>OY754917.1:2400000-3000000 GCA_963576535.1 Plemyria rubiginata
ACACGCATAAATACCTACTGTTCGAACACAAATAAAACAATAATATAAGGTAAACATGCCCGAATCAGAAATCATTTTGGTATTAGTATGTTTGGCCTTACGTTTACCTAATACCAAAATGATTTCTGACTCAAGCACATTTCCCTTATATTATTGTATTATTTGTATTCAAACAGTATTGATGCGTGTCACTGGATAGTTATTCTTTCAAACAACCTCCCCGAAATGAAATAAAATGAAATAATAGCCAATCGCGCCTGGAAACTGCGAGCCGCTGTCGCCGGGCCCTTAAACTAGCTATCTGGGTCCGATGATACATCCTTTGTTAGTTTGGGCCTTGAAGTTGCTGTGTTGAATATCCGTCTACCAATTTTTTTTTTTCATATTATAAACTTTCAAGCTTTTCATAGGGGATAGAGGAGAGGCAGTGGATTTCTGTAGGCTGCTTTGGCTTTTTATAAACTTACGTTACTTGGGTTAAAATTAATACTTTAGTGTACACTGTACAAAATAGGTTTTATCTGTGAGGGGTACATTTGATTATCAAGAGCCACATTTACTTGTCTTTTTCTTAACAACGTAACAGGCAATTAGCAGCCATGACAAATAACTGTGGGTATCTGGGGACGCCATGTAAATGAGGCAACATTATTTCAAAACCGTCCCTAAATTAAGGAGCTTAAAACATAAATTTGGTCGAAAGATATGAGGTTTCAAGAAGAAATGTTGCGGTATGCTTAATGACGTCATTGTACGTCATAACGCTGTCCAGACGGGATTATCTAAGGGTTCTAACAATGCAATAAGTAATGAACATGGGTGTTTTTGAAATGCCAAGTCTTAGATCTTTTTGGGACATCAAAGTCATAATTCTACTTTTTTACTCGTATGTTCACCATAGTTGTGTAAGGAAAACGAATTACAGTACCAAAAGGATTAAATTGTCAATCCATATTGCCCGTTGTACTTACATGCGACTAGCTGTATTTTTCGGAAATAAATATTACTTATTAATTTATTTATTATGATATTAATTTTTTTCCTTGTTTTTCACAATGTTAACGTTTGACGTGAAATTTTATTGTATATTGGAATCCAAAAGTTAGTTTTGAAACTTATAATTAGTTAAAAAATTATAAAGAACTAGTTGCGCCCTGCGGTTTCACCCGCGCAGATTTTAATCCCGGTATTCCCACGGGATAAAAAGTAGCCTATGTGCTATTCCAGACTATAATCTATGTCTCTGCCAAGTTTCCTCCAGATCCGTTTAGCCGTTCCGGCGTGAAAGAGCAACAAACATCCATACTTACAAACATTTGCGTTTATAATATTAGTAGGATAGGAAGTTCTCGGGTTAGTAGATTGTGAATACAACTTTGTAAAATAGCTTCACGACTTTGATCCCCAGGCACGGTAGATATCCCTTCAGATCTCCCAGTACCAAGTAGGTACTAATTCAAGATTCTTTGAGGATGTCTAAGGGGGGTAGTCAGAGGTACGTCCAAACATTACATTTGGCACATACCCACATTTTGCAGTAGTTAGTATTCCATATGTAACCAGGTTGCAAGCCCACTTTGTATAATAATAATAATATATATTTCTTAGACCGCAGCATAAAATATTACAATGCATTGACGAAGATTCGACTACTATCAATAAATAACATTAATATTTCATTTAGACCTTCGACAGAGCGCTAAAGTATAATCATCGGGAGGAGTTCGTAACACTAGATAGGTATAAGAAATAGTAGCACCTGGGGAGAGAAGCACTTACCTTGCCGTAACACAGTTTTTAACTAGCACGGAAGGTAATGTTCCGTAACAAGAGTGTGCCAGATTGTCTGATAAGCTAAAATCCCTAGAATAAGACCTCTGTATGGCTCAACTCATATGTATCTTTTTTTTGTCTGAAATAAACATTATCTTATCTTATCTTATTTATAAATACAAATGAGCATGAGCTTGTTTGTAGGTTTTGTGACATGCAGAGCCTGCACTAAGATTTTTAATCTTGTGTCGCAGGGTCTGCGAAGCCTTCGTTATACATCTTGAGTGTATTGATTAGCTGTACAAATTAGGGGAGGATCACCCCGCGATAAATACAGATCGAAGATTCGATTGCACTTTGACATAGTGACATAGATTTGGAGAGCGATACCTTATTTGAATGTCTATTAGCGATGCATTATTTAATTCTTAGCGAAGCTTATCTGGTTGAAGAATTTTTAGATTTAAAGCAACCGTCTAAAGTGACCGCTAAAGTCAAAGTCAAAATTTATGGAAAACAGCTTCACGACTTTGATCCCCAGGCACGGTAGATATCCCCTCAGATCTCTCAGTACCAAGTACCAACTCAAGATTCTTTAAGGATGTCTAAGGGGGTAGTCAGGTACGTCCAAACATTACATTTGGCACATACCCACATTTTGCAGTAGTTAGTATTCCATACGTGACAGGTTGCAAGCCCATCGCCGCTCTTAGAATAGTAACTGGTTTCCTCACGATGTTTTCCTTCACCGTTTAAGAGCACTGGCATTGCGCACATAAATTTTTCGATAGAAAAATCCATTGGTGCACGACCGGATTCGAACCTGCGACATTACGATCGGAAGGCGGGGTCACTCCCACTAGACCACCGGTGCTCAAAATAATATTATTATATTTATTCGATAAAGCCACAAGGATTACTTAGAAACGAGCTAGGTGACCCCAGGCGCCAGTTCCACGCGACCATAGCATAAAACCTTCCGCTCCTAATCTTATTCCGCTGAATAAAAGTAAATAAAATAAAAGTCAAAATGTATTATTGATCTCTTTATAACGTCTTCAAGCTAGCTAGAATCAGATGCCAGTTCTAAATTATTAAGAATATTACGATGTAAATGCCACTACTTGTCACTCATCCTAAATGAGCGTTTTAGCTAACAGTGTCGTGTAGCTAGCCAATGACTTTTTCCTGTGAACCACTACGAGTATATCCGTACAGTTACCACAGACATTACTAGAATAAAAAGGCAGCATTATTCTTTAAAGTTCTGTAAGCTATCAATTTGAAAGACGCCACTATAAATTTTAATATCATACAACATTCTTGCGAAATCTTCAAATATGGTCGTAAAGCCCCCATGCGGGGGTGGTTATTATTCATTTTTCAAAAACTCAGTGTAGGGTTCACTAATGTGCCACTTCAGAATAAACCCCAGCCTACCCCTACGGTTTTCGCGACCATGTTTTTTCCTGCGTATTTTTTGTTTGATTTCCGTCTCCTTCAGTATAATGTGTTCTGGTGTTTTGCATCTCTTTCGCTCTATCGCGTGTATCGTAGGGTGGCAACAGAAAATATGATGCGTTTTCTAAGGATAAATTGATTTTACGAAATGTGTGGTGGCCATTTTTATGGGTGGTTGGCGTATGGTAATTGTGACGCATTTTTCTAAGTTGATTTAACGGATAGTACTGTTAAGTTGGATTCTTATTAGAATTTAATATACTTTGGGCTTATTAAAAAAAAATTAAAAATACCTATCTGTCCACAAAACTCGTAAAAACCCTGTTTGTCTTTAGCTATAAGGTCTAGGTGTAAATTTTTCATTTCAGCAAACAATTTTCACTGGAGAAAGATCTTCATTATCATCATCATCCACAGCCGACTTCACCCACTGCTGAGTAGTAAAATGAGGCCATAGAATATATGTTCCATTTACCGCGATCCAAGGTTTTTCTAAGATAGAGATTTTGCATTGTGATTGCAAAAGTGTGCATTATATTTTTGAGGAGAAAATTTTAATAGTAAGTAAGCTATCAACACACAACTTCGTGTAAAAAAAACAAAAAGATAGATACGAGTGAAATACGGACAAACTAGGTAGGTACAACAAAACATTCGAGACTTACCGCCGGTTTCTAAAAGCTCCATCTATATTTCACATTTTACTTAAAACTAGATAAAGATAGCAAATGATTTGACAGCCGATTAGTTTCATCTAACTTTCAGAAACAGGAAGTTATTATTTTAGTGTTATCGTTGCCCACTATAAAATTACTTAAGAGTCCGGTGACAGCGGCTCGCAATTTCGAGGTGCGATTGGCTATTATTTCATTTTATTTCATTTTGGGGAGGTTGTTTGAAATAATAACTCTAAAGAAACACGCATAAATACTGTTCGAACACAAATAATACAATAATATAAGGGAAATGTGCTTGAGTCAGAAATCATTTTGGTATTAGGTAAACGTAAGACCAAACATACTAATACCAAAATGATTTCTGATTCGGGCATGTTTCCCTTATATTATTGTATTATTTGTGTTCGAACAGTATTTATGCGTGTTTCTCTAGAGTTATTTTTTCAAACAACCTCCCCGAAATGAAATAAAATGAAATAATAGCCAATCGCACTTCGAAATTGCGAGCCATTGTCACCGGAGCCTTAAATGACATGCTCTACAAGCATTAATGTCATTAATTAATCACACAACAATAAAATTATTAAATAATGTCATATTTATTGCGATAAATTAACATACTTGACCTGCTTGGTCAAAAAAATTAATGGTCCGATATATCCATTATAAGATTTCGTGTCCCATTTATAATTACTCGAAAGTCATCAAAAACTCGTAAAAAGTTAGACCTTAAAATTAATAACAACTAATTAAGGGCGAAACTTTTGTTTTTATTGCATTTATAAAACAAAAATTTTATAATCTATAAATTATAGCAATTATGAACACCGCGGTCAGCTGCAAAATGCAGGTGAGTAAAGCTACACCCAAAAATGGATGATAAAATTATGACACTTGTACTTTTTAATTGTTTTATAGTTTGATTGAATTTATGTTGAGCATTCATGCACGATTATCGTTAAAAGTTTACAACCTTGTTACCTGAACCAGTATTTAAATAATAACTAGGTATTATCTTGACTGGGCTTATTTATGTATTTTTGTAACCTTTTGCAAAAATACATCTTGGTACCGTAATTACGAATAGTAACAGATGGGAACGTGCCCTACGATGCACTTTTAACGGTGTTTCAGTTTGAAGGACATCGTAGGGCACGTTCCCATCAAGCAGCACTGCTTGGTGGCAGAATTGAACAGAAACAGCTTCACTTGATCCCCAGGCACGGTAGATATCCCTGGGATCAAATAGTACTAAGTACAAGCCCCACATTCTTCAAGGAAAGTCTAGGGGGTAGTCAGAGGTACGTCCAAAGTTACATTTACCACGTACTCGTAGAAATAGGCATGGCATACTCCCTCTTTATCTCCAAACCTTCGCTAGTACCCGGCCAGGAAGTAAGGTTTTAATATTTCTAGCTGATGGAACAAACAGATGGCCCACCTAATGTTAAGTGGTAACCATCACCTGCGTCCATCAACTTGAGTCATACCGATGTTAAGCTTCATGTGCCTGTAATTACACCGGCGACCACACTCTTCAAACGGAAACACAGCGTAGCTGCTTGGCGGCAGAAAAAGGCGTGCTGGTAGTACATCCCCGGACGAGCCCTTCACAAAGAGCTCTATTACTCTCAAAACCTTCGCTAGTACCCGGCCAGGAAGTAAAGTTTTTACAATTGCGTGCCGAAACAGTTAGCCAATCAGATAAGTACAACGGTTAACAATCAGTCAGTCTCGCAATTACCCATTCAGATGGGCGATAACCGAAAATGTAAATTAAACGATAATAATGTGAACGCACTTCCAGCTTTGTTTAGTTCCTCGGTAGTTTGAGGTTAGGAGGGTCCGGTGTAGCTCAGAATGGTGATAGCTCAGTTACTTATAGCGCTGACCACTGTCGAAATTCTCGCGCGCCAATTTAGAATAGAATAGAATAGAATAGAAAATTGTTTATTTTATCTCATAATTTTTTGATTTTATTGATTTTTGATTAAAAAATACTGAATGTTGTTGTTGTTGTACTGTGCCACTGCTAAAAATTTGCTAAAAAATTACTGCTAAAATTATTGATAAAAAATGAGATATAATTTATTCTAACAATATTTTTCTAACAAAAGAAAAGTTTTTTAAACTTTGGAAATTACATGTGCAAGCAAAAAGTCGGTAGGCGATTGTCCTCTTGAGACGCAAAAGCTGATAGGATGATATTTTATTTTCTTTTGGGTAAATTTATCGTAATGTTCTATACAAAATGAAATAAATCATACCCCATCATCATTATCATCATCAACCTATGTTAGTCTATACTGGACGTAGGTCTCTCCCAAGACGCGCCACTGAGCCCGGTTTTCGGTTTAAATCATACCTACTTAACAATAAAAAAAATGTTATGTTTATTGTAACAATGCGGTTTGACCCGCGTAGTTTTAAATCTGGGTATTCCCACGGGATACAACCTACCTATGTGCTATTCCAGACAATAATCTATCGGTGTGCAAAATTTCATCCAGATCCGTTCAGCTGTTCTGGCGTTATTGAGTAACAAACATCCAAACTTTCACATTTATGACATTAGACCTTGCACGATCTACAAAAATATTGAACCTTTAAATCATAACAAGTTTACTAAGTTTTACATTTCCTTTTGTCTAGTCATCTGACCTAGCCATTCTTCCGTCAGCTAGAAATAGGTGCTTAGAAAAATAAGTAATGCGTGTAATTTAGTGTTGAGAAAGAATTTATGAGTGTAAAGTTATGTCGTTACTAACCGACATTCTAAACCATTTTTTTAGGATTCCAGTTAAACACAATTTTAACAAAACTCTTCTTTATGGTAGTAACCAGACTTAAAATATCACAAAAAAAAAAGTAAATGTAAAAATATATATCGATGTTACTTGCCAACTGAACTTTGGTATTTCTTTAAATGTTATTTACTGATTATTCATTAGGTATGTTTTTTTGTTTCAGAATTTTCAACAATCATCATTATCGTCAACCCTGTTCCACTGCACACTTCGCAAATACTCCAGCGTCACGGACGACCAGCGTTGTAGGAGTACACCAAACACTATTATAACTCACTAGGCCCTGCACTTTCACTCGCGTAGTTTTAAATCCCGGTATTCCCACGGGATAAAATGCCTATGTGCTATTCCAGACTATGATCTAACTCTCTGCCAAGTTTCATCCAGATCCGTTTAGGCGTTCCGGCGCGAAAGAGTAACAAACATCCATCCATACTCACAAAGTTTCGCGTTTTGATTAATAATTTGCCTATGAAGTGCCCAGTATCTTCCATTTAACCCAGTTCCGGGCGTTTCACCACATCTTTTTAGCGAATTAGCAAGTCCCCCTTAGCCCGTCCTATATCTTTCTTTAGTCTGTACCGACCCTATACTTAACAATCATTGTCTTAACAAACTGTTAATGGCTTGGACCCGAAATTGACCCTTAACCATTAATGGGCTGTTAACTTCGTTTGAAATTATAATTTGTGTTATCATTTTGAATTTCGATCACTTTCATTATTGTTTAGGTTGTTTTGATATATTTTTGAACGTCTTTACGTGTACATCGGTTATAATTATTTTATTTTGTATTATTTAACTGCTTTCGTTATGTTTTAGCTATATTATAAGATAGTTTTTTTATAACATAATAAATAAGTTTATTTATAACTGATACAAAACTATTGTCATTATTATTTTTTACTTTACGTGTATTGGTTTTTAGAATTACATTAGTAACTGCAAAGTTTAATTTTAGGATTTAATATTTGATAAAATAGATTGCTCAGAAAATGAGTATCTACAATGCTTGAGGAGCTTTGTTTTTTTATATGTAACTTCATAAAGTTAGAGTTAGATATATATAATTGTATAATTTTATATAATTCGCTACTGTTTAATAAAATTATATTAATATTATCAGTTGATCATGTATTTGAATTTTATTTCAACACCTTGGATTCACTGTAATCTTCTTTGTAAAAAAATAATAATAATTTTTTAATAAAACTAAGAGAAAACAACAAAAACAAAGTATCGTATCAACTATTTGGTTCCTTTTATAAGAGCTATGCTTTGGGGTTACTTAATTATATTTAATACTAGCTGGTACCCGCGACTTAGTCTGCGTACTTTTAACCTCTTCATCTCTTTTTTTCGCAATAAAAGGTAGCCTATGTTCTTTCTCAGGGTCTAAAGATTGTCTGTGCCAAATTTCATCAAAATCGGTTGAGAGGTTTAAGCGGGAAAGCGTAACAGACAGACAGACAGACAGAGTTACTTTCGCATTTATAATATTAGTTGGGATTGAACCTGTATCTCATCCGTCATACAGAGGCCTGTACAAACTTTTCTTCAGCCAATTTTAATCCACATAAAAATTATCGTCAATGCCAAACGCAGGTGTAACCTTATTTAATCCAATCTTCAGTTAACGCTTTCACTACGAATAAATTTACATAATATTTCTTCAGTACCATTAGATACCTCACCTTTATTGCTAAGGTCTTAGGGGTCAAATTCGATAAACTTTTGTGGTAGGATACAACCAAATATTTATGCTTGAAATGTAATTAATGGGCATGGAACATTCATGTTTTGGTAAAAACTGGACAATCGCTGTAATCGATCTCATTTTTGATTACGAGAATAATGTGTTGCATAATTAATGAGATACAAAAGTGTGTAGTAGCACCGACTTAGGCTTGGCTTTGATGTTTCTTTCGAACGGCTAATCTTAAAAAGTGTTTCCAAGATACAGTTTTATTTTTAAGAAGTGATGCATAAAGTAAAGACCCTGATTGACGAACGAGTAAAACCGCGGTCTTATGGCTCTTCGGTTGAGCTCTATTCCGTTAGCCTTTGTACTGTTATTTTTATGTGCAAAGTATTTTCAATCAATCAATCAAAACCAGCAAGACAATGCTTTGTGCGATAAAAGGGTTTTATGCTGGTTCCAAAAGCAAGTGGTGCCCATAAATAACAAAGGTGCAAACAGAGTTATCTTTATTGTGCTAGTCATTTTTTTGACTCTTCGATAGGTATTGAGACGTGGTCAAAATAAAAATCATAGAACAAAAAGAGTTCATACAAAATGTAAATAAAAAAAATAGGTAAATACTCATTAAATTCCACGCGACCTAGTCTATAAGAACAAGCAATAATCTTCGTGGTCGTGTTACTACATATTTTTGTATCGTTGGTCGTACTATAAACTATTTGGTAGCAAGAATAACGAGAGTCAAGTAGATAACGTTGATTTATTAAGATACTATCTGCCTGTTAAAAAGCCGTAAATGTTTTTTTAATGTAGGTAGGTAGGTACAGTATTAATTTCTTGTATTTATAAAAATTATCAGAATCTCGTAAACGGCTCCAACGATTTTCATGAAATTTGGTATATGCAGGTTTCGGGGGCGTTAAATCGATCTAGCTAGGATTCAGCAAGCTAGCAAAGCCTTGACGACCTTTGACGACCTCTGTGGTGCAGCGGGCGAGAGTCCGCCTGCTATGCAAGAGGTTGCGGGTTCGATTCCCGCCTCGGAACAAATTTGTGTACGATCTAAAGAAATTTGTTCCGTCGGTATGGGTGTTTTTTATGTATAATAAAAAATATCTATCTATGTAAGTATACATATAGTATTAAATACATATATCAGTCATCTAGTACCTACCCATAACACAAGCTTTAAGAGTCCGGTGACAGCGGCTCGCAATTTCGAGGTGCGATTGGCTATTATTTCATTTTATTTCATTTCGGGGAGGTTGTTTGAAATAATAACTCTAAAGAAACACGCATAAATACTGTTCGAACACAAATAATACAATAATATAAGGGAAATGTGCTTGAGTCAGAAATCATTTTGGTATTAGGTAAACGTAAGACCAAACATACTAATACCAAAATGATTTCTGACTCGGGCATGTTTCCCTTATATTATTGTATTATTTATGTTCGAACAGTATTTATGCGTGTTTCTTTAGAGTTATTTTTTCAAACAACCTCCCCGAAATGAAATAAAATGAAATAATAGCCAATCGCACTTCGAAATTGCGAGCCGCTGTCACCGGAGCCTTAAGTAGCTTACTTTGGGGCTAGATGGTGCTGTGTGGATTGTCCGGAATTATTTATTTACTTAAAACAATCACCCAAATTTCAATTATTAATTGTGGAATAAATTATTGTGGTCAAAAGCGATAACAGTGAGATAGACGTCAGTCATAATCTGAAAATAGATAACAAACCGCAAGCAACTCCAGCAAGAAGCTCAGCCTGTTTCCTAGCTCCACCAGCCTGTTTCTTAGCTAGACCACCGATGCTGGGCAATAACGCCCGTCATGACATTACGGTCATAGACTCTTCAGAACAGAGTCAAAATACACACGCCTTGTTAATTATCTGCAATTACTGAACAAGTCATGATAAAACAAACGAAGGTTTAATGTGACAACATAATTGTAAAGAAAATGTCATTTCAATGCAACATCGTGACACGCAATGTTATTTTATTTTTCTTTTATGTACTTAACTTGTTCATCATCATCATTAACAGCCCAGAGAAGTCTACTGCTGGACATAGGCCTCCCCAGTTTCCAGGAAGAACGATTCCGAGCCCTTTCCATCCACCGACTACCCGCGGTCCTAACAATGTCGTCAGTCCATCGGGTAGGAGGGCGTCCCACACTTCGCCTTCCTGTTCGTGGTCGCCATTCGAGAAACTTTATTCCCCAGCGGTTGTCAGTTCTTCCAGCTATATGACCTGCGCATTGCCACTTCAACTTGCTGATTCTGAGAGCTATGTCGGCTACCTTGGTTCTCCTTGGTTAATTGGTACTTGTTATTTACTTTAAAATTCTAAAAAAAGAGGAATAAAGAGAGAGAGAAGTTGTAATGAGAGTTGTTACTATCAAAGATGAAATGGAAAGAGTTGGTTTTCTATTTGTTTATACGAGCTGATGGAATTAGCAGATGGCCCATATCAATCACCTATAACATCGTAACAGTATTGCATCGTAAGTCACGCACGATATGAACGTGCCCTACAATGGACTACCCTGCGTCCATTAACTTGAGGCATACAGACTTTGAGCTCCATATGCCTGTATAATTTAACCGGCAACCACACCCAAAGTAAATCACACGGTTGCTGCTTGGCGGCAGAAAAAGCGTAGTGGTAGTACTTCCCGGGACAAGCTTTTCACAAAGAGCTCTACTAATCTTGTTAGGTCAGTTATAAATAGTCAGTCAGGTCAGTTATAAGTAAAAAGCGACTGATTGAGTCTAAAAGCGACAAAAACTGTCGACTTTGTAAAATAACAATTTAAATCGACCCCGTAACAACGTGACGTAATTACTATAATAAATTTTAAAACAATACGGCGCTGGTAGAGCTTGCAGGTAAAGTCGGAAAAGGTGTTTAAAAGCCGGAGTTTTATCGCCAAAGTTCATTTCCAAATATTAATATATCTTTATAATTATCAAATACTAATGGAAAGAAGCAAGCGACACAACAAGAAGAAGATTTTCAATTATAGGACTTATATCTGAGTGCCTTTAAACGGTGCGGTGGAGGAAAACATCGTGAGGAAACCAGTCGTCTAGTGGCGATGGGTTATCCTGTCGCGTACGAAATACCAATTACACCTAAACTGTATTCCAAATATAATATAACCCATAATTAATCGACTTGCCGCGCTCCACATGATGTCCATCGTAAATTCCCATGTCTCTTGAGTGGGGATTAAAAAACAATCGAACGATATTAAAGAAATGCCGGCCACTTCTTGCCAACCGTGTACTCTAGCAAGATGGCCGCCGCGATATCGGATCGAAACGACCAATAAAGAGTATTTAATGACCACGGGCACCTGCCACGAATTTGTCTCCAAGTTATTGTCCAGCCTTTCATAAAAAAACGTTTATTTTCTGTAATAACATGCATTGAGAAAGTTTGTTAATTTACTATTATGCATCTGTCTTCTAGCTGGTTATTTTTTAAAGCCAAGTATAATAAAAAATAAGCATTTTCAAAAAAAAGCGTAAGTGTGGTGAGCACTATAAATCTAATAAAAAATTATAAGTATTTTTGTATAATTATTTTATACTTATAAGTCCTTGACAATATTACTAATTATAAAGCTTTCTCTTTGGCTTTGCTTGCGTGAGTAAATTATAATTTTAATTATTCATAAATGATATTTTGGAAAATTTGGAAAAAATTCCAGTTTTAGATTATACATAATTAAGGGTCAGTCATTACGATCCAAACATGTTTTTACGATCAAAATTAGAAAAAAATATATAAAGTAATACCAAAACAATTTTTTTCACAAAAACATTATAAAGTATTTTTGCTATACACTTGTAATGCTATTTTCCTAAACTTAGGTATTTGAAACATTTCATGACTTTTTTCTACATTCAGAAGTACCTTTAGGGTTGTCACCATCTTAAAAGGGCGGTTTATCGAATTAATTAGCCCCTCAACAGGTGTCCAAGAATCCCTCCAGACCGAGATAATTCCATTTTTTTCGTCGGGAGAGCTTTAATGATTTCTCCGGTTGGATGCATGAAGATGAGGCTGTGAGGATGTGGTAACGAATCCTTTACAACATTGAAACAAGTAATTGAACAAACTAATAAATCCCAACTATCCCAACTAATATTATAAATGCGAAAGTAACTCTGTCTGTCTGTCTGTTACGCTTTCCCGCTTAAGGCTCCGGTGACAGCGGCTCGCAATTTCGAGGTGCGATTGGCTATTATTTCATTTTATTTCATTTCGGGGAGGTTGTTTGAAAGAATAACTCTAAAGAAACACGCATAAATACTGTTCGAACACAAATAATACAATAATATAAGGGAAACATGCCCGAATCAGAAATCATTTTGGTATTAGTATGTTTGGTCTTACGTTTACCTAATACCAAAATGATTTCTGACTCAAGCACATTTCCCTTATATTATTGTATTATTTGTATTCGAACAGTATTTATGCGTGTTTCTTTAGAGTTATTTTTTCAAACAACCTCCCCGAAATGAAATAAAATGAAATAATAGCCAATCGCACCTCGAAATTGCGAGCCGCTGTCACCGGACCCTTAAACCTCTCAACCGATTTTGATGAAATTTGGCACAGACAATCTTTAGACCCTGAGAAAGAACATAGGCTACCTTTTATTGCGAAAAAAAGAGATGAAGAGATTAAAAGTACGCAGACGAAGTCGCGGGTACCAGCCAGTAGGTAATAAAGGAATGGGGGAGGCCTTTGCCCAGCAGTGGGACATAGAAGGCTCATAGTAATATTTAACAATGGAATTCCGCAAAGTCACGCCTGAATCAATTAAGGTCAAACAAAAACTAATGTGACTCTCTCTCGCATGTTTTGATTTATTAAAGGATATCAATTTCCCTGTGAGTATGTATATATTTATCATATATATCGTAAGTAGGTATATATATTATATATTTTGTATATAAGTATAAACAATATATGTATGTTTAAGTACATATGTCTTGTGTAGATTTAGGTATTTATTTTATCTTGTTTTTTAATAGTTGTAGTACCTAGTTATTAATATAATTTATTTATCCTCTCTCATTTTGTACACGCACCCACCTCTAATTTCAATCTCTCACAATCCTTCAAGGTTTGCTGGAAGAGAACTCTTTTTAGGGTTAAGCTCGCCTTTGTACATGTATTGTTATTTAAGTTTACTGTATATTTTCACTGTGTACAATAAAGAATAAAGAATAAAATAACTGAAACCATTTTCAAAAAATCGCAAACAAACATTTTGTGTGCAATCACATTGCGCACAGTTTAGTAAGAATTTCATTTTGATCGATGCAAGTTTTCCTACTTAAAAGTTTACTTTTCTAGTTTTCGAACATAAGCAAACTTTTGAGTAGGAAAACTTGCATCGATTAAAATGATTTTTTTACCAAACTGTGTGCAATGTGATTGCACACAAAGTTGTTGTTTGCGATTTTACAAAATTAGGCTTAGTGATTTTATATCTTTCAAAATGTCGGATCGTGCGAGCGAGAGGTACATTAGGTGTTGTCAACGCCTTAATTGAAATATGCAACTTCTTCATAAAGATCATATTATTTATTATTAAAGAATAAACATCTAGAAAATGTCTATTTTTTTTTGGTGGAATCAAAGTCAAGACGAAAACCACAATGCAGCTACCACAGATTGAGCTGTGAGTGTGTTATTAAAACCGACTTATCCATTTTATAAACGGATCTTTATAATAATTTAAACGCCTGTCCCATTCCTTTTCTCCCAATTTACTTAAAGATTGCATTTTGTCTGCATAATTAGTGATTAGTCTGTTTCTGATTATCACTAATGAGCGTCGCCGGTTTGTAAAACTGACGAAAGTTTTTTTTATACAACGAGCTGATGGAACAAGCAGATGGCCCATCTGATGTTAAGTGGTAACCATCACCTATAACAAAGCATTGCCTCCTAAGTCACGGACGATAGGAACGTGCCCTACGATGCACTGCCCTGCGTCCACCAACTTGAGGCATACAGATGGTATAGAAAGAAAGAAAGAAAGAAAAGAAAGAAACATTTATTTGACACACAACACACAGAGAACACAGAAAACAAACATAACAGATATTTATTATTAACAAACAGTAAAAGTAAAGAAACAGATAAACAGAAAAATACAAAAACAGTGTCCGAGGACAGTTTGTCTCCTCTGTGTTGTGTGGGCCAAACAGGTCCAGTCTCAGCATAATTGCTGCTCCACACTTTCGTGGGGAGCAGCGCTGGTTTTCAGACAGGGCCACGGATGACCTCACAAACGTAAAACAATCCGTAAATATATTATACAAAGATAAACTGAAAATGAAACAAAATACTTATGAAGTTGAGTAAGAAAAAAGGGAGGTAATGAGATCATACATATTTAAATATTTTTTTAATATTGCACATAATCATTATTATAATTATGTATGGTATGCCTCATGTGCGTGCACTTACAAAATAAAAGGAGTAGGTATTAATATGTTATTACTACTTTATTAGTAGAATATCGTATTCCTTGTCCTTTATCGGACGGCCGCCCCTATTTTTAAACGCTATATTTGTTATCAACAAACTTCTGTACAATAAAACAGATTTATGTGACGTGTCCTTTACGTCAGACGGGTACTTCCGGTGTGAGTCCGGTGCGCTGTTTCCGGCGTTTTCTTCTGCGCTGAAAGCAATAAAAAGAAGTCTGTTTTATTTACTGAATTCACAGTATTTTCACTTCAAGGTTTTATATTATTATAATTAGCATGCACAGATTTACAAAACCAATTTTTTTATACATCCAGCCTATGGGACAAGCACATGGCCTACCTGATGTTAAGTGGTAACCATCACTTATAACAAAGCATTGCCTCGTGCGTCCATCAACATGAAGCATACAGATGTTAAGCCAGTGAACACAAATTTTGCGGGATTCAAACCGCAACCTCTTTCGTCGCAGGCGGACTCTCACTGCGCGACTGAGGTCGTCAATCGATGAAGGAAAACATTACGCATGAAAAACGTTTAATAACCTTCAAGCTCCAAGAAACAGCAAACATTATCTCAACGGGAGGTGAAGATGAAAACTCAAGGGGTAAGTTGGGGTGATACGGCTTCTGGAAAACTATGTCCGGCTGATAGCGGACGTTTTACGCCCTTAGAGGGCAGCATACGGCGTGCTGCTATCTCGCTCGCACACCTTTTTTTATACAACTAGCTGATGGCCCACCTGATGTTAAGGATTAATGTGTGTAAAAGTAGTAGAGCTCTTTAAGAAGGGCTCATCCGAGGAACTACCACCACCTTTTGCTGGCGGCAGCACCGTTTGCTGCCACCAAGCGGCAACGCTGTTTTCGGTATATAGAGTATAAAGGTCGGTATGAATTTTTCGAATTCGGTATAAAAAACGGACACAGCTATATGACGCACCTAGTAAAACATAATTTACGGAGGTGTTTGGAGTGTAACTCTGGTTTCTGAAAGCTCGATCAACACTAATCGGCTGTCAAGTCACTTGCTATCTCTTTCTAATGTGAAGTAAAAGCTGAAATAGCAAGTGACATAACAGCCGATCAGTGTTGATCGAGCTTCAGAAACTGGGGGTTACACTCGAACACGCCCGTAAATTAAGTTTTACTTGGTGCGTCATATAGCTGTGGCCGTTTTTTGAAGGTGTGAAGCTTGAGCACCCCACCCGTCATCTCGCCTTGGCGATAAATTAAACAAATTCGAATCATAAATATTGTCGCCCACTAATGTACGAAACCGTATTTTCAGGAAAAACGTATTTTTTGGTATGTTAATGTTATGTAGAAATGTAAGTTATTATCATCAGCACCCATCATCATTATCATCAGCCTACAGAAGTCCACTGCTGGACACAGGCCTCCCCTATCCGTTTCCAGGAAGAACGATTCTGAGCCCTTTTCATCCACCGACTATCCGCGATCCTAACAATGTCGTCAGTCCATCGGGTAGGAGGGCGTCCCACGCTTCGCTTTCGTGTTCGTGGTCGCCATTCGAGAACCTTTATTCTCCAGCAATTGTCAGTTCTTCAAGCTATATGACCTGCCCATTGCCACTTCAACTTGCTGATTCTGAGAGCTATGCCGGTGCCGTAACGAGGTGGGTTTTCCGGTTATGATGACTTTTCTTAAGACGCTGACAACCACTAATGCACACCTCTCTCGCTCATTGTATGGATATAAAATTACTGAATGTTGTATAAAAATAACTAACAAAGATGTTTTGCAAATATTAATAGATAGGTATAGGGCGCGTCACGCAAAAAGAACCCTGGAAAGAGGGGAAGGAGGCGCGAGTGCTTTGTATGCGCAAACACATCCCCTCCACGGTTTTCCGGCGTTCTTTTTGGTTGCCGCGCACTATTAATAATATAATAATGCTCGAAACCAGTTTTCCTTCCAAATAAATACGACATTCCTCGCAAGTTACACAAGATGTGGACGTGCCCTATGGTGCCCTGCGTCCATCCACTTGAGGCATTCTTTTTAAGACTCGTGTATCTGTTAGTCAAAAATATTATATTATATTATCCACTAGTTACAGCGAAACTCCAGAAAAATACAAAAACCAAACGTCTAATACAGAACTTTCAAATTCAGAAACTTTCCTGGAAAGACTTTTCTTCAAAACAAAACAGTCCGTAAGACGCATTATTTAAAATCAATTTTACCGTAATCACATCATTGCAAGCGGAATTGTATTTTACTGGAAAAGTCTCAATATAGATGCAAAGAGGGTACTATGTCTTTATATCTCCGTAAAACTCCTTTGTGAAGAAGGGCGGGCGTGTACTGTAAGCTATCACGAGCGATAAAGATATCGTCAACTTGGTGTTGAAATAAAGATATCGCTAACTTGAAATAATCATCTGCTGAACTACTACAAAACAGTCATGTGTGGGTTCGATTCCACCTGTTGTTATAGGCAATTTTGATCAAGCAAGCATAGTAAAAGAAAGCACCGGTGGTCTAGAGGGAGCGACCCCGCCTGATTCAAACCTGCGACCTTACGGTCGCAGGCTTGAATCCGGTCGGGCACCAATGGATTTTTTTACCGAAAAATGTATGTGCGCAATGCCGTGCTATTAAACGGCGCAGGAAAACATCGTGAGGAAACCAGTTAGTCACGTATGGAATACTAACTACTACTAGTGGCTCTGGGAGCTGTAGACCTCGCGAGCATACTAAAAGTGAGCTATTTGAGGAATGTAATGTGCAAGTGCATTTTCCGTTTTGTGATTTTTTTGATCTTTTTGATTTTTTCTGCATCATCTTGTGTAGAATAAGGTCCTTTGTGTTTCTCTCAAATTTGATTGAAAACCATCGATTGTTTGATGGGCTATCCTGTTCATCATGCTGAAGATCCTTATCAGATCTTCGCCAAACTTTTATGAGACAAACTTATAGTTACTACTTTTCAAATAAAAAAAGAATAATCGAAATCGGATCTCATTTGGTGGAGATATCCAGTATATCAAATAGCCCCCTTTTTGCCCTTTTTTGGGGGAAGTACCCCTCCAATCAAAAATCCCCGACGACAAAAAATTCTAATAAGTCATATAACCTGTGTACCAAGTTTCGACCAGATCGGTTGAAAAATGCGACCTGTAGAGGAGAACAGACAGACAGACAGACAGACAGACATCCGGACAAACGCATTTTTGGCCAATGTGGAAACTGAGACGCTTCGCTCGCTTCGCTCGCTCGGTCAATAAAATACAGGAATGTGCCAAATGTAATGTTTAGGCGTACCTCTGACTACCCCCCTTAGACATCCTCAAAGAATCTTGATTTAGTACTTGGCACTGAGAGATCTGAAGGGATATCTACCGTGCCTTGAGATCAAAGCTGTGGAGCTGTTTCAGTTTTTTTAATCAAAGTGAGCTTATATTTAAGGTGTTCCCTTAAAGGCAAAAGAAATACAAAAAACAATATTGATTGAGACAACAAAATATACCAAGCTATGCTACGTGCACTTATACCTTGCAGTGGAAAACAGGGGCTAAAGTAGAATGTATCCACATCCTTTGTCCCGCTTGATACAGTGGCGTTCACACACGAATGCGCCTCTTTTTAATCCAGCGGGTATTTCTTTGGCGCTATTCTTAAGGTGCGTTCTGTAGCAAGAAAAAACATTATAAAAATGCAAGATTAACAAAAAAATCATCATCTGTTGGTAGATCACGATATTTCATGTATTAACATCTATATGCCTTTAGACAGCCTACGTAGCTCAGTTGGTAGTAGCTCTGCCTTCTGCGCCGTAGGTCGTGGGTTCGATTCCCACTGTGAACAAACATTTGTGTGATGAACATAGATGTTTGTTCTCTGTCTGGGTGTTATATAATATTATAAGTATGTATTTACAAAAAAAAAAAGTATATAAGTAGTATATCAGCTATCTGGTTCCCATATTATACAAGCATAAGCTTAGTTTGGGGCTAGATAGTGCTGTGTGGAAAGTCCACCAATATTTATTTATTTATTATTATTATATTGATGCAGTTAGGCCGGTGCATTATAGATGTTTGCAAAGCAATCGTTAGTAGATGGTTACCATTTAACATCACAAAAAGAACACCAACAAATCTTTTTTACCTTACGAATTGTACTTAAGTAATTATTTGTACTTTCCATAGTCAAGTATAAAAATTTTTGTTTTTGTTCTTTTCTGTTCTAAAAAAACAGTAAATCAAATAATATTTTTTAATAAAATATAACTGAACTAGCGATCCGCCCGCGCGTCCCTGCTTCGCGCGGGTGCACATATCATGCATGTATTGTACATATAAACCGTCCTCTTAAAAAACTGCATCAAAACACATTGCGTAGTTTTAAAGATTGAGAAGAGAAGAAGCATACATAGGGACATAGGGATATAGGGACAGAGAAAGCGACCTTGTTTTATACTATGTAGTGATGATAACCAAACCACCTTGCCCTTAACATGGTATCTTTTTTCTTGTTAGCAACCACGTTGCCTGTGCTCCTTTAGTGCATCGGAAATAGATGTTCCGTGCCTTTTATTTTACTTTATGGGAGTTCTAGTTAGTGGGAAAAAGTATTTATTGGAAAACAAGAAGTAAGTAGTAAGAGTAGTAGAGCTCAAAGAGTAGTAGAGCTCTTTGTGAAGGGCTCGTCCGGGGAAGTACTACCACCACGTGTTTTTCTGCCGCCAAGCAGCAACGCTGTGTTCCGGTTTGAAGAGTGTGGTCGCCGGTGTAATTACAGACGCAGGGCAGTGCATCGTAGGGCACGTTCCTATTGTGCGTGACCTACGGGGCAATGTTTTGTTTATAGGCGATGGTTACCACTTAACATCAGGTGGGGCATCTGCTTGTTCCATCAGCTAGTTGTATAAAAAAAAAAAACAGTGAACTGGCTGGGTTCCTTTTTAGGGTTCCGTAACAAAAGGGTAAAAACGAGACGGCCCGTCTGGTCCATCTGTCATCAGGGTGTATCTGACTGAACCGTGATAGTTAGCCAGTTTACACTGAGAAAAAAATGCTACGTACATGACCCGATTTTGTAATGTGTATGCAATTTACTACTTACTACGAGTGTAGCATACGTAATAAATATTCCGCTTATCTAATAATGGTGAATCTTACTTACGCAGTTGTAAGCCGGGCCATGTTCCATAATGGCATTACAGAAATGTACTTATAATGTTGTTGCATACTTATTTCATCTTTATAACCAAGGAGCAGTTGATAGTTACGTATTTTAAGTAGCTTCAGTATTTACAAAATGTTATCGATTCTACATACTTAGTGCTTATGGTGGCCAGCTACTTAGAATAAGTAACCGACACCATTGCATCAATATGAGGTACACATTCAGCATCTGGCTACTTAATCTTTACCTGTTACGTATTGCGCCTACTTACCTACGATTGATAGATACGTATTTTATGTAGCCGGTCACATTTTTATCTGTATACTTAAAACCTGTTCCTGTCTACTTACTAAAAGGTTGATAGCTACGTGTTGTAAAGAGCTGACATCATTTTTTCAGCACGCAGCATAGTTACAGCATGTACTTTCAATAAGGAGTCGGTGGTTTACCATTATACGTATTCCGCCTACTTACAAAAGTTGGATAGATATGTATTTTAAGTAGCCTGTAACATAATATCTATATACTTACGACATTAAGCGACCTACGTAGAATAAAGATGGCTGCTACGTACAATAGGGTTGATAGCTACGTGTTGTAAAGAGCTGACATCATTATTTCAGCACGCGGCATAGTTACAGCATGTGACTAGCTACTTTCAATAAGGAGTCGGTGGTTTACCATTATACGTATTCCGCCTACTTACAAAAGGTAGAGAGATATGTATTATAAGTAGCCTGTTACACAGTATCTGTATACTTACAACGATAAGGGACCTACGTACAATAAAGATGACAGATACGTAAAATAAGGTTGATAGCTACGTATTGTAGATAGCTGACATCATTATTTCAGCATGCGACATAGTTAAAGCATGTGACTAGCTACTTTCGATAAGGAGTCGGTAGTTTACCATTATAAGTATTCCGCCTACTTACAAAAGGTAGAGAGATATGTATTTTAAGTAGCCTGTAACACAATATCTATATACTTACGACATTAAGTGACCTACGTAGAATAAAGATGGCAGCTACGTACAATAAGGTTGATAGCTACGTGTTGTAAAGAGCTGACATCATTATTTCAGCACGCGGCATAGTTACAGCATGTGACTAGCTACATTCATTAAGAGTCCGGTGACAGCGGCTCGCAATTTCGAGGTGCGATTGGCTATTATTTCATTTTATTTCATTTTGGGGAGGTTGTTTGAAATAATAACTCTAAAGAAACACGCATAAATACTGTTCGAACACAAATAATACAATAATATAAGGGAAATGTGCTTGAGTCAGAAATCATTTTGGTATTAGGTAAACGTAAGACCAAACATACTAATACCAAAATGATTTCTGATTCGGGCATGTTTCCCTTATATTATTGTATTATTTGTGTTCGAACAGTATTTATGCGTGTTTCTCTAGAGTTATTTTTTCAAACAACCTCCCCGAAATGAAATAATAGCCAATCGCACTTCGAAATTGCGAGCCACTGTCACCGGAGCCTTAAGGAGTCGGTGGTTTACCATTATACGTATTCCGCCTACTTACAAAAGGTAGAGAGATATGTATTATAAGTAGCCTGTTACACAGTATCTGTATACTTACAACGTTAAGGGTCCGGTGACAGCGGCTCGCAATTTCGAGGTGCGATTGGCTATTATTTCATTTTATTTCATTTCGGGGAGGTTGTTTGAAAAAATAACTCTAAAGAAACACGCATAAATACTGTTCGAACACAAATAATACAATAATATAAGGGAAACATGCCCGAATCAGAAATCATTTTGGTATTAGTATGTTTGGTCTTACATTTACCTAATACCAAAATGATTTCTGACTCAAGCACATTTCCCTTATATTATTGTATTATTTGTGTTCGAACAGTATTTATGCGTGTTTCTTCAGAGTTATTTTTTCTAACAACCTCCCCGAAATGAAATAAAATGAAATAATAGCCAATCGCACCTCGAAATTGCGAGCCGCTGTCACCGGAGCCTTAAGGGAAATACGTACAATAAAGATGACAGCCACGTACAATAAGCGTACAATAAGGTTGATGGCTACGTATTTTAAATAGATTACAGCATACACAAGCAGATAAAAAAATATTTCAAGTAGTTATGTAGGTATTTACAAAAAAACAAGTTTACTTAATTACTTTAGGTGTGTACCAATAGGTATGCGATGACTAGGTATAGCTAAGTACCTCTACATAGGTACATACATACTTAGTACTTAGTGGTGACAGCGAGCTGGTCTGCTGATGGAGTCAAAGTCTGTTCAACGGAACTCTTCAATAAATGGTCCAATTAAGTTGAATTGAAACTTGGTTACCTTACCACCAAGTTAGTAGGAAGTAGGTAGGTACTTAAGACGAAGACAAGAGCTAATGTGACTCTCGTTCGCACGTTTTGCTTTTCTAGTTTTCGTACTCAAGCAAACTTTTGAGTAGGAAAACTTGCATCAATCAAAATGATTTTTTTACTAAACTGTGCGCAATGTGATTGCACACAAAATGGTTGTTTGCGATGTTTGTTTCACAAAATGTCGAATCGTGCGAGCGAGAGAAATATTAGGTGTTGTCAACGCCTTAAGTACTTACCTAGTCAGAATTTAAGTCGAAAGTAGGTAGGTACCTAGTACCTACCTACTTATGTAGGTATTTTATGTTAGGTACCTATGAGTCGAAACATGCAAGTCTGTAGCGAACATCACAAGATCTCAGTTCGGGGCGAACCAGCGAACCACTAGTGTAGGTTATTACAATAGATGATAATAATAATAATATTATAAATAACGACAACGCGTAATTTTTGTTGGGTAGGTAGGTAGGTAGGCGTTTCATTCAAGTAGTTTTATGTGCGAACCTTGCCCAATGATTCAATGTTGCGCTTGTGATTTAAAAGCTGGAATACCTACCTACCGATTGATGCGGGTACCCGATTTTTATAAACTTGCAGTTTGAGTATGATCACTTTGAAACATTTTATAGCTAGGTAAGTCTAGGTGCCAGTTCCACGCGACCAAGCATAGAAGAACAGGCAACAATCTTACGGCTTGGTTCCTACCGTTATTTTGTATGATCCTTTTACAAAATAAAAATAACAGGAGTTGCAGTGTAGTGCCAATTCAACTGAGTTTGACGTACCTACCTAGGCAATACAAAAACATGTACACCATAGGTACACAGGTGTAATAATGTGCTGTAAAAACTTGGACAGACACTCTGCTTGAAAAACAATAAGTGGAAAGAAAAGATCAAACGCATGTACCATGTACCTTACCTGCCTAGATATTACCAATTTTCGTTGGTAGGTATAATCCATTCAACTAGGTACCTAATGTAGGTTATTTGCATGTACCTATGCCTTTTTATAAAACCTACTTAGTAAAGTTAAGTTCGGCATAGCCGTAGCCGTACCCACATAATTTGGTAATTTTATTACCTAGTACCTATTCTCTACCTACCTGTCTATAGAAGTTTGTTTTGTTACCTAGCTACGTACAAGTATGCCGAACCATTAAAATACGTATTCCGATTACTTATAAGCATACCTAGCCCTCTATGTTTTGTTACCTAGCTACGTAGTAAGTATGCCGGATCATTAAAATACGTATTCCGATTACTTATAAGTACCTAGCCCTGTAGGCGCCAAATTAGTGTAGGTAAGTGTTGCCAATTTGACAATGCGACGGCAACTTGTGAGTTGTGACCGATGGTTCCAAAAATATGCATCAGATTTATGACTATTGATGAAAAATAATGATGTTTGAGAATAGAATAAAACTTCTGTATTAGGTACATTACCTTTTATCCAATTTGCTAAAGTCTAAACCTTTTTGAAAGGTTGGCTGGCTATAGACGCCCGGTTTTTATTTAATTTATTTACTGCGAACTTTTTCAAATTATATTATTGTAAGTACTTGGAATGTATCACAAGGTCTGTGATCACAGTGGTGGCGTGCGACATCTTGTTTACTGAGAAAAAGTAAATCACAACTTAGCCATTGTTGAGAATAAGATTCATTGTGTGTTTATATTTTATCTCTTTCGTAATTTACTTTAAATCTTGACAATTTTACCAACGATGCGATGCGTGTAATGAATCTGCATATTTTTTTGGATATCTGGCTGGATTTTGAAACCTTGGTCTTGTAACACTGGCTTGCAATTAGAAGTTTTAGCAAAACACTCAAAACACTCTTTTCTCGGGCCGCCGCCGCGCCGTGCGGCGAGGCGGCCGGCGCGCATATATTATTCTGAGTTATTAGCTTCAAATAAAATTCTAGTTCCACATTTATCTAGGGTACACATTATTAGGTAGGTACAAAATAATGGCAGAAGTGAGCGAAGTGTCAGTGTCTGCCGTTGCGGTGCGCACTGTTGATGCCGACGGCGCCGGCGACTGCGCAATAAAAAAGAATGGTCTTAGTTTCTTATCAGATCTGAAATTGGAGACCTACGGACAAGTATTTCGCGGTAAGTTTGCAGTGAAATGTTCAACCCTTGCTATTTTGTTTCTAGATTTTACGTCTTAGGTCAAATACCTACCTACCTAAAATGAACGCCTCCAGCTATAATTTTCACGTTGCGGGACAGACTTGCATTTTGTTTTACCTAGGTACCTACGCTAAGCACTAAGATTAGATAGGTAGTATATAAATGCAATGCCAGATATATGTTTTTACGAGTGTAGGCCACTTTATTTCCACCTTATAATAATATAACCTTTCTATAGTAAAAACAGCCTTATGACTAGGCCGCAGCCTAGGTACCTACTTTTAAACTTTTTGCCTAGGTACTTGACTGAAATATCTAGCTATGACTAAGGTCAAATTATTACTAATCATAATTATTTTTCCTAACTAACTTTGAAAGTAGTTGATGAATTCGAAACTACCTATGTTATCTTTTTTTTTCGTCGATATTCTATAACCGGCAGGTAGGTATATGAAATTGACAATAAATTGAGTAAACATGAGTTATATCATTCACAGAGGAAATCAATGATGACAATCTCACGTGGTTGAAAAATTATGTAGACCCCTGGAAGACTGTGGAAGAGAAGTGGGCTGAAACAAGAAATTACCTGTTGAAAATTAATAATAATAGCGGCCAAGAAATAGCAGAATACTTCAACAATTTTCCGGCTTTAAAACAACCCCAAGGATATACCCTGGTAGGTTATCTATCCTACAAATATTATTATAAAAACACACTTTGTTTAATCGGGAAGTCGGTGGATGGAAAGGGCTCAGAATCGTTATTCCTAGAAATGTATAGGGCAGAAGTGGACTTCTGTAGGCTGATGATGATGATGACTTTGATAAATGTAAAAGTTTGTGTGGATATTTCTATGAAGTTTGTCTACTTTGTTCTGTGTTCATACTATGAACACAAGTAGATGAACTGCAAATTTTTTACTTTCTGTTCTTATTAATTTTTTTATTGCCACCATGTACCTACTTACATACATACATACATTATTTACATAGGTATACTTAGGTATACAGGTAGCTACTAGGCGAGAATGTACTTTCGTTAACAAAGTAATAAATTTGTTACAGCTTCAAGAAGATTTTAAATCAATGTAACCCGGGAAAGAAAACAGTCTTTTCTCTATGCTTGATCTGAAGAAAGAAGAAATAATAGACTACGCCAAACAAAAAGCTCGACAAAGTAGAGATAAACACTACTCCTCTACTTTATTTGGCCTGATCCAGGGTAAGTAGTATCTGAGGGGTTATTCCCAAGTGTCCCCGACGTCTATCACCAGTGGATCCCCCAGTGGATGGTTTTGAAAAGGACCGCTCATAATATCCCCATAAAAAATATTTATAAAATATATATAAAAAAAAATTACTTACTACCCACCCTTATAGTTTTTGTTTGTCCATCTGTCTGTCTGTCTGTCCTTAAATATATACCTACTTATCGGTTTTTGTTCCGTCGTCCCTGTTTCTATCGCTCTTACATAGGTTTATTTTAGGTAGGTACCTATATTTTTGGTACAGCATAGTTAATAATACATAAATATGTATTATTAAATACGTCAGTTTGTATAGCTTTATCGGTTGATACGAATTAAAAAGTACTTAAATGTCATGTTTTTGACAGATTTTGGTACAGCTGCCCAACTAAGCCTTATAGCCTCATTTCGTAAAATCCTATATTCCCTAGCGTACAAGACGATCGTTTAAAGTCATCCTGATTATTTTTTATTTTTTTCAGAAAGCGACCCAGAGACCATTAAGAACGTAAGTCTTCTGCTTCTAGCATACATGATCAATATTTCGCCTGCAAGAAAACGGAAATGCAAAAAGAAACTTAAATTCTCCCGTGCAAAAATCTGCGATGCCTACATCAAACAAGTGTCTTCTGAAGCAGAGGTAACCAAATTTCCAAGCAAGGTCGCACGTTGCAGCCATTTGTAATTTATGTTGGAAAATCTGTGACGGAAGTTTTAGCTGCCTACGTAGTGATTAACGATACGGTGTACCATTTTAACAAATTAATAACAGCATTAGACTGCGTGCTAAATATTTCATGCAACTGGGGCCTGTTACCCTGACTGAAGAATGTGCTGAGGTGTGGCTATTCATACAATTGGGATTTTTTAAACTAAGTTTGACAAAAACGCACAGACTGTAAACACTGTTGACTGATCTGGGACTATTTAAAAATCCTGACAATTAAAATGTTAACCAGACACAGACACTTTGCTCGCTCCTGCTATTATTTTGTAATATATTTGTAAGATATTTGTAAGATGTATTGTATTTATTTGATGGTGGACCCGGCTGGCGGCCCGCGTACTCTTGCTTTGATTATTACTTTAGTTTAAGGGGCTGACACCGTCAATGTACCTCTCGCTCGCACATATTGACCTTTTGAAAGTTAAAAAATCACTAAACATAAAAATCAAAAATCGCGAGCAACAGTGTTTGAAAGCAAAAACATCACTTTGATTCAAGCAGTTTTCATACGAAAAAGTTTACCTTTCTAGTTTTCGTACTTATGCAAACTTGCTTAGATCGAAATGAGCTTTTTGCTGAACTGTGTGCAATTGAATTGCACACAACATATGTTGTTGCTTGCTATTTTTTATTTTTAGGTTCAGTGTTTTTATATCTTTCAAAAGGTCAATATGTGGGAGCGAGAAGGTCATCGACGGCAGTCTGCCTCTTAACAGAAGGTACGTTCCATTTCTTAAATTTGATTTTTTGTTTTTCAAATCTAAGAAATGGAACGTACCTTTTGTTAAGGGGCAGAATGTATGAAATTCTGATAAAAGCAGCGCTTTCTACCAGTGTTTCTAACGCATTCAAACTTCAAGGTGGTATCGCCACAGTTAATCGTAAATAAGCTTTCCAAGTTTGTTGTAAAAATAAATAAATAAATATACATATATATGTATAAATATACATATGTATATTTATTTATATATATGTATCCATAAAATTGAGAATTTTTGTGAGGTCAATGTATATTGCTAACTAGGCTAGTCAACAAGTTACAAACGCTAGCTAGTTCACAAACGTGTTATTTATTTAACAAGTTATTTATTTTATTATTAACCCTTTACCACCTGCCACCTATTTAGTCACACAACCACCTACCATATACGTCTCAGTGACTCGGGAGCGAAATGACTTTCGTTTGTAAAATCTAAGGCAGTAAGGTTTGTTTGTTAATCAAAATCAATTTAAAGACATATCAAAGTATTTATTAAAGCCAACAAGGCACTTAAAAGTCAACAATTTTTCATAAAATCTTAATTTGTAACAACTCTTAATTCTAGCTTAAAAATAGTTATATAAAAAATGAGATCTACAAAAATAATGGCATAGAATAAGAACTTCTAAATTTATTTTTCTAAAAATATAATAATCAACAAGTTATAATATAAAATCAAAGTTTTTTCATTATAATCAAATCTTCAACAAAAAAATAGTAAATTCTTCACTTTCAGAGTTCGGATGAGACGGATGGTAGGTGGTTAAGGGTTAACACGTTTTTGAACTTGTTGAGTAGCCTAGTTAGCAAAAATTATGAGCCATCGCTCATATTTACTGTTTTATTCACTGTACTGTTTATAAAAAAGGTGCAATTTTTTAATTTGACATTTAATAATAATACCTACCTATGTATGTAAAAATGAAAATATAATAATATGATATCAAAAATATTTTTATTATTTTTACTTGGAAGTACTTATGTACTAAATGTGGTTTACTGACATACTATACTGCCTCGGACTCAATACCATGGAGTGTTTTACTTAAAGTTTAGATGTTGTATTATTATTATATATTTAACTGATTGGTATATAGGTATCCATACAACATGGTGTTTTTTGCTTATGCTTAAAATGTGTTTATGTAGTATACTAGCTCGGATTCATACAGCATTGTGTTTTTACCTATGTTTAGGCGTTGTATAGGTACGTACTATACTGTCTCGTATCCATACAACATGGTGTTTTTACTTATGCTTAGGTGTTGTTCATGTACTATACCAGCTCGTATTCATACAACATTGTGTTTTTACTTATGTTTAGGCGTTGTATAGGTACGTACTATACTGTCTCGTATCCATACAACATGGTGTTTTTACTTATGCTTAGGTGTTGTTCATGTACTATACCTGCTCGTATTCATACAGCATTGTGTTTTTACTTATGTTTAGGCGTTGTATAGGTACGTACTATACTGTCTCGTATCCATACAACATGGTGTTTTTACTTATGTTTAGGCGTTGTATAGGTACGTACTATACTGTCTCGTATCCATACAACATGGTGTTTTTACTTATGTTTAGGCGTTGTATAGGTACGTACTATACTGTCTCGTATCCATACAACATGGTGTTTTTACTTATGCTTAGGTGTTGTTCATGTACTATACCAGCTCGTATTCATACAGCATTGTGTTTTTACTTATGTTTAGGCGTTGTATAGGTACGTACTATACTGTCTCGTATCCATACAACATGGTGTTTTTACTTATGCTTAGGTGTTGTTCATGTACTATACCTGCTCGTATTCATACAACATTGTGTTTTCCACTTATGTTTAGGCCTTATTTACGTACTATACTGGCTCTTATCCATGCAACTTGTAGTATTTTTGAGCCGGTATAGTGTGTACTCTTACCTGTACATAAGTAGAAAAGACCATGCTGTAAGTTATCTGGGCCAGTATAGTACTTGTACTAAACCTGTACGTAAGTAGAACATACCATGCTGTATGTAGACTGAGCCAGCACAGTACGTATTCGACACCATTACATAAGTAGGACACACCATGCTGTACGTAGTCAGAGCCGGTACAGTACGTATTCGACACCATTACATAAGTAGGATACACCATGCTGTACGTAGTCAGAGCCGGTACAGTACGTATTCGACACCATTACATAAGTAGGATACACCATGCTGTACGTAGTCAGAGCCGGTACAGTACGTATTCGACACCATTACATAAGTAGGATACACCATGCTGTACGTAGTCAGAGCCGGTACAGTACGTATTCGACACCATTACATAAGTAGGATACACCATGCTGTACGTAGTCAGAGCCGGTACAGTACGTATTCGACACCATTACATAAGTAGGACACACCATGCTGTACGTAGTCAGAGCCGGTACAGTACGTATTCGACACCATTACATAAGTAGGATACACCATGCTGTACGTAGTCAGAGCCGGTACAGTACGTATTCGACACCATTACATAAGTAGGATACACCATGCTGTACGTAGTCAGAGCCGGTACAGTACGTATTCGACACCATTACATAAGTAGGACACACCATGCTGTACGTAGTCAGAGCCGGTACAGTACGTATTCGACACCATTACATAAGTAGGATACACCATGCTGTACGTAGTCAGAGCCGGTACAGTACGTATTCGACACCATTACATAAGTAGGATACACCATGCTGTACGTAGTCAGAGCCGGTACAGTACGTATTCGAAACCATTACATAAGTAGGACACACCATGCTGTACGTAGTCAGAGCCGGTACAGTACGTATTCGACACCATTACATAAGTAGGACACACCATGCTGTACGTAGTCAGAGCCGGTACAGTACGTATTCGACACCATTACATAAGTAGGACACACCAAGCTGTACGTAGTCAGAGCCGGTACAGTACGTATTCGACACCATTACATAAGTAGGACACACCATGCTGTACGTAGTCAGAGCCGGTACAGTACGTATTCGACACCATTACATAAGTAGGACACACCATGCTGTACGTAGTCAGAGCCGGTACAGTACGTATTCGACACCATTACATAAGTAGGATACACCATGCTGTACGTAGTCAGAGCCGGTACAGTACGTATTCGACACCATTACATAAGTAGGACACACCATGCTGTATGTAGTCAGAGCCGGTACAGTACGTATTCGACACCATTACATAAGTAGGACACACCATGCTGTACGTAGTCAGAGCCGGTACAGTACGTATTCGACACCATTACATAAGTAGGATACACCATGCTGTACGTAGTCAGAGCCGGTACAGTACGTATTCGACACCATTACATAAGTAGGACACACCATGCTGTATGTAGTCAGAGCCGGTACAGTACGTATTCGACACCATTGCACAAGTAGGAGAGCCCATACTGTTAGTAGTCTGAGCCAGTAAAGTACGTATACAATGAATGTATTTAGTAGGATAGGTGAGGATTGCATGCTATTTATTTTAAGTAGCAAAATAGGTGAGGATTGCATGCTATTTATTTTAAGTAGCAAAATGATACAGGAGTAAATTAAGTATGCCGGTCAATAAAAAAATTCATGGTGCCGGCTACTTAAGTATAGCTACGTACGCGACATGGTTCCGGCTACAATCGTCATTCTGTATCGTTTTGCTACATAAATTAAGTAATCCGGCTACGTAAATTTCTCTCAGTGTATGATGTATTTCTGATGCCGCTACAACAGCAAATACTAAAAAACAGAATATTATATTTAATTGGGCTCTGATACAACAAACGTGATTTTCTACTTATAGATAACTAGCTGAACCCGCGGCTTTGCTCGCGCCAAGGAATTTAAAGTTTCATACAAGCTTTCATCCTCTATTTTATCCTCTTGGGAGTAGAATTGATCAAAATCCTTTCTTAGCAGATGGCTACGTCATAAAATCTACCTGCATGCCAAATTTCAGCCCGATCCGTCCAGTGGTTTGGGCTGTGCGTTGATAGATCACTATGTCAGTCAGTCAGTCACCTTTGAGTTATATATATTTAGATAGTTGCGCCCCGCGGTTTTTCTCCGCGCAGATTTAAATCCCGGTTTTCTCATGGGATGAAAAGTAGCCTATGTGCTATTCCGATATATTCCGAGATATATATATAATCTATCTCTCTGCCAAGTTCCATCCAGATCCATTCAGCCGTTCCGGCATGAAAGAGTAACAAACATTCATCCATCCATACTTACAAACTTTCGCGCTTATAATAGTAGTACAATTTCCTAGTTGGAAAATGACTCTTTCTAGAAACAGAAATTCAAAACATTTTATTTCTAATTGGAAAAAAACCAACAACAAATATTATATCAAAAACCATGTGAAAATTATAGTAATTAGGTCAAAAAATAGCAAAATACCAGAGAATAGTGACATGAAAGGCCCGATAAGAGCGCGGTGCGATCAAAGAGCCGACGGCGGCGGCGTTGCTTTGAACTTTGCCGACGGTAATGCGCAGCTTCAGCGCTATCCCTTTTAGATCTATTTTTGCGGTTTTATTGAGCACATAATGTAACGCTGGAAGTGGGTAGCATTCTGTTCAAACACTGATTAAGAGCCCGGTGACAGCAGCTCGCAATTTCAAAATGCCAATCGCTCTTATAATATCGTCCAGAATACACAAAAGGTCTATGCACTCCATTTATCCTGAACTGAGTGTAATTTTATTAGTCACTAGCTGGTACCCGCGACTTCGTCTGCGTACTTTTAATCTCTTCATCTCTTTTTTTCGCAATAAAAGGTAGCCTATGTTCTTTCTCAGGGTCTAAAGATTGTCTGTGCCAAATTTCATCAAAATCGGTTGAGAGGTTTAAGCGGGAAAGCGTAACAGACAGACAGACAGACAGAGTTACTTTCGCATTTATAATATTAGTTGGGATTACACGAATCATACAGCAATGATGTAATGACAGTTTATTAGTAATTTACTCTTCTCTCAAAATATGGTCAAGAATACACAAAAGGTCTATGTACTCCATTTGCCCTGAACCGACCCAGTTCTATAGTGCCAAGTGCCAGTGACCTGCTGGAACTGGGTGAGAGTTCACTGGTCAAGGTGAGCGCACTTAAGGCGCACTTAAACAACTCCGTCTTAAGATTTGCATTCGGTGCTATCGGTTTTGATACTTGTCAAACGAATTTTCTAATTTAAGGCGAGGATATTCACAGAACCTTCAACCTCCAAGACTTGCAGCACCTGAACAGCTAGATTTCGTTAGATTTTCTTCTCAGTGATTAATTATAATGAAATTTTAATTTTTTTTTACACAGCTCTAGTAAATATTAATCCCTATTTTGATATAACTTTGACATGATTTCAAGAAAAACTGTCTTAGTAATGGATGTTTGAAATATCGATTTAGTGTCATCTTTATGATTTTTTGATCGAGAAAATTCTCATTATTTACGTTTCTATCTTTACACAGCGCTCGAGTACATGTTCAATTTTAAAGTTTTCGTATTATTTTTGGTGTATTTTTTTACATTTTAGTATATTTACAGCTGTCCAAAAAAAACAGGAGGTTGGAGGTTCTGGGATATCCTCGCCTTAATGCATATCTAGCTGCGCGCATATGACTAAACCCCTAAAAATCGGACGTCCCCATTTTATGATAATAATCGAAACTTTAAGCTGTTTTAAATGCTGAAGTAGAATTGTCACTGTTTCACCCGCGTAGTTTTATTTATTACTAGTTGCGCCCCGCGGGTTCACCCGCGCAAATTTAAATCCTGGTATTCCCACGGGATAAAAAGTAGCCTATGTGCTATTCCAGACTATAATCTATCTCTCTGCCAAATTTCATCCAGATCCGTTCAACCGTTCCGGCGTGAAAGAGTAACAAGCATCCATCCATCCATCCATTCATCCATCCATCTATGGATGAAACTAATAATATTATATATATATATATATATATGTATATGTTGCCTGGAAGAGATCGCTCTCAGCGATAAGGTCTCCCATTGTTTTACCTTAAATGTATGCTTTTACTCTGTACTATGTTTCTGTGTGGTGAACAATAAAGAGTTATCTATCTATCTATCTATCTATATAGTAAGTATGCTTACAAACTTTCGCGTTTATAATATTGGTAGGATTATTATTTAAATCCCAGTATTCCCACGGGATAAAAAGCAGCCTGTGTGCTATTCCAGACTATAATCTCTGTGTCAAATTTCATCCAGGTCCGTTCAGCCGTTCTGGCGTGATTGAGTAACAAACAAAACTTTCACATATAATATTAGTGTGATGATAGGTAAAATGTTCGACAGTTTTTGGTCAAAGTGGTTCTGGGATGGAAAAGGACCTCTCAAACACATACACCCAAGAAAGAGGTGCATGTATCTCGCCCATCACTCAAAAACATAGCGGACCCAGCAAGTACTCATGCCGAGCAAATAAGTATGCAATACGGTAACTTACTGACGACCTCAGTGGCGCAGCGGGCGAGAGTCCGCCTGCGACGCGAGGTTGCGGGTTCGATTCCCGCCTCGGAACAATTTTGTGTACGATCTGCAGAAATTTTTTCCGTTGGTCTGGGTCTATATAGATCATAGATAGATATGTTTTATCAATAATAAAAAATATCTATCTATGTAAGTATATAATGTATTAAATATATCAGTCATCTTGTACCCATAACTCAAGCTTTGAGTAGCTTACTTTGGGGCTAGATGGTGCTGTGTGAATTGTCCAGCATTATTTATTATTTTTTTTTATTAGTGGGCGTTCCACAGTAGATTATCTAGCCCAAGATTATGCAAAGCTTGTTATCTTGTTGTTATCTTGTTATATTGTAGTCAATTGTAGAGTTTATATCGAAGAGGCTTCAATAAAATATGTTTTTTTTTATACAACCAGCTGATGGAACAAGCAGATGGCCCACCTGATGTTAAGTGGTAACCATCACCTATAACAAAGCATTGCCTCATAAGTCACGCACGATAGGAACGTGCCCTACGATCCACTGCCCTGCGTCCATCAACTTGAGGCATACAGATGCTAAGCCTCATGTGCCTGTAATTACACCGGTGACCACACACTTCAAACCGAAACACAGCGTTGCTGCTTGGCGGCAGAAAAAGGGGTGGTGGTAGTACTTCCCCGGCCGAGCCCTTCACAAAGAGCTCTACTACTCTTAAATATTAATTAATAAAAAAATATTAGAGTATTCTTTTCACTGTCACTTTCATGCCAGCAACAAAACACAGCAACCGACTTATCGGTCTGATAAGCTATTGGCACGCTCAAAGACCATTATGAATAAGGGCCTATAGGTATTAAACAAGAAACTAAGAATTAAAAAAAATAACCTGTTCTATGAAGTAGATTCAACAGCTAATTGGATCTTACCCCCGGTTTCTGAAAGCTCTATCAACACTACTCGGCTGTCAATTCACTTGCTATCTCTATCTAGTTTGAAGTAAAAGCTGAAATAGCAAGTGACTTGACAGCCGATAAGTGTTGATCGAGCTTTCAGAAACCGGGGGTTAGTCGTGTAAGAAATCACTACCTATTAGAAAAAAGGAACCCACTTTATGGTCAAAATTGCGTCACTGTCAAGTCTCATACATTCACATACTAAATTATGAGTACTAAACTATACTTAAAGTATCAAGATCTAGCAGTCAGGGTGAAAGAAAGTTGGCTAAGTAATAAGATAATGAAGAACAGCGGGGTTGGGCGGGCTCCGAATTAAAACTTCCACAGAGCACCAATACACAGAAGGTCAATTTGACGACCTCAGTGGCGCAGCGGGTGAGAGTCCACCTGCGACGCAAGAGGTTGCGGGTTCGATTCCCACCTCGGAACAAATTTGTGTACGATCTGCAGAAATTTATTCCGTTGGTCTGGGTGTGGATGTATAATAAAAAATATCTATCTAATATATGTAAGTATAAAATTTATTGAATATATCAGTCGTCTAGTACCCTTAGCACAAGCTTTGAGTAGCTTACTTTGGGGCTAGATGGTGTTGTGTGGATTGTCCAGCAATATTATTATTATTATTATTATTTTATTTTGATTTGACAATCTCTGATCTCATTGCCTTGTGTAGCGCATTGTTTATCAGCTAATAAGACAGACGACGACTTAGGTCTTAGATCTTAGGTCTTAGGTCTTAGATGGCTTAGGACTTAGAAAAGTCTTGTTATTGTATGAATACTGTACATTAATTGTATAGGTATTCATTGTTCAGGGGCCATAATTACAACGTTACTTTTCTTACATACATAAGGTTTTTGCATTCTGCAGTCATAGCTTTAAAATCTAAAAATTTCATACTGAACCATTTTACACTGTGTTTATTTAATGAGTGAATCGGAGACGACCTCGTTATGACGTCACACCAGACTGAGATAGAAAACATTCCAATTAGATTCCCCGCGGGCGTGAAAAGGATGGAAATCGGAATGAATTTTCTTAAGAGGTCGTGGGCTAATGAAATCGAAACCAAGACGTGTCAATGGTAGAAGGTTTAAAGTTTCTCAAGGTCTATGTTAATTTTCTTTAGTTGTTTTAAAAATTTTTGAGTTGTTTCTAAAATAAGAAAAACGGAGAAGGAAGAAGATCTTTTAATGAAATGAAGGTTTTTAGAGAAAAACTTGAAACAGCTTCGCAACTGTGATCCCCAGGTACGGTAGATAGCCTCAAGGTATGCCTCAAGTTGATGGACGCAGGGCAGTGCATCGTAGGGCACGTTCCTATTGTGCGTGACCTACGGGGCAATGTTTTGTTTATAGGTGTTGGTTACCACTTAACATCAGGTGGGCCATCTGCTTGTTCCATCAGCTAGTTGTCAAAAAAAAAAAAAAAAAAAAGATATCCCATCAGATCTTTTGGAGTAGAACTTCAGATTCTTTTGAGAACGTATTAGGAGTTAGTCAGAAATACGTCCAAACATTACATTAGGCACACCCACATTTTGCAGTATATCGCGACAGGTTGCAAGCCCATAACCGCTGTTAGAGTTCCTACTAACTGGTTTCTTCACGATGTTTTTCTTCACCGTTTAAGAGCATTTATGTGTAGTTTTTTTAATTCTCTCTTCGATGTCCAAATTGAATAAATAAATAATCGCAATGTTGTCTGTTTTTTGATAATTTTGTAAAATTTATGTTGAATTCAGTCCCAACGTAAACCCATTTCACGATTTCTTTTTAAAATTCACCGAGTTCGGTGCTCTATCTATAGTCCGATTGAGAACCAAAATAATCAGATTTTTTTAATAGGGTCTTATTTTATTTTTATTTTATGTATTGAACAAAATCCACAGCTCATAAAAATACACTATATATACTTAAATTTCTAGCATGCAGCCAATAACGGATTTACATTATAAAATTATGAAATAGGTAACAAAAATCGACGACAGTTAAAAACACCACAATAATAAGGACTTATTTTGATTAATATTGACAAAACATAAAGGAAACAAGCATTTAAAAGCATTTTAACAATTAGCAACAATTAGGACCTATTATATGAATACACCTATTGACAAAACATAAAGGAAACAAGAATTTAATAGCTTTTTAACAATTAAGGAAACAAGCATTTAAAAAGAAAATGGTTTGTAAGCACAGATAAATGTGCTATGTTACTTGCACTTACTTGTACTTGGTCTTGAATATATCTTCCAGATACAGATTATTTATTGGTAAAAACAGTTCACAAGTCATTGGGAGATTAAGGGACATTGGCACATTACATAATTATCCATTAAACAAAACATTACATAATTACAACATTCATTATTACTTTCATTGTTATACATTATTTCTAAATATATTATCCGCTGCTAAGAAATTCGCCCGGGTTCTAAGCCCGGGTTTGAATAGTTTATGGGCATTTCTTGAAATTGTGTTTCGTTACACAGACTGCATGGTTTCTGAGCAACATTGAATTAAATTGTCATAGAAGTTTAAATCTGAAAACCAGCTAGATTTTTTCAAACTAGAATTTCTGCCACAAAACTATTCAAGCTCATTTTACCTACCTATACGACAGTTCTAAACAGAATATAATTGAATACAGTATCAGTATTTTTAAGAATATTATACCAAATTTTTCAGACTTTTTATATTAAAAAACTATTGAGAACATTGTCAGTTTTTTAAAAAATAAAATTCCAAAGCTCTTGTGTCAATTTTTTTTTATATCTTAGGATTTGTGTCTTCTTAAATTTTAAATAATCAAACCTGAAATGAATAAATAAATTAATAAATAATGGACAATCCACACAGCACCATCTAGCCCCAAAGTAAGTTTATGATATGGGCTTGTGATATGGGTACTAGATATCTGATATATTTAATACATTAAATACTTACATAGATAGATATTTTTTTATTATACCTGAAACTCCCTTACTAACGCAACGAATTTCTGCAAATCGTACACAAATTTGTTCCGAGGCGAGAATCGAAACCGCAACCTCTTCCGTAGCAGGCGGACTCTCGTCCACTGCGCCACTGAGGTTGTTAAACGGACTGCTTTTTTATATTAGACTACTAGTTTTATAGAGCCTATTCGAAATATACAAACATACAAAGTTTTCCTTTTTATAATATTAGTGTAGATTTGTACATTCTATACATTTCGTGCCTGAAATGAATGTCCTTTTTGGGTAACTATGGATAGGGCACGGGCGTTTTTCATTAGGCTTGGATCACATTAGGCGGCGGACAGACGGCCGGATTATTGGATCCGACGGACGAAAAGACTTCGATCCATGCCTTTTTACTTTTTCTACCTTTTTAATTCCTTCAGTCTGGAAAGCCTTTTCCTCTTATTTATTGCTTATACGAAGCCCAAATTGGATATTTGTAAGAGGTTCCGTTACTTGCCGATGGGAAAATGTAAGGTTTTACTTTTTAAGACGTCTGGGCTTGTTTGATTTTGCTCTTATTGGATCGGTCTTATTGGTACGGATGTTTTGCTGTTTATCAAAAAATGATGTTATGAAAAACCGTCAAGTTTTAAAATTACTAGGTATACTTCATTACTAAAGATTTCAATATTGTACTTTATTTTAACAAAAAATATACAAGTCAATCTACTAGATACTGATAAAAAATTAACATTCTTAATAAAATAACCAATTTTTTTTGTTGATGGAACAACCCGATGGCCCACCTGATGTTAAGTGGTAACCATCACCTATAACAAAGCATTGCCTAGTAAGTCACGCACGATAGGAACGTGCCCTACGATGCTCTGCCCTGCGTCCATCAACTTGATATAAAGAGTCGAATTTTTAGTATCAAAAAAGAAAAATACTTTTTTCATTGCTTAAAAAAATCAGTTCCAATTAATTCGTCTGATCAAAATCTCACCTATAACGTATTTTCCTTTACCAAGCAACAAACTGTCATTCAAAAGGAAACCCGATGACAGCTCAGCTCAATATCCACCCTGTAAGGGGTTGCCTCATTAACGTAGGGATGGATCCCTCGAGTGCGTCTCTAATTAGGAGATTTTTTGACGAGTCGCCGAGTGACGTCATTACGTCATAATGTTGCTATGCAGTGACGTTTAGTTGTATGCTGTGTATGCAGTTTTATTTTTCATGGATTTTATTTTGTGCAAAATAATCCTGGTGCTGTAATTCTGGCACGGTAGATATCACTTATATTTCCTAGTGTGATTTCCCAATGAAAAATAGTTATTTAGTTAATTAATTATAAAAATAAATATTTTTAGCCATACCCATAATATACTTGTGTGTACGTAATTATGTGCTTAATATAAAATTTTCTAACAAGACCATTTAGAAATCCAACTGAAATCTGCATCTATTAGCATAAACTAAAACAAAGCATATTTTAGTCAACTAAGTTTAACAAAATTGAACAACTAAATTTTTTTATATTTTTTTTTATTTTTTTATTTATTTTAACATTACATCTATTATTACAGGTAAGAAAGACCTAATACAATAGAGTAGTCCTAACAAATAATTATTTAAATTAAAACAGTAGGTTCAAGTAAGAATGTCACGCATAAACAAAAATCAAAATCAGTCAAATATTAATCAAATTATTTACAAATTAGTACCATGACAATAATTGATTAAAGAAATCCGTCCTCTTTATATTGGGTACCTAGTACCTAAGGTAATGGAGCCCTAAGAATGGGGACCAAAATTACTCCCATCTAATTTAAAAACTCGGAAAACACATTACGCACAGGAAAATTCCCCAAAACTTATCAGCGTACGCCACAGCACAATCCATCATCATTATGCCAAAACTCACCGAAATTCAATAAAAAAAACGAAGTTTCTTATACCCCCATCTAGCGGCGGAGACGTGAACTCAAAACCCCCACCCGAGGGGTGGTAGCCATTCCATCATATCCCTTTTTTTCTTCCCTCCACACCCTTATCCGTACCTGAGCTTTCTTTATCCGACCGAACTTTTTATTTACGCCTCTCTCTTTCCAACTCGACGGCGCTAACCGCAGTATGTGGTAGTCCGTCTCGCTCGCACGCAAAGAAAAAAATATGCTTATAAAATGAAAGCGTGGATGTTTGGGGCACGGCCAGGGGTGATGTCTCATACGTAGGGTGTTTTTTGTGTACGAAAAAATGCACCCCTACTGAACTTCTTTAGGTACGGATATACGTTTTCCAATTTCGATAACAAAGCTTATATTTTTTACGCCGTTTTCCTTTTGTAGTAGGTAGCTACTCGAAAATTCCGGTTCAAATTTTTTGTGTGGGCTTCTGTCTAATTTTCTTTTTTCATTTTTGAATGTGAAGATCTTTGGGGGTAGCATGTTCACATGCTTGGCTGACGCGCAAAGGGAATTATGATAGATCTTTGATTAAAAGGGAATATTATAATTGATGGTCGGAGTGGAAATGGTCGAAGTTTCTTTGAGCTTGTATCTCAGATGTCGTCTTTGATTTCGGCGGTTTTAGCTGGAAATTGTTTGAATATTATGTGTAGGTATACAGCCCACGTTTTATATGGCGAGTTCTTTTAACACTTGAAGTAATTAATACATACAGGGAAGGTTTTTATTTAAAACCAAATATAATCGTACCATCATATTACATTATGTGTCATTAATTGTAAAATGGCTGTTATTGTTTGTCAATAAAAACAGACATTTAAAAAAATCCCATTAAATAGGTAAAAATGCATACAAATGCAGGTACCTAACTATTTTATTGTATACAACTTTATATTTTTCAATGACATTATAATTAATCTATCTAATATCGTATATGATAAATTTGTTGATCGTCGCTTAAAAATATCATAAAAGAAATCAAGACAATTTAAAAGCTAAATTAATTTCAGTCAAAATTTTACTGAGCGTGTAGTTGACATTGCCACACTCATCAGATAAATGACCAAGAAAGCACCAGTTACCCAAAAATGTTAAAGTTGTACAAATAAAAAAAACATTGTTGGCTTTCTTCTGTTAGCTTGGTCGCATGGAACATGAAACTAAGATTTATCCAGTTTACTACACGGAAAAAACGGAGCACTAGCAAAGTACCAATTTGGCTTGGTTAAATTTTTTTGGGCTACTTATAACTAAGACTTATCTAAAACGCACAATAAAGCTCTGTTAGTAGTAAACAAGACAGTTTTGCTGTATATTCTAGGTTATACTAACAGAGTACTTGATAGTCTCCAAGTGAGTGCCTCAGTTAAAGTAACTTATTTCGTTTCCTTTTAAAAATAGACAAGTTTTCAGATTTATAAACTGACAAGTAGATACTTATCTAAGTTTAAACTACTCCTACTCGGTTAAATTTGAATAGGTTGGTATGATTACAAATAACCAAGTCTCATTTAAAACAAACAATAAATTAGTATGTAGATACACCCAAGTGCATTTTGTTATTTACAAATAACCATTAATTATATATTCTGTTTCAAATGTTTAATTCTGTTCAAATTATCTGTATACAAGCAAATAATTCAGCAATTAATAGACAAGTGTGTTGCTAAAACTAAATTTAAACAAGTAACATTGCTGGATTAATCGAAGAAAATGGTTATGGGTTGACATGTAAATGGTGTAAAACTCGAGAACGTGTTAGACACACGTGCGATGCAAGGACAACGGCCATTTCTTTTCGACAAGTCCTTGGGCGCGAACACGAACGAGAGTACTTTTTAGAAAATAACCAGCAGAGATTGTGTGGTGGATTGGTTTAAAGTTTGCAACAAAAAACTGAAACCAGTGTTCATTCTGATCAACTGCAGTAGTACAAAACATCCGACGCGATCGATGAAGACGCGAGGAACCTTCTAACTGCTTGGGGCTTGGAGGAGTATAGTGAAGTTTTTCAAAGTAAGTACCTACTACCACGGTGATTATGGTAGTTAGCAAAATTCGTTGCTATTGTTTTTCACATCTTACCTAGTAGAACTTTCTGCAAAGAAATCGTAGTTTCGTAATTATATGTATGTGCCATAATACCTAACATATACCGGCTGCTATGCGCTACACTATGCGCGGCTTGCCACAGCATCTTCGCCGCCGCAGAGCCACTACTATATATAGCAAACAGTGTGATGCGTGCCGCTTGATGTGCGTTATCTGATATTTTTGATGATATTTAAGTTGTGATTAGTATTTACCTACAAATTATTTCCGACTGTAAAATAAATAAAAATGTATTGTTTACAGGTCATAATGGATTTCGAACACCTGTATGCCGAAAAGTACATTATATCAGAAACTTTTCCTATTTGATTTGGCCAAGCTGCGCACCAAGACCAAGGACAAAAATCTCGATTTCCTCTCAACCTATCAGCATGGTAATTTGTTAATAAACATAATTTATATTTGATTAACATCATCCTAAAAGAAAATAAAGCATTTTATGATTAAATGTATAAGACTATAGAGGTAAAATAATTAGTATATTGTAATTAATATGTTTGTGCCCCTTAGTACCTAAGTACCTACTGATCTCGCATAATTTACATAATTTAATTTTAGAATAGAACTATTGTTAAAGAAGTTAAATAAAACTTTATTATTTTATATACATTCTTTTAATGTTGATGTTTTGTCTGTAGGCAAATGAAATATGATCGCTTTGTACTTTTTCTTTTGGTGATTTTACTTTTCACCAGATTAACGATCTTTTTCAATTCCCTACATAATATGTAGGGGATTGATGAAGAATGAAAGCGTCAGAATGAAGAATCACTTTTATTTTTTTTACTTGTAGCCTACTTGAATTGGTATATTATTCATCAATGTTATTTTTTGTTCTGCAGGTTTATTGGGTTAATGCTGCTACATACTTAGCTGCTGGTACCATTTCCAAGTGACAACAATATAGACATGCTACAGATTTTAAGTTTGAACTTGCATTGTACTAAAAGCAGCTATCAGTACAACACAAGTTCGAACTTAAAATCAAATCTATTGATATTCTTGTCACTTGGAAATGTTAGGTACCTGCAGCTAAGTATTTAGCAGTATTAACCCAATGAACCCGCTTAGGAACAACAAACTACATTGCTAAATATACCATTTTAAGTAGGCTAGAAGTAAAAATGTAGATTGGTTGTAGCAAACCCAATAAACCCGCTTAGGAACAGCAAACTACATTGCTAAATGTACCAATTCAAGTAGGCTAGGAGTAAAAATGTAGGTAGGTTGTAGAGAACCCACTAAACTCGGTTGAAAGCGCCGAGTAACTTTGCTAAGTATACCTATTTGAATTGGTTAGAATTAACAAAGTATATAGGGTATCGCTATCCAGTGGACACGATTGACAGCGCCGAGTAACATTGCTAAGTATACCCATCTAGTTGACAAAGTCACTTTGTTATACATAGAAACGTTCATTAGCTGCGTTTACAAAGTTGATTTGATAAAATCGTCGATTTAAGCTAAGAAGCTTGGTTATAACTAACAGAATTACTCGATTCACGTTCACAATTAGGTTTGTTGTCTTTATTGAATTAAAAGGTTGGAAGTTACCTAGTCCAGGTTATCAAATTTTAACCAACTATTTAGGTTATTATTACCAACTTACATTAGCAAAGATGGCTTGTCTAGCACTAGCAATAAACTTTGCAGGCTCCCTCCGAATCGAGTTACTCTGTTGTAAATAGCAATAAGTTATTTAAATCCAACCGTTACGTTTTTTCCGTGTAGCGACCCGCCCGCGCGACCCTGCTTCGCACGGGTGCTCATATCGTGCATGTATCTTCTAAATATATATAACTCAAAGGTGACTGACTGACTGACATAGTGATCTATCAACGCACAGCCCAAACCACTGGACGAATCGGGCTGAAATTTGGCATGCAGGTAGATGTTATGACGCAGGCATCCGCTAAGAAAGGATTTTGATCAATTCTACCCCCAGGATAAAATAGGGGATGAAAGTTTGTATGAAACCTTCAATTGCTTGGCGCGAGCAAAGCCGCGGGTTCAGCTAGTTATACATATAAACCTTCCTCTTGAATTACTCTATTAAAAAAAACCGCATCAAAATCCGTTGCGTAGTTTTAAAGATTTAAGCATACATAGGGACATGGGGACATAGGGATATAGGGACAGAGAAAGCGACTTTGTTTTATACTATGTAGTGATTATGACGTTTCAAAGTGATCCAAAGTTTGAAACTAAACAAACACCTTTTTACTTTGAATCACGTTTTGAGATATTTTGCTAAATATTGCTTTTATCAAACACAAATTGAAACATTTATGAACCTTACTACAATAAAATAATTATTGAGCTTACATTTTATTATTTATTGTCCAGATGCTTCTAATAGGATTTAACTGATGAGAAGGTGGTCTTAGCGCCCTCATCGTATCGCTCTTTCTTTCACTTTTCGGTACGGGGACCCTAAAAAACATCAGTCTTTATCTTTTCACCACACTGCTGAAAAATAAGTTATGTAAACAAGAAAAAGAAGTCTAAAAAATTTTGCTGCCCAAAAGGTAGATGGTAGATCATGCTATCCAGCATTAAGCTCGCCTATGTACATTATGTTTTATTTGTGCAAAAGAATTATCTATCTGTTTAAGTGTTTTTATCAGTTGAAATGTTACCCCACCTTCCAATTCTAATAGCTGGTGGGCTCAAAATCAATCGAGCATTCGTAATCGTGGGTCGTGCACGCAAAATTATGTACACAGTACATCAGGACATACTCTCACACGGCGAAGGAAATCATATCGTAGAACCTAGAAAGTTCTAAAAGATATGCTATGCGACCATTGAGTTAGTAACTCAATGCGACAAACCCTTCGAAAAAAAATACTCAGGTATTATTGTGCTTGTGCTCAATATACACTAAAAACCATTAAAACTTTTTACGCGCTACCTCGTTATTCAGCTGCTTTAACAAACCTTATTCGAAACATTAAAAAGTAAGGCAGTTAATAACATGATCAATATGAAGTTCCAAATTCAAATGATTAAAGTCATTGTTGTTCGAAATATGAAAATTAAAAAATCAGCTCAGCCACTGCCACTGCGAATAGTTTTTACCGAGAAAAAATAAAATGAACATGTGCCAAGTGCCCGAAAGGCGCCTTTTGAGGTGCACTTAAAATCCTTTCACCACACTGTTTCGTAAGAAACTATTGACATGACAAGAAGTCGAAGTGTCCTTACTCTAAGATGTCACATGACGCATCATAAACCCAAAAACGCCCAGACATGTCATTAAATTCTCATTTTAACACGACCCGTAGGTAATAAAATTAAAAGGATATCACATTTTATAATAACACGTTTCTCCTCTTTTATACTGAAAATTATTATATTTCAAAGTAATTATGATGTTGTTAAATGCAGGTGTACACTTGCCTTTGTTTGAAAATGTTTGAAGTAAATCATCTTCATTCCAACAACAACCGCATAATTTGGACTTGAGCCAAACTTAGTATTTGGACGTACCTCTGACTACCTCCCCCGCGGGAAGTTTCTTTCTTCATTTTATTGTCATACTTAATTTTAATAGCTGCTAAGATAAAGAAATACAAACCAGCGGAGTGATATACAATAGGCCGTCTTATCGCTAAAAGCGACCTCTTCAAGACAACTCTGGAATGGAGTGAATTTAAAACGAACGATTATCGTTCTTTTATCGGTCTTTTTTTATGTAAAAGATAGACAAACGGGCTAACGGCCCACCTGATGGTAAGCGGTCACCGTCGCCCATAGACAACAACAACACCAGGGGCGTTGTCAGTGCGTTGCCTACCCTGAAGGACTTTATTAACATTGGTCATGGTCAGATCTTAAAAACTAAGTGCCATTGCAAGATTATTTGAGGATCTTTAAAGGACGCACAATTCCACATTTTTCAGAAGTTGTTGAAATGAAGACGATGTAGAAAAAGCAATAAGAGTAACGTATACCTACATAATAATATACCTTCCAGAATAAATATATTAACTAACATACCTATGAACCTATTTACATAATAAACATAGGTAAAAAATGAATAAATACATTTAAATTTGCTATTAATACCAAAACTAGTTGTTGGTGGTATTTTTATATCTTACTAGCTGGTACCCGCGAGTTCGTCTGCGTACTTTTAATCTCTTCATCTCTTTTTTTCGCAATAAAAGGTAGCCTATGTTCTTTCTCAGGGTCTAAAGATTGTCTGTGCCAAATTTCATCAAAATCGGTTTAGATGTTTAAGCGGGAAAGCGTAACAGACAGACAGACAGACAGACAGACAGAGTTACTTTCGCATTTATAATATTAGTTGGGATACAAAATGAAGCCCAATTAGGTCCATCATAATAACATCAATTTAAAATCATCACGTCAAACTACAAGCGCACTGAATAGGCTCAATACTATTGAATCGATTTCATACAATACAATCGATATTGCACAAAGCAATAGAAGGGAGGCGTTTGAATCGATTGTAAACACGAGTCAAGTGGTTGTATTCATTTTGTATTAGCGAATCGATCTTTTGTTGGCAACAATAGGGTCGTCAATAATGGTTTTGGTTATGTATAGACTTGAAGATAAATATTTACTTTGTAACTAATGAATATGAAACTTACTACTCGTATGTTTGTGGCAGCAATCCCAAGTACCAAAGGAGCGTGTACCGTACCTACATTTTTAGATTTTGTCTTCAAAAACACGCTTTTGTTAGATAATTTAGTCACCCCCGGTTTCTGAAAGCACGATTAACACTAATCGGCTGTCAAGTCACTTGCTATCTCTATCGAATAAGCTGAAATAGCAAGTGACTTGACAGCCAATTTTTTTTTTTTTTTTTTTTTAATACATCTAGCTGATGGAACAAGCAGATGGCCCACCTGATGTTAAGTGGTAACCATCTCCTATAAACAAAACATTGCCCCGTAGGTCACGCACAATAGGAACGTGCCCTACGATGCACTGCCCTGCGTCCATCAACTTGAGGCATACGGATGTTAAGCCTCATGTGCCTGTAATTACACCGGCGACCACACTCTTCAAACCGAAACACAGCGTTGCTGCTTGGCGGCAGAAAAGGGCGTGGTGGTAGTACTTCCCCGGACGAGCCCTTCACAAAGAGCTCTACTACTCTTAAAGCAATCAATTAGTGTTGATCGAGCTTTCAGAAACCGGGGGTTATTCTATTGGAAGACCATAAAGTTATACGTTGAAGTACGGTACTTATGCTTTCTTTTGAATTTGAATACCCTTACATATTGCTGTAAAGACAAAATCTTCTTCTTTTATTTATCTTCAGTGGCCGATAGGGGTTGCCACGAATTTGCCAATGTCGAGTTGTTATAGATTTAAAACAGAGATCTCTATATTGATGGATGCAGCGCCACAAAGTGGTGACTGACAACGAACGTACTTTGTGAGTTAATTCCTCTTTGCCCTCTTTTAGACTTTTCACAACTGTATTATTATACCTATGCAACTATGTAGGTAGTATGTACATAACAAAAAAAAATCTTAACATCCGTCTGTTCGCCAATATTTCGTGATGGTATATATTTTTGACACTTATTGCTTTCTTGGTACTAATATACATTAATTTAATAAATCAGCCGTTACAAATAAAAAGCATATCAGCACTAAGTCGAGAAACGACCATTTTGTGACACTTTCATTTATTTAATATTCTCAGCTCCCTTCATAAAGTAATTACAATATGGGTAACGTGGGAAGAATCACCTCGGGGCATCTTCACATAAAATTTAATCAGGCAACCCGACAAAATTAATAAATTACCATAAAACTACACGACATTTTAACAAAATGTAATTTCATGCAAAAATATTAACGAACGCACTTTATTAAGAACTAGTTTTTTGTAATGAAAACTTCTTAAATTTCACTTCCTTATAAATATTTATTCATCAAATAATATGCAAAACTGTAATTATAGGGCAACTCAAGAAATGGGTTAGCTACTTTGCATATACAACAAAACATGTAACGGCGTAACTGCGACTTGCGTTGAAGGCAATATCGAATTAATTCAAAGCGCAGTAGGTCAGAAATGGTTTTAGTTTCCGAACGCATTCGACGAATTCTTTTTATGAAATTTTAAATTTCACACCTTGAGGTTGGGGCGACAGGTTTTAAACTCTTTGTAAGCGAGGCGCGACGAGCACATTTTGTCGAAAGACGTAAAAATAATGCATCGCTGTGTGACGCACGTTTTTATTAGTGCATAGTAATTTTGCAAAATTTATGCACACCACTTGTTTGACAATTAGTTGGCAGCTTGGCAGATGTCTTGAGAGTTTATTTCGCTACTGGTTTTCGGTGGGAAATAGAAACGATCGTGCAAAATAAAATTGCATTACTGTACAATAGCATAATACGTTTTAAATATTTTTAAAATCAATTTTGTGCGTGATTTACGTGTATTAGTTAGTTTTAATTCAAGTATTTATTAAAAGTTAGCAGTTTTTAGCACAGGCTTCGCATTTTTCAAAATATTGTCATCGTAGGTAAAATCATCGTAGGTATTTTGGAAAATCTTAAATAATTATTATTGAAAATTATAGATATAGGACTTTATTTATAGACGAACTAGCTGAACCCGCGGCTTTGCTCGTGCCAAGGAATTTAAAGTTTCATACAAGCTTTCATCCCCTATTTTATCCCCTTGGGAGTAGAATTGATCAAAATCCTTTCTTAGCGGATGGCTACGTCATAACATCTACCTGCATGCCAAATTTCAGCCCGATCCGTCCAGTGGTTTGGGCTGTGCGTTGATAGATCACTATGTCAGTCAGTCAGTCACCTTTGAGTTATATAATTATATTTAGATTTGATTCAATTTTAGCCAATTTGATTCAATGATCAGTAACAGCATTAAAATCGAATTTTGTTTAAAGTTATGCCAGCTCGAAACCAAGATTAAAACCACAATGTAAAGAGACAAACTAGAATAAAAAAAACATAAAAATACGTATGCAGACCAGCTGTTGTAGCTAATTTATTTGTTTGATATTAAAATCACAATTATTATTCAGGATTACCTTTTGACTCTACAGTCAAAACGCAGTAAAAATGTAATTTCTACAAAAAATAGAGCAAAAAAACTCTCCAGGTGCGTTCCAATTTCAAAACTACAACTAATGATTTACTATTATTCATATCCTTACCGGTTTTCGAAAAAAAAACACATTAAAAGAACATAATGATATGCGTGTCCCACTTTTAAAAGTTAGAGACAAAAAACAACAAGTTTGTCTATGAATGGCGACTTTTTTGTAATTTGAATATAGAACGCTCTCATGGATATCAGTTACTCGTTTGAATAATGTGAAGATGAATTGAATAGTTTTAACCCTTCGAAGACAAACCAAATAGGTACCCATTCTATAAATTATCTTGTGATCGATGTAGGATTAATGATTTGCTATCTTAAAATGATCTGCAATAGCTTAATTTTTAAAGAAAAGTGAATAATCCATTCATCATTATTTTAGTGTGCACTTTTTATGTACCCATTTTTACGTCGTAAAATAATACTTTAAAAGAACTTTTTGATAAAAACATTCACTTAAATTAAAATATATCGTTATGTCCGGCTAAAAGCTGTTTTGAAAGTATTATTGAACCAACGAACTGTCAATTAACGTGTATTCAACGAAAATTTTATACAAAGTAAGCATCAATTTCAAAAATTGCAAAAAGGTGACTCACTTGGGCAACTGCCAAAAGAACCTCATTATCGCTGGATTCGAAGGTTCTCATATATTTTGACAAGACACCATCAATAAATGAAGGAAGGACAAAAATTAACCAAACGCTACCATCCTTCCTACTAATATTATAAATGCGAAAGTTTGTAAGTATGGATGTTTGATACTCTTTCACGTCGGAACGGCTGAACGGATCTAAATGAAACTTGGCAGAGAGATAGATTATAGTCTGGAATAGCACATAGGCTACTTTTTATCCTGTGGAATACCGAGATTTAAATCTGCGCGGGTGAAACCTCGGGGCGCAACTAGTTTGTCATAAGTTATTAAGGGTCCGGTAACAGCGGCTCGCAATTTCGAGGTGCGATTGGCTATTATTTCATTTTATTTCATTTCGGGGAGGTTATTTGAAATAATAACTCTAAAGAAACACGCGTAAATACTGTTCGAATACAAATAATACAATAATATAAGGGAAATGTGCTTGAGTCAGAAATCATTTTGGTATTAGGTAAACGTAAGACCAAACATACTAATACCAAAATGATTTCTGATTCGGGCATGTTTCCCTTATATTATTGTATTATTTGTGTTTGAACAGTATTTATGCGTGTTTCTTTAGAGTTATTTTTTCAAACAACCTCCCCGAAATGAAATAAAATGAAATAATAGCCAATCGCACTTCGAAATTGCGAGCCGCTGTCACCGGAGCCTTAACACACAAATGTAAAAATGATTGCAATTGAAACAAAAACACAATTCGCCTCGGCTTACATTTTAACCCTTCGCGAAATTGCTAAATAATTTGCATTATTTTTTCTTAACTTTTTCTTTTGTCGTTTTGTTTAAAACCGTGATTATTTTAGGCACAATGAAGAATTATAACTGTAACTGCGTTGAAATGTTAATAAGTTTTTTGTTGCACATTGTTTGTGCAAATCCTTTAAAATCATACCAGATGTTTTGATGTAATGAGTTTCCTGTTATTTTATCGTCACCATCATCATTATTTACCTCGTATCACATAACACATATTTGTTTTTTTTTCGTGTTGTGGTCAGGTGTATCCTAACTTTCGCATTTATACGTTAGAAGTAAGCAGGAAATAAGATTGACAAATAAGTAGGGTAATACAAGGCTCCTGTTTGGACTAGGTACATTATTAAAATATTTAAAACCACCTCACCCACCTCTAAATTTACTAGTCTCTCTCCTTCAAGGTTTGCTGGAAGAGAACTCTTTTTAGGGTTAAGCTCGCCTTTGTACATACTTTATTATTTAAGTTTTCGTATTTTGTTTCTGTGTACAATAAAGAATAAAGAATAAAGAATTAAAATCATCTTGTACCTATTTCAAACTCAAATTAAAATCTAAACTTTTTTAGTTGAGATAAGCAAAACTTAGTGTTTGTATTTTATTAAAATTTATTGAAGGTAAGAAAGGTATATACTTGAATTATAGGAAATTAGAATGAAATCCTAAAGACCATTTATCGAAAACGCTATGCTATTGACTACCTAAACAGGTTTAGCACTAAAGGAAACTTGAATGAATCGAAGAACTGGCCACAATTTCTAAACCTTTTTTTAACCAACGATGCAAATGTAGATTTGCTGTAAATATTCCCAAACGTAACAGTTACAAAGACATTGATCACAGGTTTTAATTGCTTTTATTTTTATTTTAACTACTTTATACGTACCTACTGGAGAAGAAAGAACAAAAGAAGAATTCGTTTCATTTAAATTTAAAAGATAATTATAATGGACAGCAAAAATCTGTCAAACGAACTCCACGAAACACAAACAGAAACTCATTTGCGAAACTAAAAAAGAAAATCCGCCAGCATCCGCCTCTAATAAAATAAAAAAGTTTCAGAATCGCAGTCGTTACCCTTTATTTAACCGCCGGAATATTTATAAAGAGACGCTCAGCCGTCTGCAATTTGTCCCGGACAACAGTAATACGCACAAAAACAGGAATTTATTATGCCAGGAATTAAGAAAAAAAAACAAAATAGCCGCGGCCGTGAAGGGTTAACTCGCATTATGTGACAGATAGTGATTTGTGGAAGACGTGCTAGTGTTCGAAATTTAAACTTTTAAATGTGTTCTTCGGCCAGTGATAAAAACCCGTTTCACTCAGTTTATTTTTCGAAGGCCTTTCGATTTCGATGTAATATAATAAAATTGGTGGAACAAAAGTCAAAGTCAATATTACCAAACGATCCTAAAATCGATCAGTGTGTAAATCACGTTTCTAAGTGCACATTTCCCCATCTGAGTCCACGTCAAGTAAAAATGTACCCGTAAAGTTTAGACCATAGACGGAAATATTTTTACTTGAAAGATGAGTCAGAGATGGGAAAATGTGCACTCAGAAACACACTTGTGTATAGATCAATGATTACGGAGTGAAGAAAACTGAGCAAGGAAATGTCATCAGTTGTTGCAAAAATGTTACATTTTCTGCAGACTGAAAAAAAAGCTAAAGTAATCATCATTCATCCTGTTTGCGTTGTCGCTTATTTCGTCGAAGAGATAGTCCAGTAGACAGACACGTTGATGTTATTTTATTCAGTATTCAAAAATAAATAAGGATAGCTTGTTATTTCTGTTTGAGTAAGAGTCTAAAGCAGTGTACACACGGTACGTAGGTGGGTATATAAAGCCCGCATATAAAATTGAACGCATTTTTAGTAAACAGTGAGGGAGGGCGAGGGTCGCAGTAATGGCTGCCGAATGTCGCGAATCCATTTTGCCCCTCCGCCCCCCGTTTGGTGGTAAAGTCGCGTTTGTGTGTAGGATACGCGAGATTTTTGGATTATTCAAGCTTGGTTTAACTTTTTTTTTATCATGCATAGGTACATATCGCTGTAAATTGTCTTGTACGCTATTATGTTGTCAAAGATGAGGAGCAGGATCGATTCCCGTGGCGGGAAAACAATAAAAATGCTGGATCCAATCCACACAGCACCATCTTGCCCTAAAGTAAGCTACTCAAAGCTTGTGTTATGGGTACTTACATAGATAGTTTCCAACGGAACAAATTTCTGCAGATCGTACACAAATTTGTTCCGAGGCAGGAATCGCATCCGCAACCTCTACGTCGCAGGCGGACTCTCGCCCGCTGCGCTACTGAGGTCGTCAATGACAATGATTCCATCATTAAATTTGTTCCCGGTCTCTAGTTGGTATGGTATGTAGGTATTATAGGTACCTAAGCATTCTCGTTGTTAAGACACAGATCTTTTTAAGGAAAGGAAAGTAATTGACTGTAGATAAAGAATGAATGAAGTAAGTGACTGTAGATAAAGATGAAAAGAATGTAGATAAAATTTTACATGACCTTATTTTAAACTAGACTATGAAAATAAAACAAAAGACAAGACATTGTAAAAGAAACTTTTGTCTACATTCTTTCTTATACTATGCTAGGAATCGCGCTAAGCATTGGATGCGTATGCTAACTGAGCGGGGGAGGCCGGATAGAAATTATTTCTACACTTTCTTACCGTTTGCCGCGTCACTTAGCTATTTCCGCTGCCTCCCCTACCTATGATCGATACCTCACGTGACGCATTCGAAATTCAAAATTTGTCGAAATACTTTTCTCAGGAGCCGAGAGTTTTCGCGACTGTTCGAAGTTTAAATGGATTTTCTGCTGTTCGAAATTTAAATTAAATGTTTAGCAAGGAGTTGAGTTTTCAATGAAGTTGTTTCTTTGATTGGCGTTTGTTCGTCTCATGGTATTTTAAAAACAATATAGACTATGTACATAGGCTGCTAGGTATTTCGTTTTCCTACTTTTTAAAATAAAAACTATCATAGGCACGGTATACTCCGCAGATTTATTCATAACAACTTAAGATTCCTTGTTTTTGAAATAATGCATTTTTTTAAACTAGGCTTTGGACAGCATTCAACTTCTTTCGTAAATTCTTAGTCTAAATAAAGGGGTAAGTTATTTTTTATAATATTGCCCTTGATAATAACTATACTCACCCTTAATTAGCACTGCGGGACAAAAAAATCCGTCCATCATTTTCACACTTAAAATTCTAAAACAGAGCGCTGTCAAAATTAATACACTCATTAAGAAACCGAACTGTCAAATTAAAATTACCCCAGAGCCATTCCCGCCCTATCATCGCATTAGAAAATACCCTTAGTCGATTAGACCCAATTAAGATTGTTCGTAATTCAGCCCATTATTGCTGGAAGATACAGTTTTGGTTGTTTCGAAGGGAGAGTTGGCAGTGACATCTTATTATAATTTAGCCTCGGGCTTGTTTTGGCTTTCTTTGGTGTACTGTTTCGGCCGAGGTTCAATAATAATTATATTTTTCAAAATGTTCATTTTTGTAAAGATTTTTCACATATTTTTATTAAACTAATGGTCTAAAAGTGCTACGTATATCATTAGAAAAAGGCGTTCACAAATCATAGTATATCCTGAAATATCTAAATAAATTGCCAAGCCTACGGAAACGACCACATTTTTTCTAAATGAGCTATAAACTTTATCTGTCATGTTTCAAAACGCCATCGCGTGTTTAGGTTCTGTAATTACAAACTTGTCAACTCCAAAAAAGGAACGGCAAGCCGGCAAAGCATCAGGAAATGTGAACCATTTTTTTGTCCGGCACTGTAACACGTCACCTTTAGACCAATTTCGAAAATTTCTTTTTTTATTTCATTTCAATAATGCGCAATGTTGATGAGTAGTCAGTTGGAGTTATTTTTTGTTTTATAAAAACGTTTGTTCGCTGAAATGGTTCTTTTAACTTTGCTGACAGAGGTGATTATCGGTTGGCAGAATAGAATTGTATTAAATATTTTCCTAATAACGTAGCGGGGTGAGTCCGGCGAAATTGGTTGTTATTCGAAATAAATTTTATATGAGACGTAACAGCCCCTCGAAGTCCTACGTATTTTCATTTCGTTAGAAGTACCTTATGTACCTACTCGTACTACGGTACTTCTTAGAAATTGTAAAATTAAATCTAAACAGGAGGTATGAGTTGTAGGAATTTTAATATAGGAACGTGAGATTGCATTTCGTAAAACAATCAAGAGATAGATTATCTTAGCAACTTAAATTAAGGTAGCTAGGTACCTACTCTTTTTTAAAGTGGTTCGAATGTGTTTTTACGTAGTGTATGCTTGTTTATGTAGTTTTTAAAGTGGTTTTAATGTGTGTGTCTGTGGCTAACACTGCCACTGGTGCCGAATAATTGAAACCAAGGAAATAAACATGTGCCAAGTGCCCTAAAGGAGCCTCTTGGGGTGCACGTAAAATCCTTTCATCACACTGTTTCAAAAATAAACTAGTGAAATAACAAAAAAAAATAGGATTGTAAATCCATAAATAAATACCGTACCGACATTGTTTTTTCACACAATACAATACATGGGAAAATTATATAGGTAGAGGAGATGTACAAAGACGAACTTAACTTCAAGAAGCGTTTTCTTCCAGCAAACCTAAGAGGCTAGAGAGAGGTGACTATTAGTGGTAGGTTTGTATGCATACAAAAGATCACAACATCTATATATATAGATAACAACATCATAATAATTATACATGAAAAGATAAATAAACTATGCAGGTATTAAAATAAAATACATATGTATCTACCAATATTATTATTTTTACAAGCCATCTATGTCCCACTGTTGGACAGAGGCCTCCCCCCATTCTTTCCACACCTATATTAAAAACAATATACATAATACACAATATACATAATACACAATTCACAAATAAATATCCCCTTTTTGTAAAATACAGCGATAAAGCCACTTTCCATTATTTTCCTTTTAAAAAGCTTCTTATCTGAATACTCAATTCCTCAATGCATCTAACACATGGAGGCAGGGAGGCAAAATACCATTAATAACCGGATTAGGGATCGAGAAAAAGAATAAATTGTGAGGAAACCACGAGGGGGTGGATTTATTATGTACTTAGCTAAGGAGCTTGATGTGTTTTTCAATAATTTTTCATCGGTTAACTGCCAGTTTTGGAAGATGTAATGTATATAGATGTACTCGTATATAGAAGATGTAATGTACGTGAGTTTAGTAAAATTGTCATATCGGTAGACATTTCATGCATTGTAATGTAGCCCAAAACAAGCAAAGATTTACATAAAAAATTGAAAAACCAAAACAAAAAAATACTCAGTAGTGCGTCTCACACACAACACAATGTTTATCATGAATATTAAATAACATTAACTATGTACATATTCCCCAATAACATTTATTAAGAAACTAGTTGCGTCCCACGGTTTCACCCGAGCAGATTTAAATTCCGGTATTCCCATTGGATAAAAAAAAGTATATGTGCCATTCCAGACTATAATCTATCTCTCTGCCATGTTTCATCCAGATCCGTTCAGCCGTTCCGGCGTGAAAGAGTAACAAACATCCATCCATCCAAACTTACAAGCTTTCGCGTTTATAGTAATAGGATTATAAATAAAATTAACTAAATATACCCAATAACATTTATTAAGAAATAGTTTAAAGGAGATGCCGAGGCGAGTAATTTAATTTAACATAAGTTTGAAAGAAAGAAAATTGTATTTTATATAAAACTAGCGACCCGCCCGCGCTTCGCACGGGTGCACATTGTTTTTCTACTGTATCATGCATGTCTTATACATATATACAAATAAACCTTCCTCTTGAATCGCTCTATCTATTAAAAAAACTGCATCAAAATCCGTTGCGTAGTTCTAAATATTTAAGCATGACATGGGGACATAGGGACAGAGAAAGCGACTGTTTTATACTATGTATTGAAGACAAAATAAAGATAAAAATATTTATTCAGATATTTTAAGGGTTGAAGAAGTTTGCTGTTATAGAAGCTTACCCCCGGTTTCTGAAAGCTCTATCAACACTAATCGGCTGTCAAGTCACTTGCTATCTCTATCTAATTTGAAGTAAAAGCTGAAATAGCAAGTGACTTGACAGCTGATTAGTACTAATTAGGTGCCTATTATATTAAGGGATGTTTTTAAAAGAAGTGTGTAGGTATTTTCTTGGTAAACGTGCTGACCGCATCATCACTTAAGGGTCCGGCGACAGCGGCTCGCAATTTCGAGGTGCGATTGGCTATTATTTCATTTTATTTCATTTCGGGGAGGTTGTTTGAAAGAATAACTCTAAAGTGACACGCATAAATACTGCAGTTCGAACACAAATAATACAATAATATAAGGGAAATGTGCTCGAGTCAGAAATCATTTTGGTATTAGGTAAACGTAAGACCAAACATACTAAACATACTTTGCTATTTCTGATAGCAAATCTTTTTAAAATGCGCTAATAATAAATCTTTTTCAGTGATTGGCAAAATCAAATAATTTTAAAATATCTCTCGATAGCGCTCGCCGCGAATTATTAGCCCTAATCAAACCGCTGGGACTGGGATATGGTATAGAGTTGATAAAACCAATAAAAAAATCGTAACGACAGAAAGAAATGGTTTATACAGATTAATATTATGTATACTCAGAGAATTCAGAAAGAATACCTAATAATATAAAATGCTATCTTTTCTACCATAATATAATAAATAGTAGAAAACACAGCTATAATAATTTAGCAACCATTTGTAGATACAAAAAAAAAATATTTTAATAGCAATAACGACGAAAATATGATTTTCAGTGATGTGTCAAACTTGGCCATAAAAACATACCAGAGGACACAAGCTACTAGGATTGCGTTCCACACAATATGAACGTGCACTACGATGCACTGCACTGCCCAACGTTTTCTACCTTCCACTTGAAACTAAATGTCAATTTTATTTGCGTGAAGATTTACATATTACAAATTTACGGCCTACCCCCATAAGCTCGTAATTTAGACCATATTTAGCACCTTTACCACCGGTTTCTGAAAGCTCCGGCGGTCAGCATATTTAACTATTTTATAGATACAGTGTTTTGTTATCATATTCCTACTGTTATGCTTTTTTTTTAATTACATATTTTTGTAAGCATTTCTATAATTATGGTGTTTAGCCCAGCAATTTTTATTAATGTCCAAACGTGGTATTGTCATCTCTGTAAACATATCCCCGTAGACAAACGGTTCCTGCGCTAATTGATAATTGCCTGGCATTAGAGATTCCCCGTGAGACAGGGGGTTGTCGCGATTGCTAAACGATTTATTAGCAGGTAAACGCGCCAGATTACTTTGCGGCTGAGGGAGCAAAGGCTTTTAGATCGTCCGGCAGCCTCAATATTTTTCCCTAACCGTACTTTTAAACGTTACTTAAATTAAACATGTTTAAAACTAGCCCTATCAGAGGTTACCCATGGAAAGGGCTTACGTAGGTACATTTCTGTGTAGTTTATGTTGACTTAAACAGTTTACAACTATCGAAGATTCATCCTTTTTATTTATTCTGAATAAATACCTAAAGTACTTAAAACATTAGTATGAATAATCATGAGAAAACACTCGTTACAAACAGTACAGCTCTTTGTGAAGGGCTCGTCCGGGGAAGTACTACCACCACGCCTTTTTCTGCCGCCAAGCAGCAACGCTGTGTTTCGGTCTGAAAAGTGTGGTCGCCGGTGTAATTACAGGCACATGAGGCTTAACATCTGTATGCCTCAAGTTGATGGACGCAGGGCAGTGCATCGTAGGGCACGTTCCGATTATGCGTGACTTACGAGGCAATGCTTTGTTAGTTGATGGTTACCACTTAACATCAGATGGGCCATTTGCTTGCTCCATCAGCTGGTTGTTTAACAAAAGTGATAAGACAGCTCACAAAAATTTAAAACTGAATTCACCCAAATAACTAACTAATGAAGATTTATCCCTTATAAACTCGACACGCGTTTCAATGTTTGATTTCAACGATTGTTTTTCCTGCACAAACATTAGACCCTACTCATCCTTCCAACACTAAAGTTGCACAAGAAATCAGCATTCTCCTTCGATTTCACCATGACATCGTCCCCGTAACAATTTAATATAGCAGGGTGGAGAGAGGGTGGCATTTTTCATTTTCATCGCCAAACTCCATATTTTTATTTAGCCGAAGCAGCTACACGCGATAAATGCAAAGATTTATGAACCACAATCGGTCACTGACCTCATGCAAGTGACCTAAAAAGAACCAGTGGATTTTTAAATAATAAAAGGTTGACAGGTACTAAAAATTTGTAGTATTGCTTTTTGTGAAGGGAAAGTACCGCCATGTATTTTTCTGCCGCCAAGTAAATCGCTGTGTTTCGGTTTGAAGAGTGTTTGCCGATCTAATTACAGGCACATGAGGCTTAACATCTGTATGCCTCAACGTTTCTATCGTGTAGGCACGTTTTTATCGTGTGGGACTTACGAAGCAATGACTTGTCAAAGGTGCCACTTAAGACGAAGACAAGAGCTAATGTGACTCTCGCTCGCACGTTTTGACTTGTTGAAAGATATAAAATCACTGAACCCATTTTCGAAAAATCGCAAACAACCATTTTGTGTTGAATCACATTGCGCACAGTTTATTAAAAAAAAAACATTTTGATCAATACAAGTTTTCCTACTAAGTTTGCTCTTCTAGTTTTCGTACTCAAGCAAACTTTTGAGTAAGAAAACTTGCATCAATCAAAATGAAATTTTTACCAAACTACACGCAATGTGATTGCACACAAAATGGTTGTTTGCGATTTTTCAAAATTGGAATTTGTGATTTTATATCTTTCAAAATGTCGAATCGTGCGAGCGAGAGAAATATTAGGTGTTGTCAACGCCTTAACATCAGGTGGAGCATGGCTTATATCCTCAGAAATGGTAGATAAGCCATCAGACCTTTGATAGCATACGAATGTTGCATGTACAGATGCAGATTACATTGAAATTTTTTTGATACATCTTAAAATAAAATATAGGTCTACTGTTTTATCTATATATCGTTCGCAACGGTCTGTGTATTTTGTAGATTTTGTAAATAGGTTGTAATTTTCTTTGTAAATAATAATTTAATAATAATCTTGGTAAGTATCGAAAAAAAGATTTATACAAACCTGTCATGTAAATATTTTAAGTTAATTTCCTTGGTATCTTGCAAGGAATTTGAATACAAGGTATTTATTTTGTCTAAAGAACAAGAGCAAAACTTTATATTCATGAACAAAACTCATTCTTCTCATACTTTTTCAAATTTGAAAAAGTTTCATATTTTTTTAAACTTTCAACAAAAAGTTCCTTTACTATGTAGTTCTGTAAGGAGTTCTACCGTACTGCTTTACCGACTCAATTTCAGTAGTAACTAAATAATAATCTGTAAGCGTAAAGCAGAAAAATGCCTCTACTTGATACTAGATGGCGACACATAAAATTCTTATAAGACAAAGCGATCATTATTATTTATTCTGAAATTTAAAATTGACAAATGAAACCATTAACTAAGTATAAAAAATAAGTAACTAGTAAAATAAACTTTGAGACAGAAAGACTTGTCGCGTATGCTTTTTTATAATAAGTAATGCTAAAACTTTACTGTTTTACTAACTTTTCATAAAAATATTTTAGGAGAGCATAATATTTTACTATAATAGCAATACTAATTATTACTATTTGATACCTATAAAAAAATATTAATAGCTCAAGTAGAAAAGAGAAAATCCATTTGAAACAATAAATAAAAACTTCAAATCTTACATAACCCTCTCACAGATGGCGTTAGTAAGCGAAAATTGAAAGTCAAAATCCTTTGAATTTCAACTGCACACTTTACTGTGAAATGCTGTTAGATGGCGCTACTAGTTTTTTGTAACCAATTATTTTTTTTATTTGAATATGCTGTAGCCAACGATGAAGCAGAACGGTCTAGAAGACCGCCTTGCCATGAAGAGACCCAGATGGTAGTGATCAAGAAGGAGGCGTCGGCAATGAGTCCTTTTTAGCGTTTCTAATAATGAAGACAGAAGCAAAGCTCCTAATGCTTATTATATTAACCAGGATAGGATGGTAATGGGCCCTTCATCTGCTTGGCCTATGGAAAACCTAAAGGTGGTCCACTGCATGACTGGGATTTGAACCGGGAGGTTGGCTGGTTTCCACTAGACCACCAACGTTTTGCGGAGCATTACTGTTCCATACCATATACGTAGACTGTAAGAACCTAATCTATTTCCATAGGAATCTGGTTTAGCTCGGTATGTCATGCATGTCGGCAGCCGTTTCTAATCAGAATTTAAATAAATCACAGGTACATGTAACAATAAAATAGTACTAAAACAGTTTTTTTGTAAATGGTTTATGTCTAATTATTATGATAACCTTACATTATGACAGCCTACGTAGCTCAGTTGGTAGTAGCTCTGCCTTCTGCGCCGTAGGTCGTGGGTTCGATTCCCACCGTGAACAAACATTTGTGTGATGAACATAAATGTTTGTTCTCTGTCTGGGTGTTATATAATATTATAAGTATGTATTTACAAAAAAAAAGTATTATAAGTTAGTTAGCTATCTGGTTCCCATATTACAAGCATAAGCTTAGTTTGGGGCTAGATAGTGCTGTGTGAAAAGTCCACCAATATTTATTATTATTATTTTATTATTTATTCATTATAGTACCTGCCCTTTTTGGTAATAGAGATAAAAAAAAAAATATAACAAAATTGCTTGACAGATTAATGGAAAATAATGGTCTAGTTGGACTTAAGACCAATATGTAAGAGGTGTGGATAATCTATTTTGTCTTGTAAGTATTTGTAGAGGGGTGTGGCCAAATTATCTTTTACAACACCCCATTCTGATATGACTTTTATTTTTATTATCTTTTATTCCTCGGAACAAATTTGTGTACGATCTCCAGAAATTTGTTCCGTTGGTCTGGGTGTTTTCTATATATAATAAAAAATATCTATCTATGTAAGTATATAATGTATTAAATATATCAGTCATCTAGTACCCATAACACGAGCTTTGAGTAGCTTACTTTGGGGCTAGATGGTGATGTGTGGATTGTCCAGCATTATTTATTTATATTATTTATTTATTTAATTCTTATTATCAATAAAAAATCGATACGTCTATGTTTCTATAATTTTGTCTAAGATAAAACTTTTTTCTCAGATTGCTATTTTTCGCATACCTATATACGTCACGTACAATAAAGTATTTTCCTTCATTCATTTTTTATCTTCATTCTTTTATTTTCGACTATACTTACATAGAGGTACTTACTTACTTACACCTATTTTAATGAAATTAATCTTAGATCGTGGAATATATTAATTACAACGAAAGTAGGTACACTGACAGTGCCCACAACTCAGTTGGTAGTAGCTCTGCCTTCTACGTCGTGGACCGTGGGTTCGATCCCCACCGAGAACAAACATTTATGTTATGAACATTTACCTATGTTTGATCTCTGCCTGGGTGCAGTTATTATTATCTAATAAATTTAATTTTAGTATGCATGGGGATTGGGGCGATAAATCGATCTAGCTAGGATTTATTTACTTTTTAATAAATGTCTTTATATCCGTGTTTCTTTTTGACAGGGCGTTGACAACACCTAATGTACCTCTCGCTCGCACGATTCGATATTTTGAAAGATATAAAATCACTAAGCTTTAATCTTGAAAAATCGAAAACAACCATTTTGTGCGCACAGTTTAAATTAGAAAATGGGTTCAGTGATTTTATATCTTTGAACAAGTCAAAACGTGCGAGCGAGAGTCACATTAGCTCTTGTCTTCACCTTAAGCAGCCAAGCGAAGCTCGGTCATCCAGATATTTCAATTATGTAATTTAAATAATATAATTATATAAAAATTACAAGACTAGAAATGAGTGACGTTATTTGTTACTTTGCCAAATTCATCATAAACTTGAGAAGTCCACTACTGGATTCACCCCCGGTTTCTGAAAGCTCGATCAATCGAATCTAATCGGCTTTCAAGTCACTTGCTTTCCCTGTCTAATTTAAAGTAAAAGCTGAAATAGCAAGAGACTTGACAGCCGATTAGTGTTGATCGAGCTTTCAGAAACCGGGTAATAGGCTTCAATTTTCCAGGTGAAACTATTCTCAGCCTTCTCCATCCAACGGTTAGCGACGATTTAAGAGTAGTAGAGCTCTTTGTGGAGGCCTCGTCCGGGGAAGTATTTCACGAGCTATTCTTGTATATTCTTGTATATATTTAATACAATAAATGCTTGTATAAAGGTATCAATATTAATATTACGTACTAGTTGCGCCCAGCGGTTTCACCCGCGCAGATATAAATTCCGTTATGCCCACGGGATAAAAAGTAGCCTATGTGTTATTCCAGACTATAATATCTGTCTGCCAATTTTCATCCAGATCCGTTCAGCCTTTCAGGCGTGAAAGAGTAACAAACATCCATCCATACTCACAAACTTTCACGTTTATAATAATATTAGGATGGTGCCATCGAATTGAATGAGGCGTAAGCATGACAGAAGCAACACTGACATTATGCGTTAGATATTATCAGTATAGTAGTTTAGTGGAGTGCTCATGCAAGGCTCATTATTTTTCACCCAGAGGCTTTTTCTTTTATAGATAGTATTTTTATATTCCTACAATTATTCCGACATGAAGCTATATTAACAATTTACCATTTAATTCCACACAAGGAACTAACCACCTGGCTTTACCACACTTACCTTAGGCTCATTTATAGTACGCAAGTATTTAAGAGGCTGACGCCCGTCTAATAACTCTCTGTAATTTCAAAATTTTTGTAAATTCATATAATTTCAAATTTCGTTTAGATTCGTAAATACATACTTATGATATTAATATAGCACCCAGACTGAAAACAAACATCTATGTTAATCACACAAATGTTGGGTCTCGGTGGGGATCGAACCCACGGCCTACGGCGGCGCAGAAGGCAAAACTTGATTAAGTACCTACCTACCTAAAAAAACTAGACATTCATATTTTATTGTGTTTCGATCAAAAAAATTTGCTGAACATTTGCACTGAACAGAACAGCTCAGTGGGTAGTAGGTCTGCCTTCTGTGCCTTAGGCCGTGAGTTCGATCCCCACCGACAACATTTGTATGATCAACATAATACCTATGTTTGATCCTGTCTGGGTGTATAATATTATAATCATGTACTTCCAAAAAAAACATAAATATAAGTTGGTATATCAGCTGTCTAGTTAACTATACCCTTCCCTAGCTTAGTTTGGCTTAGTGTGGGGCGAGATAGTGCTGTATGGAATATCCACCAACCAATATATCATTGTTCGTATAATCGTCATGACCTTGTATTGACCAAGGGAACAGTAGTTGTATGTGTCTTAACGCAGTCGTATACTTCAGCAAAAACCCAAGCAGGAATCGAACCCGCATCTCGCCCACCAGGCCACACACTCCGTCAAAGCTAGAATCAATAACCTATTATTTTCTGTTCCTTTATATAATAAATTAAGTTACCTAAGGTTAACTTACAAAACTTTAAAAAACGTTGTAAAATACATCACATTATCAGGAAATAACCATCTAATTTAACACCTCCGATGCAGTGGTCGTTTGGACCCCGGGGCATATTTAAAGCGAAGGTACCAGCTTGCGCATGTTAGGGTTAGATAGCCTACGGAGTTTGAAATAAAACAACTTTTTACTATGGGTAAAAATACGTTCATAAGAGTTTAAAGCCTTAATTACTTACTCATAGAATACATATTCCTGTGAAGGAAAGCAAACCCGTTGAATGCTTGGTAACTTCCAATAATAATAAAATTTAAACTAAACAAAAGTAAAATAAGTAATAGTGTAGATATTTTCCAGTTAAAAGTATTATATACTAGTTGCGCCCCGCGGTTTCATCCGCGCAGATTTAAATCCCGGTATTCCCACGGGATAAAAAGTAGCCTATGTGTTATTCCAGACTATAATGTATCTCTCTGCTAAGTTTCATCCAGATCCGTTCAGCCGTTCCGGCGTGAAAGAGTAACAAACATCCATCCATCCTTCCATCCATGCATACTTACAAACTTTCACGTTTATAATGTGAGTAGGATATAATAGATTCTTAAAAAGCCTTTATTTGAAGCCTTAAAACAGAGTAGGTAATTAAAATAGGTTTAAAAAAATAGGCAAAGTAGTTTTTTTTTTCAAAAGTCCCCAATTTTTTATTGTCCATGGAAAATTTTACTGAATTGTGATTCTAATAGAAAATTTAGGAACATAGGGTAAGCTTAACAATAAAAAGTAATTTTAATTATGTGTAAGTGTAATTAAGTTTTATTTGAATTAAATATTATTCAATGCTATACTTAAAAATAATATTTACAATTAAAACAGAATACCTAAGTGCCATAAAAATAATATTATTTATACATAACAGTTTAAAAGGAATATGTTTTGATATAACAATAATTTAATTCAATTTGTTCGACATAAACTATTACATTTAATATAAATTCTAGATCTTAACGACTATAAATACTAAAACACATAATAATTAATTTATGATATTGCAATTTGTATTTTATACATAGCTTCGAATTGTTTACAGCTTTTTAATAGCACTATCAATTTTATTAATAGGATTTACAACAACAACTGATATAAAACTGACTCATTTTATTCATATCAAATCAAATATGAGTTACAAAGAAAAAAAAACAACTAAATAGGAAACAAAAATATCACTCACAAAGTCGGGAATGATCACCATTTTCTTAAACTTATCTTTAGTTTTATTCAGAAGCAAGAAATTGTGAAACTTTTGCAATTATAACATATGTATACCTCAGATAAATAACACCATGTTTCAAAAAAGTACATTTGTTACAGCTATCAAAATTTATAATAAATTGCCAGATCCAATCAAACCTCTTAAAGGAAATGTTTTCAAAAATAAGTTAAGAAAATGGTTAGTTTCAAATGCATTTTATAACTTAAACGAATATTACGAATACTATGAAAGTCAAAGTAGTAGATACATTGATACATGTAAATACCTTTTTATTGTACGTCTGAAACGGACAAACTGTTAAAACTGTACATACCTAACCATAGGAATAAGATCTTTTTTTGTACTACAGTTATACAATAAATTATTTCTGATTTCTGATTTAATTAATTAACAACACATATTATCACAGGTAAGACCTAATACAATAGGGTAGTCCTCAAAATTAAATCAAACAGTAGAATTACAATATCATACATCAGAACATAACTAATTCCTTTTTAAGTCACAAAAATCTTATTAATCAATAAAAAAAACAGTATATTTATGTCACCAAACCTTATTTTACCCTAAACATTTATCACTAAAATAATTTAAATTACTTAGCGGAGGATTTATCAGCATTTATGTAGGTACTACTGTTTGGCTAGACATTGAGTTAAATATAAGATATTTTTTTATATTATTTTGTACAGTTTGTACGTCAGAAGCTATTTAACAATGGCCCGTGAACCAGGAAACAGGAACTAAGGACAGATGTGCGTGATTTTTTTCTTTTTAAAAGTCTATGCAAATATCGCCTTCATTTGCATAATAGAAAAAGTGTTCGTTTTCATCCGTCAAGCAAAAACTTAACCCTTCACCGACCTTTTTATTATTTTTTTATTTCCTTTTTTATAAAGTTCGTTGCAATGCATAATTAGAATAATGCTTTGTCAGTTTTTGTCGCACAGATGTGTGGCCGGCCTAACTCAGGAAATAGAAAAAGTGGGATATCGAAAGTGGAGGGTTGGGTTCAAAAAAAGTGAAAACGACCACGATAGTTCCGCGTTTGATAGTTGATTGTAGTGTTAGTGATATTTATAGATGATAAACTTTAGTTATTCCTCTTTTTCTTTACAATTAATAATTTATCTACCAGAGCGTATGCATGAATATTAATAGAATGTGTTTATTTATTACAGTAATTATTAGTGTTACCTAACGAGGCGTATGCGGTTCATCAGCAAATATACCGACAACATTGTTAAGGTCCAAAGACGTTAGTCACTAATAGCTGGATCGCACTGGTCGAGTATCGAGTTGAGCTCCTCCCACCACGGTATTTTGGTGTGATCGGCCAACCAGTGAGCATGGACGCGTGGTGGACTACTCGACTCTCTACTCGACCAGTGCGAACCAGCTGTAACGGTTAGTGTATGGTAGACATAATTCGTCCTGGAAATGTATGGAAAGCTGCTGATGATAATGATGTTCCAATAGCATTTTGATATTGAAATTAATTTGAAAGGTGAGTATGATGAAGGATTCTCAGGCATTGTAACTAGTCGGATCCAAATCTGAAAAGGAAAGAAGTGTTATAATTAGGGTTACCCAAAGAAATATCTCAATCTATATATAAATATATATAACTCAAAGGTGACTGACTGACTGACTGACTGACATAGTGATCTATCAACGCACAGCCCAAACCACTGGACGGATCGGGCTGAAATTTGGCATGCAGGTAGATGTTATGACGTAGGCATCCGCTAAGAAAGGATTTTGATCAATTCTACCCCCAAGGGGATAAAATAGGGGATGAAAGTTTGTATGAAACATGGAATTCGTTGGCGCGAGCAAAGCCGCGGGTTCAGCTAGTTATGAGTCTATACACCAAAACTAATTTAGCAAGAGCAAGTCCATTGTCTCATGGAGTACTGCTGTCAACTCTAGGTTATAAATAGGTACTAGAAAATTGTCCTAAAGAGATCGTTTTCAGCGTCAAGACCGCCTATTTTACTATATTACTATTTTATTTCTTGTTATTTATTCAATTTGAAAGAAAGAAAGAGAAAGAAAAAATATTTATTTGTAACGGACGGTAACAACACCTACACGGGACACACAAACAATAAAAAACAAGTAGCAACATACGTAAAATAAAAAATAAATAAATTATAATACTAATAATTTGGTATTTCGCTTCATTTCATTCTTCATTTTTCATTTATTTTTCATTCTTCATTTTTTTTTTTTTTGTTGTTGGGCTATAGTATACGATCGTAAGCTCCCAAGCGAAATTAAAGACAAGGTTTGTGAAGGTTATAATTGAGGAGACACTCATAAAGGGTGGTTCCAAGATAATAAATTATAATAATCGAAGCCGTTGATAAAAGAGTCATGTGTCGACCGCGTTTCTATCTGTCGGGGTCTGCGCGCTACCTGTGAAGAAAGGGGTAACCCTGTATAAAAGATGACTTAAATTGTATCAAATTCCTTGGGAAAAAATTTGAATATGCATTGTTGTGTTAATTTATTCAAATAACTACACAATGCAAGTTGTAATTTTATAATATCGGTAAGTTTATATGGTTCTTTGTTGGCTAACCTACGTGTGATTATTGATTAAATTATTTCTTGGTGAGAACTGTTTGGTGTGGCCTTTATTATTTGTGCGAAATAATTACCTCCGGTAGTAATTTTTATTTGAAATATTATATTATTTGACGACCTCTGTGGCGCAGCGGGCGAGAGTCCGCCTGCGACGCAAAAGGTTGCGGGTTCGTTTCCCGCCCCGGAACAAATATGTTTACGATCTGCAAAAATTTGTTCCGTTGGTCTGGGTGTTTTCTATGATTATAAAAAATATCTATCTATGTAAGTATATAATGTATTAAATGTATAAGTTACCTAGTAGGTACCCATAACACAAGCGCTGAGTAGCTTACTTTGGGGCTAGATGGTGCTGTGTGGATTGTCCAGCATTATTTATTTTATTTATTTATATATATGATGTAATAGTTGCGCCCCGCGGTTTCACCCGCGCAGATTTAAATCCCAGTATTCCCTCGGAATAAAAAGTAGCCTATGTGCTATTCCAGACTATAATCTATCTCTCTGCCAAGTTTCATCCAGATCCATTCAGCCGTTCCGGCATGAAAGAGTAACAAACATCCATCCATCCATTCATTCATTCATACAAACTTTCGCGTTTATAATAGTGTAGCATTATGACAGTGGTTGTTGAAACAGCTTCAAAAAGTCTGAAACAAAACAAAAACGTATTATGTGTGATGTTATTTGATACAACAAAATACGAACGAAAAAATTAGGTCACATGTCCATTTCCTTGCAAAGAAACACCCGCACGTTTGCGTACCCCCGGTTTCTGAAAGCTCGATCAGCACTAATCGGCTGTCAAGTGTATTGCTATTTCAGATTTTACTTCAAATTAGAGATAGCAAGTGACTTGACAGCCGATTAGTGTTGATCGAGCTTTCAGAAACCGGTGGTTTTTTAATATTTTTTTATTCCTCGAAGAAGAGAAAAATAGAGCAAAATAAAATATGGATGTATAAGAAAGACTAATGGGGTGATAGGTAATAATTAACAGAGTGAGCACCGAAATGACAAATGATAGAAGAGTGGAAGAAGATAAACTGTTCTGCCGACTATGGTTGGTATAAGAAGAAGAATTCTTTCTTTTTCTTCTTTATTATTTGGCCCAAATTATGGATGGAAAAATAGAGAAACAATGAACAGTATGTAGGAATAAGAGCAAAGAGAAAATTTATTTCGTGTTATCATAAAAAATGAGTTTTGTTTTATGACGGCCCACCTGATGTTAAGTTTAAAAGCGACCGAAAAGATCCGCCTCTACGTCACGATAGAAACGTGCCCTACATGCATGATGTTTTCCATGTGCTTGCGTTATTTCAAATTCATTGACACAAAGAACACAATAATTGACGAGTCAGTGGCAACGTATTGTATTGCACCTTTTACTCACAGAAATAGAGACACTAGGGTTTTTTTACAAATAACAGTAACCCTCACGTTTTCTAACAGTTTTCACATCAAAACTACATTTCAAAAGTAAATATTCCACCAAATTGTTCCGTTTCAGCGACCGGAACGAAAAATTGAACAAAAATGGCGCGATCGACTCTCGGCCGCCATGTTTGAAATGCGCAAAATTGATGCGCATTCGACCAAAAACTAACAACCCCATTCGGACACTATTGTTGCCACGCGAATTCACCCACGCGATCCACCGAATTCAACATTGCGATTTATCTAAAATCAACCGTAAGTTCTGCTGCTAAGATTCCATTTTCTCTGAAATTATTTTGGGAAATATTTTATCGGCTTTACAGAGAAAGGTCGTAAAAGAAGAACGATCTAAAATGAGCTTTTCTGCGGTTAGATAAAGTCGATTTCAATTTTCGGATGGTTTTCCTATATATACAGCTCGTGTATGGTGAGTTTTATTTTACGGGCGATAAAGTTTAAATTCGTGTGGCGGAATCGCTACTAAAGCTCACCCACACACGTGTTTGTTCGTATGGCGACGCAAGAAAATCTTGTTAAATGTGTATGTGTGCATGTATTTGATAAAGAAAGGGTAACGTCATATCTAGATGTTGAATTCTTACCTATGAATGTGACATTCGACAGAATAAGCACAAGTTTGCGTGTGTGAGTTTGTCGCGGTGGGGAAAAATAAATATCGATAGATTTCAAATGTACATCAAAACGGTCTTTAATCAATACAATTACAAGGGTCATTTTGAAAAGTCAATACTAGGTCAATCTACCGCCACGACGCCTAGAAGAACTGGCAAGAAACTATGCTTGGTTCCCTTCATTTGAGTTAGATAGGTCTACCTACCAATTTAATTTAGTGCGGGTTCTACTATCAAATAAAATCCCTGAGTAGGTACTTAACACAGTCCGATGGATAGATAATATGATTAGATTTTAATTAACAATTGAAATACGTTAAAATATTTATATTTAGTCTCTTTATAAAAAAACAATGGAGCCCTAAGTTACATAATTAATTATGTTTTTAGCAGTGATGGCGACGTGATTTTTTTTTGACTGCTGATGGCACAAGCAGGTAGTCCACCTGATGTTAAGTGGTAATCGTTACCACTTAGATACTTACATCACAGTGGACGTGTTCGGTTTGGAACTTTTGTATTAATATTAACTAGGATTATCTCCTCTACAATGTAGAGTAGACATGTAGAGTTATGAATGAGACCTGCAACCAATCCTCCATATTTTAACAATCCTCTTCATCCATATGTTGTCTGGGTGTTCTTTTTTTTTTGGTAATTTTGGTGTACAATAAATAATTTTTCATTGATTCGTTCATCCCCGGGCAACATGAGTCATCTGCTTCCAATAATGTTTCTCTCATTTCTCGTAGTTTGATTATATCGACTACGCACATCACTAGTTGTAAAGTCGACTACGCCGCCGTATTTTAATAATATTCATTTTTCCCCGTCACTGGCTGTATTCTATGAAATTCTCTACGTACCTTAATAAAACGTACAAAATGAGAAATATTCACAAGTGGCGTCGAAATTTAAGATTTCAGTTATTCAAAATACTTTGAAAACCTACAGGTAACCCACTTGATGTTGAGTGGCTTTGGGAATGCGGAATGAATGGATAGTAGGTATGCTTTAATAAATTGGTGGTATTTATTTTTTACAAAGGATAATTGGGTTTTTTTTGGAAAGTGGTGAGTTAATACTAATGAGGTAGCTCTTGGGTATCTAAACATGGACCCTGCTTGACATACATTTCTTGGCTTGCAATCAAAATACATATATACATAATAAATAGGAAATCCGTAGGAGAACCAAGGTAGCCGACATAACTCTCAGAATCAGCAAGTTGAAGTGGCAATGGGCAGGTCATATAGCTCGAAGAACTGACAACCGCTGGGGAATAAAGGTTCTCGAATGGCGACCACGAACAGGAAAGCGAAGTGTGGGACGCCCTCCTACCCGATGGACTGCCGACATTGTTAGGACCGCGGGTAGTCGGCGGATAGAAAGGGCTCAGAATCGTTCTTCCTATGGAAACGTATAGGGAGGCCTATGTCCAGTAGTGGACTTCTTTAGGCTGTTGATGATGAAGATGATAAATAAATATACGAAATATAACCAGCCCCTCGTTGCTGTGGCTGTGGAATGAGTTACCATCAGAGGTTTTCCCGCCAAGATTTAACATGAAAAGCTTCAAGAAAAATGTTAATAAAGTCCTTCAGGATAGGCAACGCACTGACAACGCCCCATGGTGTTGTTGTTGTCTATGGGCGACGGTAGCCGCTTACTATCAGGTGGGCCGTTAGCCCCTTTGTCTATCTTTTACATAAAAAAATAACGTGTTTAAAATATACGTAATACTCGTACAAGCCATTGCGAAAAGAGTGTTAGAGATGTGGATGGGTTTAGAGGGAGAGTCAGGCATAGGAAAAGATGGATGGATAATAAAGTTGGCATGAGTAAGAAGGAGTGAGCACCGAGATGAGGAATGATAGAGAAGAGTGGAAGAAGAAAACATGTTGTGCTGACCCTTTGTAATGTGGATTATATTGTTATTAAGCAGAAGTATATATTTTATTTATATATATTAGTTTATTTATTTATTTTTTTAACTATAAAGTACCTACGTATTAGGATTGCTTAGTTTGTCATGTTAAGCTAGTTAGGTTAAGTTAGCTTGTGCCTTGAGTAGGTACTTATGTACCTACATGGCTATTAGTAAATATGTAGGTTTAGGTCCAATAGATTATCTAAACTTTATTCCGTAACTACACCGCCGTCAATTTCTGATTATCCTTCCAAGGTTGCCTGGAAGAGATCGCTCTCAGCGATAAGGTCGCCCATTGTTTTACCTTAAATGTATGCTTTTACTCTGTACTATGTTTCTGTGTGGTGAACAATAAAGAGTTATCTATCTATCTATCTATCTATCTATCTATAGGCAAGTTATTGATAAAAAGCTTCATTTTAATCATCAACTAGCAATGCCGGATATAGGCGTATATAGAATTAGGTAGTATAAAAAAATTACTCGCACTGACTTCGATAATTTGTGATCGAAGCGCATTGAGAAAAAAAAAGGATGCAACGAAATTAAAAAAAAAACTTCGCGACTTCTTCGTACCTGAAAAAGTGAATTAGTCAAATCACGATCTAGAAACTCACTCGAAACTTTTAGTTCGACACGGTTCCATCGCTCATCTTAAATCCAGTGGTAAGTAACCCTATCTAAGTGCGTCATAAATAACAACGAATGTTTCGTTCCATTCGCGCGGTAATTGATGACGGCGCGTCAGAAACAAAACTGTACACATTAATAGTGGCCCTGAAATTCTTCGCTTCAGCTCTTCTGTTCCGGATAGGGATGTACCAGAATATAATTATTGTATGTTTAAAGTAAATGAATTATCAAAATTGGTCTACCCTGTAAAAAGATATGCGCGGTCATACATAAAAAAAAATATATGTGTCGAATTGATAACCTCCTCCGTTTTTGTTTTCGTGGGTTAAAAATAAATAAGATTTTATTTGTACCCGTTAATTAAAATCATGCCTATAGTATCATTATAGGCATTTGTTTATTTTTTTGCCTATGAAACGCCTTTTTCTGCCGCCAAGCAGCGTTGCTATGTTTCGGTTTGAAGAGTGGTTGGCGGTGTAATGTATGTCTCAAGTTGATGGACGCAAGGCAACGCAGTAGGGCACGTTCCTACCGGTGCGTGACTTACGAGGCAATGCTTTGTTAGGTGATGGTTCCTTAAAATCAGGTAGGCCATCTGCTTGTTCAGCTAGTTGTATAGAAACAAAATTATACTCAAATGCTAAATGTGGGTACCAACCTAAAAAAAAATGCTCTTAGGAAAAGCCTACTATAGTACATATGAGTATTTGAAAGATAAAATTGAAACTTTATGATTATGCATGACATTATAATATTGTAATTTTATTAATTTTAATTACATTGCTAGGTGAATATTTAATTTAATTGTACTTAATTATGTTAATTGTGTTGTTATTTATGTTACTTTTTAATGTTTATACGCCGTCAGGCAAAACACAGAGATCAGTACTTGCCGACGCTTGCCATCTACTTTTATGTAAAATAACCTGTGTTTATAAATGAATAAATAAAATGAAATGAAACCTATATGCCAAATGTTTGCATGGACATCCCCAAAGAATCTGAAGTTTAAACTTGAAACAAAAAGATCTGAGGGGATATAGACCACGTCACGTAAAAAGACCGCTGAGAGAGAGGTGGCGTAGGTGTTTATGAATGACGCGATACCATTCCATCAAGTAAAAAAAAGACAATACCTATAGGTACTTAAGAAACTCACTAACCCCCGGTTTCTGAAAGCTCGATCAACACTAATCGGCTGTCAAGTCACTTGCTGTTTCAGCTTTTACTTCCAATTAGATAGAGATAGCAAGTGACCTGACAGCCGATTAGTGTTGATCGCGCTTTCACAAACCGGGGGCAAGAGAGTGGTTAATAAATTAGGTATTTAATTTATTCGATTTATTTATTTATTTTATTTATTTTTTTATTAGAAAATCAACAGCAATTACAATAATAAGAAATATAGCTGGTTGTGAACTATCTTAAAAAAGGCCAATAACAGATTTTCCTAATTAATCATATCACGAGAAAAACTTTACTGCCCTCCAGCATAGCTTTACCTACAAGAAAAGGAAGAGTATGTGTGTGTGTGTGTGTGTGTGTGTGTGTACGTGCATGTGTGTAGTTATAATGTGTGTGTGCGCAGAGTGAGTATAGTAATCTATTTGCCTGCAAAAATAAATGAAATAAGAGTACAAGTCCACCCGAAAAAAAGATAGCAAAATATCAATAAATATATAATTATATACATACATATATACATACATAATTTGAAATTTAATAACGTTGTTCTTATGATTGAATCGTTCGCATTACTTCAGAGATGCGGTGCTTAAAGGATCTTTTGGAGGAAGAAAACAGATCGACCTCAGAGAAACGGTCATTATATGTTTTGCATAGACGATCAATGAGAAAGTTACTTCCATAATTGGTTTATCGATTCGATTTATCGACGACCTCTGTGGCGCAGCGGGCGAGAGCCTGTCTGCGACGCAAGAGGTTGCGGGTTCGATTCCCGCCTTGGAACAAATTTGTGTACGATCTGCAGAAATTTGTTCCGATGGTTTGGGTGTTCTCTATGTATAATAAAATATAATGTATAAGTAACTATGTAAGTATATAATGTATTAAATATATCAGTTATCTAGTACCCATAACACAAGCTTTGAATAGCTTACTTTGGGGCTAGATAGTGCTGTGTGGATTGTCCAGCATTATTTATTTATTTATTTAAAAAAAAAAACAAAAAAAAAAAAATTAGACTAATTTCACTTTATCGACATTTGTTTTATTTAAACATTTTTTTGAAGTTAATAATCTTTATTTCTCACTATCATTGAAGCGAAGAAACAACTGACTACTTTATACGATGATAAAGAAGATAATCATATGATTGAAACAGTAAAACTATAGTATTTATTAAATACTAAAGCATAGATAGTGATCTAAAGTGTTTTATTTCATTTTATTTTATTACACATCATGGTAAATATCCCGTTGTTAAGAAAATAACCACACATTTTATGTTAACAAGCAGAAAACAAATACGATACATTTCTAGATAGATGATTATAGCATTTTATCTATGTTATTTAAAATATTAAACTCATAATTATAGAAAAACTACCCGATGCTAATCAGACAATTTACGATCTATAACTTCCTTTTGTTTTAAAACTGTTATTAATTTAACGGATGCATTTACCGTGCAGTTTATTTATTTATTTATTTATTTATATAACTAGAACGGTTAACACCAAGTTGCAAAATGGATGCGTTCTTTTTTTGAATAATTCGTAGACCAATAGGAATAGATGAATGAGGAAGTGACCAATGATATCTTTGCTCGAATTGTTAATTTGTTTATGAATAAGAGTGTTTTTTGCACGTAGCAATAATATACTTACGCCATCAAGCTGACTACCTGGTTATGAATTTCGCTTGACATTACTTACCTACTCGTTTTTATAGAGCATTTTGCTTACTAGATAACAGTTGTTAATTTAATGAGAGCTAAGTACCTATATCATTTGTTTTTTTTTGATCGTATCTTTTACGCTGCCTTATTCATTTTAAATGTACCTACTATGTCAGACACTTTATCGTTTCTTAGGTAAAGCTGAAAAAGTCAAAACATCGTGGTACGTGAAAGTTAAATACTATGTAGTTTCTTCATGAAAACACATCGATATACTTATTTGAAACTATAAAATCGATAAAGTAATCGTATTTTTCCCATCCCTATACGCCAAGGAACGGATACAGAGCATTTGTTTCAGTCGCGACTTGATTCCACTCTTTCTTGTGTCACAGTATAACAAGCAGCAGAAACAGTAAACAAACAGTAAAACACAGTCGGCGAAGAGCAGTTACAATTTAATTTTAAGCTGACAACGACTTTACGATGGCACTTGCAAAAGCCTAAGGTTGATTTTCATTAAAACAATTAAATTTATAAGATTTAAAATGAGTTACTTGGTACTAAAATAAAATTCGTGAAGCTGTCACAGTTTTCAGCTTCAGTTAAAAAATAAGCGGGATTCGGTATTGAAAACCAATAGAGCTGAAGTGTATTTTTACCGGTTCATATTTATGTTACATACAAAATTTTAAAATGTGATCAATCTAAGTAAACCACGTAATGTTGGACATTACAGCTTATTATTGTGGGAGAGGTGCCTTATATATAGATATGCTTACAATTTTGTGGTATAAAGTCTAAGCCTGTTTAGTTCGTCAATGTTTATGTGACAAAAAAATAAATTTTGAAACTTTCTTTTTAAGCCCATAACGCTTGAGTATGCCTACTGTATAAATCTTACTTTTCTGTGATTCCACTCTTTTGGCGGGCTACCCGAAAATAAGTGTTGTGCTAAATCGACAGACAAATTACTTTTTACTAAACACAGTTCCTAAGTTTATTGGGCGTATGAGAGCAATGTTTTGATGGAAAATAAGTAGGTAATTGTCAATTTTCGCCATCAATGAACACGCAATATTTCTAGCTTTGTGTATTTGCAATGAAACGTCATACAAACGGGCGTATAGTGCAACCAAAAAGTATTAGTTTTTCTTAGTTTGGAGCAAGATGGCGGTTGCAATGTCTGCTCTTTTTTCTTACCATGTCACTAGTTTATTTCGAAACAGCGTGGTGAAAGGATTTTGAGTGCGCCTCAAAGAAGCGTTCGTCTATGTAATTTTATTAGTTAAAATATATCCTGATTTGCTTCTAAATTTCAATTTGATGTTGACATTAATGACATTCTGAATTAGACCTACAATTTGCATCCCAGCGAAGGGAAATGAGTGCTTTAGTTAATTAATTTTATCATTTATCAGCTAATCTAAATATATATAACTCAAAGGTGACTGACTGACTGACATAGTGATCTATCAACGCACAGCCCAAACCACTGGACGGATCGGGCTGAAATTTGGCATGCAGGTAGATGTTATGACGTAGGCATCCGCTAAGAAAGGATTTTGATCAATTCTACCCCCAAGGGGATAAAATAGGGGATGAAAGTTTGTTTAAGTTTTTTTTTAAGTTTTTTTTTTTTTTCAAAGTAAACGAGCGCGAGCAAAGCTGCGGGATCAGCTAGTTTTAACATATATGTGTATAGACCCACGTGTCTGCAATTTAGATTTATTATTTTATAATACTAGTTGCGTCCCGCGGTTTCACCCGCGCAGATTTAAATCCCGGTATTCCCACGGGATAAAAAGTAGCCTATGTGTTATTCGAGACTATAATATATCTCTCTGCCAAGTTTCATCCAGATCTGTTCAGCCGTTCCGGCGTGAAAGAGTAGCAAACATCTATCCATCCATCTATCCATCCATCCATCCATCCATACTTACAAACTTTCGCGTTTATAATATTAGTAGGATTATTTATGTTTGTGCCAAACAAATAATTTATGTTTTATGATGCTGACTATACCTGGCTACTGCACAACCTCAGTTGGTTCAGCATAGATTGATGAATCTTCCAGTATGCATAAAGATGTCATTAAATTAAATTAAACTATCATAACAGTCTTATAAAGGGAACCAAAAAGTTTGACAAACTCCCCGAACTTAGGTCCCGACTAAGGATAATACAATCCCTAATTGTTGTGCACCGAAACTTGGTAGTTTCGAAACTTGCATTATTATTCTGTATTACGTAATCCGAAAGGTTTCTGTAAATAATAATTCCACATCCACATGCGATCGCGGCTGCATATTGTCGTCTAACAAGCAACCCTTGAGAGGTCGATAGGGGATGAACGGCCGACGCGAATATGATCGAAACTAGCGTTTTCTAGTTTTTGAGTTGTGAATCTAGTAGTAGCCAGGACTTTGATCAACATGGAAACTTGGAGTTAAATCAATATTGGTAGCAATAGCTTTGCCTCGTAAGTCACGCACGATATGAACGTGCCCTACAATGCATTGCCCTGCGTACATCAACTTGAGGCATACAGATGTTAAGCCTCATGTTCCCGTAATTACACCGGCGACCACACTCTTCAAACCGAAGCACAGCGTTGCTGCTTGGCGGCAGAAAAAGGCGTGGTAGTAGTACTTCCCCGGACTACTGCCTACTCTAAATCCAAAGCAGAAAAAGCGTGAAGCTAGACGGTGAATAATTATAGCATAAAATTAAAATAATTATGAATTTTATACAAACGTAACTAGGTCTCTTAAAAAGTCAGGTTTGTCCAAATTACAGTAACGCTATCATTTATACAAAAAACCTTCTCTGCTTTGGACTTGTAAAATTCTGAGAAGAAAATTTTGTATAATGGCGATTAGTGTTAGTCTTAAGCTGCACTAAGTATGTTTTATCTGTAAACAAAAAGTTATTTTCTCGGATTCGCTCTTTACTGCCTTATTCCTCTAACCCGAGCTGCTTGTCAAAACGAATGGGAAATATGCGAGAAAGAGTGACTGGATAACAAGCACGCACACATACATACACCACATGGGGCTTAGGCCGCCATCTTGGAAACTTACTATCGGAAAATTTAGTTTAGTTCATCGGTATTGGAAGACAAAATTGATGTGCCTATTCGGTAGTTTATTGGGGGAAAGATTTGAAGACAAGGCTTTACAGCTGAAAGGGTTCGAAAAGACTTATCACTCAGCGATCTTGTAAAGAGTTTGTCGTAATAAAAATAGCTTTAAATGTAATATACTATTATTATGAAATAATATTAAAGTTTTAGACGTATTAGAAAACATATTAGACGATTTTATTTAGACTTGCGTTCGACCACTATCTCATCGGAGTACCATGATTACCTACCTAGTAGACTCATTCATCAAATTATAGGCGATAAAATACAAAACTATTTAGTGATAAAAAAAAGAGAGAAGTAAAGAATAACTTTTCTCTTTCATTTATTTCTAGAGCGAGAACTGAATGTTCTAAACCTATTCTAAACAGATGAACATTCAAGGTAGAAATAGTTTTGCCTACTAATTTGTGTACTGTACCAACGGTTAATTTCCTTCTTTCAATTTCCTTCTAGCGTCTTATCTTGAAAGGAGAAGTTCTAAAGTGAAGCGTTCCAAATTTAAAATTCTCAACATGCTGAACATCCAAAATTCCCTCAGCTAACTGCATTTTTGACGCGTGTCCTTCCTCCGGATCACAAAGGGGTGACAGCCCTCGTGACGCGGTTTTCCTTGTTACGAGGTTAGGTTTGTGAAAGTTTTTAAAAAGAAAATACTACTCAACTTTTCGTGGGTAGAAAACTGTTTTTCATATAAAATGAATCAGTATACGGTTCCCAGTATACACGGGTCAAGCTATGGGAAAGCTATGGAAAAATGACACTTATGACACAAGTAAAAGCAAGCATATAAGTTAGGCTAAGCTTGACGCCTGCGTTGTTTACATGTTTGGCTTAGCATGTGAGGCTAGGTTGTGCTATGTTTTTCTATCGAAAAATTTATGTGCGCAATGCCAGTGCTCTTAAACGGTGAAGGAAAACATCGTGAGGAAACCAGTTAGTATTCTAACAGCGGCGATGGGCTTGCAACCTGTCACGTATGGAATACTAACTACTGCAAAATGTGGGTATGTGCCAAATGTAATGTTTGGACGTACCTCTGACTACCCCCCCTTAGACATCCTCAAAGAATCTTGAGTTAGTACTTGGTACTGAGAGATCTGAGGGGATATCTACCGTGACTGGGGATCAAAGTCGTGAAGCTGTTTAACTTAATTACTTAAAGAAATTGGCCCAAAAAGAATTAGATACAAAAATGTGCAAAGTATAATACAAAATAAAATAGTACAAAAAACTACTCAGGTACATGGTAAAATTTTAATTTAAAAAATGTTTACTTTTCTTTGAGTATTTCATGTTCGTCTAGTTTCATAGTGGCATATCTTCTGTAAACATACGCAATAACAAATTAGTACTAATTTCGCACCCCAAAACAACCCCTAAAGTTACAGTTAACCCAGTAACCCACTAATAAAGTACCGCGCCAATTTAACCTTGACACAGCCCTAGTTAGTATGCAAAAGCTTTCTTTTAAAATCTGATGTATTAATTTGTGACACCTTTCATGCCAAAACCATCCTTATTTTAAAGTATTAAGATATGAGATCTGTATGAAAGGGAGGCGACTCCGTGTTCGGCTTTTAAAAATGAAAATTTTAGGATAATATTTCTTGGCGTGCACCATTCCTCAAATTAAACTTTAATCTAATGAAAATAGAGACGAAAACTGCATGGTTTAGATTCAGTAGTAGGGTCCTTCAGAAACTAGAAAAGTTATTTAGCACGTGGTTTTCGTGACGACGTTCGCAATTTGAGTATAAATTAGAACACTTATCTCGTCGCGGTCCTTTCTTCTATCCTTTTCTTACTCGCAAGTTTTGCTTGTAACTCTTTCTTTTTGGCGTCATGTCAATAGTAACGTAGGGGTGTACCGTTTCCTATCGATATTTTAAGACAGCACTTTCCAAGGGAGGCGCTTCTAAAGTGGTGGATGATGAATGTTCACAATTTTAGAAATGAACTCGAAAATGAATAGAAGATTTAAAATGCTTCGATTGAAATAAAACAAGAGGGTATTAATTTTTGGATGTATTTTTTCTTACTGTTAAAATTTTTTGGTTGATTCTTGAAGGCAATGTTTTGCTATATGTGATGGTTACCACTTATGGACCAAGCAGATGACCAACCTGATGAGGTTGGTCATCTGCTGAGTCCATCAGCAAGTTGTATTAAAAAAAACCTCGCGGCGTGAACCTTTAAATATGAACGCTGCGTGTTTTTCGTCAAATCATTTTTTCTCAAGTACTCTCTACAAATTTGTCGCTCACATAAATTATTGGTGTAAATAGTATCGATAGTCGATAAAAATCTTGCCAGCTCTGATATTTAATTTAGCTGCGGAAGCAACAGGTTATTAGCACGGAGCTTTCCCGCCTAACTTTCCGGGCGTTCACTTTTTAAATTCCTCTCTTTCCCTTTCTAATTGGATTGCCCTCTCCCTTGCCCGTGAATGAATGGAACTTGTTGCTTAGCTCATTTCGCATTTATTTTAAGACGTTCAAATTATAAAGTATTTGTTTTGATTTGTTTCATCAAAGCGTCGAACCCTTGAATCGCAACTGGGTCTAACTTTCCGATGTTATTTTGAACCAAATTTTCCTATCCCCATTATCGCTTATCCGTGAAACTTATTCCAGCGGATAATTTTACACAAGAGCGGCTACGCTTTGGGCGTAAAAATTAACACGTTGGCTGGTTAATAATTTTCCACCCATTAGTTCTATTGAACTTTGGAAAGGTTTTCTAATATCAGCACAATGTTGGGTTTCGGTACCCAATTCCCGATAAAGGGTAAGAGTAGGTATTTCAGTATAAAAAACCTAAATTGCGTTTCCCGCTACGATATTTCATTGTGACAAATTGCGAACGTATCTAAGTATCAAAATTCATATTTCAGACGCAGCACGTTTCTACACTGACATAGATATACGCTCCACAGTCATACGTGAAACGAAGCCCACACCATATCTTACTCTCGAACACACGAATCTACATACATAAATATATTTCTACTCACCACCCAATACATTTTATCTATGTTACCGTTGCCTGACTAGAAATATCGATAAAATTAAAATGACACATCTCTATTTTTAACAGTTTGTATTTTCATCGTATTCTAGTTGGAATAAAATTGAAATTGGAACGGTCTCGGTTTGGGCGGTTAGTATTGGCGCTCGTGCGACGCGCGATCGAGTCTCACGAGGTATTCTCAAGGGGTGAGCGTAGTTCTTGCGCTTAGATATAAAGAAAGGTAGATACTTATGAAATTCGAAGGAAAAACCACCCTTCCCTATACTCACCCAGCGCAGTAGATTCGGTTTTCACAGAGGAAATTGTAGCGTAGTTTAAGCGGGACATTCGTTCGCCGTACGTCGCATGGAGATGACGATTTTCTCGATTTTCCTTCGGGACCGTCTCCGTATTCCAAATTTGAATTTTATTTCTTTTTTGTAGGTCGTCGAAATTGGTTGCCGGTTTCAGTTATATTTTATAAGTCATCTTCTTTGGTTTATTTTTTTTTGTTTTGGTGGAAAAAGTATTTTCTTTGATCGCGTCGCGGTAAAACAACTTAGAACTTTTGCTCAGATGTCCGGCGTAAAGGTAAGATTAGATGTAAGTATTTAGGTTCTAATTTTGTCAGTATTATACGGTTTTTGTGACTTTTAGAAATTATGCACACTCATCTACGTAATTACAATATAATTTAAAAACTAAGTCAACGTACTAAAGAAATGGTAATAATTTTTTAAACGGTAAAATAAATTATTTAAAAATAAACTCAAAGTTGTGATACAATCGCCATTCGACATAAAATTAAAAAGGCACTCATCATTAATTATGACGGCAAGGCGTGGAACCTGTCAGAATCGTCATTATTGTCAAACCGGGTTGATAAGAATGTCCCAAGACTGTCAGTGGGTGGAATACAGTGGCGTGACACTGTTATTTTTTAAAACCAGTTTTAAAAATCGAATTTGCTTTGTACTTCAATCACTTTAACCGTTACGATTTGTATAGAGAATACTACAAACTTTTAATTATGACGAGCTAAGACCATTTTGACTAGTCGTATTAAATAATTATTTAAACCTATATCAATCTCTAGACCATCTAGATATGCAGATATCTCATGCAACTTTCGTGTTTATTTTGTACATTTTCTAAATACTTGTGTTCATTACAATTTTCTTTGTAAATAAATTTATCAATGACTCAAAGTTTAAGACGTTTCAACGTTATATTTGTGATTCAATCTCTTCTTCTATCTTCTCTACTATTCTTCAAAGTAAAACTTAGTTTAATGATTAAATTTTCTACTGTATAAACCCATAAAAATTTGGTTCGCACCTTAGTTTCAAATGAACATAAATAAAAAGTATTTTGTGGTACTTCATATCGGTTCGATAATACCGTTTTTATTAGCAAATTATTAAACGGTGAAAGAAAACATCGTGAGGAAACCAGTTAGTATTCTCAAAGAATCTTGAGTTCGAATTTGGTAAGAGGGGATATCTACAGTGCCTGGGGATCAAAGTCGTGAAGCTGTTTCTGTTATTTTCTGTTTCTTTTCCTAAAAAGGAAAACATAAGCGAATACAGTCACTACATAATTTATGAACGTTTTTGGAAATTAAGACGAATTCATGCACACGAATTAGCGTGTTAAGTGCCACCAATGACGCATTTTATTGAAATGGGAATTAAAATTGTGGTTGTAGTTTTTAAAATGGTTTAACTGATAACTGGTGCAATCTGATAACTGGTTGATGGCTTAACTGATAACTGGTTCAAGTTGAATATCGACTCTGCTAGTTTTTTTCTGAGGCTAAGAGAGAACAGGCTAATAACCCACCCGATATTGAGCAGTTACCTCTGCGTTGCACCAGCTGGCTCTTATGTCCTTCAATCTGGAATACAGCAAGAGAAGTATACTGCTTGGTGGTAGAAATATGTAATACATAGGTAGAGGTAGCGTCATCTAAAAAGAACGCTGGAAAAAAGTGGAGGTCATGTGTTTGCGCATAAAAACACTCGCGCCATCACACCCCCTCCCCCACCTTTCGGCGTTCTACTTACGTGACGCGATCTATATTACCCAGAGAGAACTTTTTCGTAAAGAGTTGATGGACGCGCAGAGCAGTGCAACGTAGGGCACGTTCCTATCGTGACTTACGAGGCAATGCTTTGGTTATGGTTACAACTTAACATCAGGTGGGCCATCTGCTTGTTCCATAAGTTGTATAAAAAAAGAGTTTTTCGTAGAGAGAATTTCGTTAGTTAGAGTATTTCGTTACCAGCGCTGGTAGATTATAAGATCCACAATCAGATAGCCTTATGGTACGTACCTACTCGTATAAGTACATTATGTACATAAACTACCGTTTGATCGTCACGCAATACCAAAATCGATACTTATACCTGCAGAATTTTACTACTTGCAACATAAATTTTCCGATACAACGTAAAACCCATCACAAAATAATACGAATCTCCATACATTATACTATTGATGGGGTGAACGACATTATGTACCTATACGTACTATACGAATAGTTGGTACCACCCCTACCTTGCGACCCTCCGACGCATGTGTGCATGTGTGGGTGATGTAGGGTTGCGTCAATCGATAGACCTTTGTAAAACCTGCGACGGTTTTGTGATTTTCGATCTGTCAAACCTCTTTCCCGAAAATCCTTTTTGAAAATGGAACGAAACCTATCTTATCGCAAAATGTGTATTTTCCATTCAAAAATCGAACAAGTTTCGAAACCAACCTTCTTTTAAATAATTTCCAACCATCCAATCATATTTTATACTTTATCATATATTAAAAATCATATATTACTTTAGATAGCTTTGTGTTTTTTTTTAATTATTTAGCTTTTCATCAAATAATTTAACTTCCCATTTTCATAAATTGAGCTAAAACCAAAAACTAAAAAAAAACTATTACATTTGAATAAAGAAAATCACAAAATTAAACAGGCGTCGTAAATACTCACTGAGACTTAAACTTTATTTTCATCGAGATAAACAAATTATAGGTTTTAATAATTAATTAAATTATAAATCGTACATATTGTCGTTTATAACAGGTTAAAGGAATGCGATTTACTTTTAATATAATAGAAGGCCTATTATATTAAAAGTAAATCGCATCAATAAAACCAATTTATGTAACTTTTTGTGGTTCCAATTTCGGTAAAGTCAAGGTGATAATGGATTCATACAAAAAACCTAAATAACGACGAACTAATTAATAGCAACATTTTAAATTAATGAATTTATTTTCTGCAACTTTGTCAATAGTAATAAAATGTTGAATAAACTTAATTATACATTATTTTTGTATGACGCGACGTGAAGTTGCGACTTATTGAAAGCGCAGCATTATGCGACTTACGTTACTGGTTTTTTGCATCAATATTTGATGTATAGACAATTTTTAATTATTTTATTAACTGCTCTTAAAAGCTCTTTCTAGACATAACTGACTTTTGAAAAATTAAACCATATAAATTGTACTTAAACCATCTAAGCAACACACCTACTTGGTACTTGTTATTACCAAGAGATGATCACCATGCCCAGGAAATTATACCTAGTCGCATATTTTTTTCATGGGTAGGTATGTATATATTGTTATAAAAAACATTATTATGAAACGTGGGTTGAGTTTACAGTTGCAATGCGAGTACAAACTGGGCCCGTACCACCATCCCTTGAAGCATTCTTAATTCAATATTACTTTTATGTCAATGTTTTATATCAACTGCATAGAGTCAGCTTTATGACCAAAAAGTAAAGTAATATTGAAATAAGAATGCTTCAAGAGATGGTGGTACGGGCCCTGGACGGCATTCGATTGCGACTAAAAGTCGCGCTCTTCAGTAATCTCTTTTTATCCGCGATCGCAAGTGTTGCCGACAAGCCTTTCCGACTTCCATACTGGGAGTTGGTTAATTTTAAAGCCTTTTTAGTTTTTTCGCGATTCTTAGTTAATTTATAGCATGACCAAATGGGGATGCATAGCCGTGGCTATTTATTTTACAGTTGATCGTTAAATTTTATTTCGCTGTTTATATTTAAAAGATGCCTAATAAAGAACTCGATTTTAATCGGCTATGATAGCTACAGGCGATTAAAGTCTATTTTTTATGTTTCTATATTCAAATACTTACTACTGATATTTGTCGAAGAGACTGTCTATCATTAAACCTGTTTATTTGTGTTGGTTTATAATTATTTTTTAACAATTATTTTGATTGGATAAATGATATAAAATATGCAGTTATTGAATTAATAAGTAAAAATGTAATTAAAGCGGCTTCTGTTCTATTAATTAAAAATAATAACATAGATTGCTTGCCTTCAGACAAACTCTGCTCACAATTATTCAGATTGTCTATTATGAATAGAACGGTAGTTGATTTTTACGAGCGTTGGAATATTGTCTGTGGTAACCGAGTTATTAGCCTAAATTACTCCATTAATTTCGAATTTCAAATCTTTTGTTCGTTATTATGGGCTCGTTATTCTAATGGTTATTTATGATTTAATAGAAACGTTTGGTTTATTACGTGCTTCTGGATCATTTGTCTTTAGATGGTTAATTATATGGAAATGTAACACGATAGGCTTCGCCCAAGTTTCAGTATGATAACTTGTTTTACCTTGGTTAATTTATTGAAGTCATCAACTTAGACGTTTTCAAAATGAATACGTCGATTTTTAACGTCGTAAACAAATAATAAATCTAAGGAAAAGTTAACTTACCTGAGAATTAAAGAAGTTTATGTCTTAGTTTTTGTAATCACAGGACTATTTAATACTAGTTGCGCCCCGTGGTTTCACCGTTTTAAATACGTGCAGTTTTAAATACCGGTCTCCCCATGGGATAAAAAGTTTAAAGTGCTATTCCAGACTAAAATCTATCTCTACTAAGTTTCATCCAGATCCGTTCAGCCGTTCCGGCGTGAAAGAGTAACAAATATCCATCCATCCATTATACTTACAATCTTTCGCATTTATGATAGTAGTAGGATTAATATTTTAGAAGCCAAATATAATAATGTCAGACATTTCAAACAACACCATCTATCCCAAAGCTAAGCAAGATTTGTTCAATCCCAACTAATATTATAAATGAGAAAGTAACTCTGTCTGTCTGTCTGTCTGTCTGTTATGCTTTCCCGCTTAAACCTCTCAACCGATTTTGATGAAATTTGGCACAGACAATCTTTAGACCCTGAGAAAGAACATAGGCTACCTTTTATTGCGAAAAAAAGAGATGAAGAGATTAAAAGTACGCAGACGAAGTCGCGGGTACCAGCTAGTAATAAATAACTAAGCTATCTATATCATACGAACTAAAACACTTCGTTGTTAGAATCGGGGTATAATAAGCGAATACCCCTCCCCCAACTTGTCAATCGATCAAACATAGCAAATGGTGGGACAGTTTTTCCATAACTCCACCCGACTGCGTAAAGGAAACTCCATTTTATCCCCTAAGGGCTACAGTCGATTTCCGCATGCGTTTCTGGGCTGGTGAGTAAGTAATTTTGCAATTTGGACATATTTCTCTTACATAAGAGTCATAGGAGCGATGGAAATGTATTGACAAATATATCCAGTTTCATTTTTCCATTAGGTTATTGTTTATTCCAATTTATGGGGATAGTGCTTTTTATACTTACGTTGTCGATTGTTTGACTTTCGAAAATATAACCTAATGCTTTGAGAAAAAGCTTATTACAAATCTTTATAGCGGCAATGAGGTTGCAACCATAAGTAGATACTGAAAGTTGTGGGTGCCAATACTTGTAGGGACCTAACCTAACTATAGCTAATACTAACTACCCTAGACACAATACACTAACGAAGGATGCTTAGTGTGTCAGATCTTGAGTTGGTACTTGATAGGTACTGACTAAGGTTTGAAGGGATATCTATACAGACAGAACTTTTGACAGAAAACTTACAGATCTAGCCAAAACGAGATAAAATTTAAATCGACTTAGGTATAAAAATTCTAAATGTGGCACAACCAATCTTCGAGGGGTTGCCAAGAAACAATTTAAGAAAATCCGCACCAAGGGTTGCAAAGGCGTGACACGGTTTTTATGAAAGCAGAAGTCAAAAAGAAAGAAGTCAGTACCTAATAGTATAAAAAAATATAAAGTCACGCGACGTTCCACCAATATTGCAAAAGTAAACGTATTTTTTTAAAAGATCCTATCTCAAAATGAAGCTTCAACTTACGACAACATAAAACGTCCATAGACAACATAATTTGACGATTCTTATCGATAATTTTGTAGAAAGGAGTTAAAACACTAGGTGCTTGAGAATGCGAGATTTTATCGAGACAGGACATCATTAGTTTAGTTCATTAAGTTCATACACGCCTACTTTTCTTTTTTTTTATTTAAACGATGCAGTATACCATTACGATAATAATTATGCCATCTCGCTTTGACTTGCAGGAAGGAGATAATATCTTCTTGCTTTATTGAACGAATGAGTGAATGAAAATGATTTATTGTTTACTTATTTTTAGGTGGTCCAAATAAGAATAAAAAACTGAAAAGATCAAACTGTGTCATGGCGGTGTCCGTGACAAGTTTTTGATGAAGAAGATTTAAGTCAAGATTATTAGCACCTGTTTGATGGCTCCTTGAGTGTGCAGTGCGTAAGGTAAATGAAAAAAAAAACAGCGACGTCTGCGTCTTAAAAATAACACCAGAAACATTTCTATTAAACTTATGCACTGCATTTTAAGAGCCCAATTTTAAACCTCATTACAACCACACTAAAACGCATGATAACAAACAACGTACCTTGAGATTAAAAACACTTAATACTCAAATTCAAAACTGAAATAAATAACACCAGCACGACCATACACATTAAAAGTAAATTTTTGAATGAGGCCAAACATGTTTCATGACCTATCTTTTTGAATAACTTTTAACCCCTCAACGGAAAGGGTTATTCTATAGAAACTTATGGTTCGTGAATTTGCATATAATTTTTAGTTTATTATTTATTTTTAGGGGACTCTTTTGTCATGCTAACGACTTGGAGGCTGATGAATTGGCCTTATTAATAAGGATTATGGAGGTTTGTAGTTGAGATTGGTAGTCGATGTTTAGCTTGCAGCTTGACATTGCAAAAACTGCATCAAAATAATTGAAGAGCAGTCAGAGAGATCTCACCAACCATCAAACAAATTCTAGTTCGGTTTCACAGAATAACTTTACAAAGGTTTAGTAATAATATAACTAAATCCAAACAAATTTTCCTATAAAAAAGTTTCGATAAGTACGGAAAGTAGTAAAACAATTTATATCTATAGTGATGTTATTTATTAGTTTTTTAACACGGCCGGTGTCGTCCGGAACGTAATTTATGATAACTGTAAAACTCATTCAAAATTTTATTTGAAAAGTCAAAAAAATTATGGGAAAATCTAAACAAGACGTTATTTTTATGGTTAACAAATGAAATTGATATCTTGTACCTACACGATTGTAGAAGAAATTAACATCAAAAAGTGGTAAGTGTTTGTTAATACTGACCAAAGAGATTTACGATTCTCACAAGTTAAGATAAAGATGTCGTAAATTAAAAATGCGATAAAAATCTATTATCAAGATCACAAATGGTGAAGATAGCCCGTGAGACGCCGGGTCAGAATGAATGGGTCCAAATGGCCCCTCATTCATGTTTTTTTGAAGAATAGTCTGATACCGGAAGGGTTGTCTATTACAAAAGATGAGACTTCCGGTTCGTTGGTCGCATTGTGGTTGAATATTAATAACTATTGATTGTAAGAAACGTGATCGTATCTGTTTTATTATTTATTATTTTAGCATGTGGTACCGCCATATTGGCTGCAGCATTATTACTAATTTATACATTAATAAAATGTGATTTATAGAATTTGCGCTTGAAGTTTGGGTGTTAAAACTACCTACTTTATTTAACACCATGAAATACATCCAATTTATTCCCAAATCATGATATTATGTATAGTACAACAAGCAAACTGAATTAATTTAAAAAGTAATGCACATGCTAACACGACAAAAAGGATGTAGGTAGTAACTATATCGATGCATTCAACGTATGCATTTCACAATAACTTCACAAGTTTCTCCAAATATTTACCAAACTCCCACTTCACACACAAGCCCATTATTGCAATCATCTGTGTATCGATCAAATAACGCAAAAAAAGTTGGCAAAAAACCACTACACGCTACCAACAAAACAAACATTTCACGGGTTTAAGCCAACATAAAAAACTCTTGTCTATTCAAAGGCGAATCGGTCGATCCTATTGTATCGGTACAATTTTGAATTTGACTAACCTTTGTTTAAAATGCTGATTTATAGGCTATTAAACCCTTTCTATTAATGTATGGATAGATAAATTTATGCGTATTATTTCGATGTTTTAAAAATGTCGGTTATATTTTATAGTGGCATAGACAAAGAATGTTTATCGGCAGGGGATCTAGCGATGGGTTGTACGACATGTATCGAGAGATATATAGTAATGTTTTATGATGAAGACAATTATACGAGTCTTATCGTATCATAAATAAGATATTTTTATTTAGAAAGCGCCTTTTTACTTTAATTCTAAAATTTCTCATAATATAATTACGATAGTTTACTAGTAGTTACTTTGCATGGATCTTAATTAACATTTTATGCATGTTAAACATAAGAGCATTGAAGTAGAAATGAATAAAGTCTCCTATTACATAGTTGAAATTGAAATCTCTATAATTAACTTGCAATTCTTTTTCTAAATCTTTGAATCAAATAGTAAGGGAACTGAAAATTTCTGCTGTACGGAGCTAACAGACGAAGTTGAAAAGTGCACGGAGCATAACAGACATCATGATTTAAAACACCATCAAGTTGTAATTATCGTCTTCGAAAAGTATACTTTTATAATAATACAACTTACGAAAGAGTTTAATAGTAAGATTTTATATAGTAACCTCTGGTTTCTGAAAGCGCGTGTACCGGACCGGGACCCGGGACGGTAAGCGGGGAGGGGCGAGCCTCTGGAGTGTGGACTGTATCTTCGAAAAACGGCTGTCGCTCAAGCCGCCTCCCGCTTAATGGCCCCTAAGATCTGGTACTTGTTGTGCTGGGATTCTATCGGGTGTAAAATAACAACGCGTGCGCTTCGTGGTTTCAACTGACTGATCACGCGATGGTTGGGAGCAGCATCCGGGGAATTAGGTTCGATCCGAGCATGTACCGGCAACCGCCTTGGAGAAAGTTTCCTCTATCAAACTGTTTACTATTAATCTTCGGGTAAAAATACTGACTCCGTTTTTTCCTAATTTTTTCACTATACTTGTACACGCTCAGACCGTTCGTCTAGTGCTAGTCCCAACGAGCGCGCAGTCTCATTTATTCAAATCAAAAGTTCACAATATTGTCTATTTCTGTTTATACTATTGCTATCCTGTACTATTTTTGACATTTGACCTTGAACAGGTTCAGACTTGTCCAAATCCTGACACGTGTAAGGCAAGGACCTGATTTTGCTTGTACAAAAGCTATTCTATTTCTATTAATCTATGGATCTATTTCTATTACAGGTACCTTCCTTGAGGATCTATTGTGCGGATTTGAACTTCTATATTCTATAATTATTATTCCGTATGATATTAGACATATATATACGGTTCTCTATATGCCCTACTATGTAACCTACTTAGGTTTACATAGCGACTATACTGTTCTATGACTATGATCTGTATTACATGTATCGGCGTGCATATACAGTTCTGCACGCCACCTAACCTAATTTTTTATACATAGCGCGTGTGCATGCTCGCGCGTGCACATCGCCCATGTCTTTGCATGATATTACGGGTGTGCATATGCAGTTCTGCGCACCCGGACCTATACCTAATGTTTTTTATACATGGCGCGTACCACGCTCGCGCGTACGTATCGCCCATGTCATTGCATTATATTACGGGCGTGCATATGCAGTTCTGCACACCCGGGCTGAGAGCCCTATTTACTTAGCCTATTCATAGCGCGTGCGCATGCCTATGCGCATCGCCTATGGTCTGTATTATATTAAGAGCGTACACATACAGTTCTCTGTACGCCCGGGTACTTAGGTACCCTAGGTGACCTGGACGCAGACAGGGTGCTACGCCAGGCCTCTATTTACCTCCGATTACCTTTAGCGAAACCTTACCGGTGAAGTGATGCTATGTTATTCCTAAGCTCTGTTATATTTCAATGGTATTGGCAGAGGTGCCAAGCCGAATTACTATTAGTACCTACCTATTTCTATTTCCCTCGTCCCCCGCGGGGGGTGTAAGTGTAGAGTACTGTGTCCCTACAATTAAAAGACGTTACCTTTCGGGATTTTTAATAAAGGATAAAATATAAGGATTTCCTACCTATTCCTTATGTGCTATTAATATTATTTTAACTAAGACGTTCTATTTTACAACTTTATAACTATCAGTCTATCGCGATGTCGAGTCGTCCGGAACATCCTCCCGCCGTCCAGTGACTCCCGACGCTGGGACTCCCGCCGTGGAGGAAGACTCGCTCGTTGGCAGGACTATCAGCTTCTTGGTCGGTCTTCTTAGTACACCTCCCTTGGTGCGGACGTCCACAGCGCGTACGATGTCATCTGGCCCCGGATACGTAGCGATGATGACCCCCTTGGGCCATACGTTGCGGGGCAGGTTGGGATCCGCTATGAGGACCACGTTCCCCAACCTGAGTGCTGGACCGCTGCCGTGTGGATTGCGGCGGTTCTGGAGATCGGGAAGGTATTCTCTGAGCCACCTGGCCCAGAAAATGTCGGCGAGGCGCTGCGCGGCACGCCAGTGCGTGCGCCCGATGAGGTCCCCGTCGGTGAAAGGCCCGAAGTGCGGTGTTCGAGCAGGTCCCAGGAGCAGGAAGTGGTTCGGTGTAAGAGCCTCGGGGTCGGCCGGGTCGACCGACACATGGGTCAACGGCCGGCTGTTGATGGTGAACTCTGCCTCGGCAAGCAGAGTTAGCAGGACTTCTTCCCTCGGCTGGCGCTCGTGGAGGGTTGCCGCCAAAGCGGCCTTGGCGCTTCGCACGAGGCGCTCCCATGCGCCTCCCATGAATGGTGCGCCCGGGGGGATAAAACGCCAGGTTATCCCCCGAGCGGTCGCCTCGTCTGTGGTGGCTCGATCAAGGGCGGCGCGGAGCTCCTTGTCCGCGCCGCGGAGGTTGCTCCCGTTGTCCGACCATATCTCGGTGGGACAGCCGCGGCGCGCTATCATGCGCCGCAGGGCCATCACTGCGGCACCGGTGGATAGATCGGATGCGAGCTCGAGGTGGATCGCCCGGGTGGTCAGGCAGGTGAAGAGGGCGACGTACCGCTTGGGAGTGGTACGCCCGACGGTGACTACTATGGGGCCGAAGTAGTCCACTCCCGTGTAGGAGAATGGACGGCAGTGATGAGCCAGCCGAGCGAGCGGGTGGTTGCCCGTCGGCGGTTCCGGTGCCGACGCCTTTCGAATGCGACAGGTCAGGCATCGGTGTATGGCCATGCGGGCCACGGCTCGCAGTCTCAGGATCCAGTAGTGCTGGCGGCACTCGTTGATGGTGGTTTCAACGCCAGCATGATGGAGCTTTCTGTGAATACTATCTATAAAGAGATTAGCGAGCCTACTGCCCCCACCAAGTATGGGCGGCGATTTTACTGTTGCTGTTATACCTTCTGCGGCGTCTATTCTAGAATTGATTATTATGATATCATTTACTAGTTCTATCTTCAAGGCACGGAGTCTGCTTGCCTTGGAAATGCTGTCTCCCGCGCGCAGCGCGGTCAGCTCGTCTCTGAAGTCGCTCTCTTGGCTTGCTCGAACCAGGAGTGTCTCAGCCCGCCTTAGGGTATCTGTTGTCAGTATCTGGAACTTATCGTAAGTTTTATTATTATCCCTAGGCTTGGGGGCGTTGACCTGTTTGCGCTTTCTATGCCAGTCCTCGTCCTGTAGCGCGTTTCGCTGTGTCCTTTTGTACTGTACTCGTTCTCGGTTCTTGAGAATGTCTATAAACTGTAGTACTCTAGCCGCTGATCTAACTAGCCTCTCGAACTTTGAGAATCTCTCCGGATCTGGCAAAGCTGCACATATACTAGGTTTTACCTTGTCTACGGTCACGTTTGTGCGCTCTTCGCCCGTGACTTCGGTCGGTGAAGGTATGTCGGTGGGCCAGCCTGCTGGGTCTTGTAGCAGGAAGTCTGGTCCGCTGTACCACCTGTGCTGTCGAGTCATGTCCACCGGGACATTGCGCGTCGCGTCGTCCGCCACGTTCAGCTTGGTTGGCACCCATCGCCACTCCTTGAGGCTACTGCAGTCTTCTATGGCGGCTATTCTATGTGCAACGAAAGGTTTGTAAGATCTGGCTCCGGTCTTGAGCCAGGTGAGGACCGTCTTGCTGTCGGTCCAGAAGTACCTCTGATCGGGCTTCCGATCATGCTCCTCGACGACGGCCTCTGCCATGCGGCTTCCCATGACTGCTGCCTGAAGTTCTAAACGTGGTATTGACAAAATCTTCAACGGCGCTACACGTGCTTTGGCTGTTATAAGTGATAATCTTACTTCATGATCAGGGCTGACGACGCGCCAGTAGAGGACTGAAGCGTACGCAGCTTCGGATGCGTCGACGAAGGTGTGAAGCTCCACCCGTGACGCGTTACTGTAACTATTATAACATCTTGGTATAGCTATGTTTTTTAGGTTCTCAAGGTGGCCTAGCCATTCTAGCCACTGCGGGGCTAAAACTGTCGGTATGGGCTCGTCCCATCCCGTTCCGCGCCGCCACGTCTCTTGTAGGATCTGTTTGGCACGCGTGGTTATCGGTGACGCGAAACCTAAGGGATCAAACAATGACATTACTACCTTGAGCATCTCCCGCTTCGTCGGGTTTCCCTTCTTCAAGATGTTATCTGGGAGCCTTGCCATCTCCAGGTTGAAGGCAAGCTCGTCTGTGTTTGGCCTCCACATGAGGCCTAAGGTGCGCTCGGCCTTTGTGCCGTCGTCAAGCTGGCGCGGCGTCTGCTGTGTCTGCCCAGGCTCGAGCGCTTCTATGATGCTGCTGTCATTTGAAGTCCATTGACGGAGTTCAAAGTTTGCATTTCTATGGATTAACCTTACTTGGTTTGCTATATCTATTGCCTGTTCTGTTGACTGGAAACTCTGGAGGTAATCATCCATGTAATGATTCTTGACTATTGCTGTTGCTCCATCAGGGTACTGTCGACTGTACTTACTTGCGTTCAGATTCTTAACGAATATGGCGGTCGCGGGTGACGACGTCGCTCCGAAGATGAGCGAGGTCATTCTATATTCTGTCGGTGGTGTTTCGCCGCGTTGTGTGCCTCGCCACAGATAACGCAGCGCGTCTCTATCTGCAGGCTTTATCTGTATTCGCATAAACATTTCCGCTATATCCGCGGAGACAGCCTTCTGATGCTGCCTGAAACGCATCAGTACCCCTGGCAAGGACTGAAGAAGATCTGGACCTGTTAAAAGACAGCTGTTGAGCGATGTACCTTTTGTTACTGCGGCGGCGTCGTGTACCACCCGAAGCTTATCGGGTTTCATCGGATTGATGACTGCGAAGTGTGGTAAATACCAGGTCCTGTTACCTGATGATGCCGGCGCTTCTTCCGCGTAACCTTTTTCTATCAAATTTGCCATTTGTGATTCATACTTTGCCTTGATGTCTGGATTTTTGTCTATCTTCTTTTCTGTACTGGTAAGCCTCTTCAAAGCATTGGCTCTATTGTCGGGCATTTCGATCTTCTCGTTCCTCCATAATAACGCAGTCTCATAAAATCCGTCCTTTCTCTGACTAGTTTCTCTGTCTAAGATCTTTAAAGCTTGTGTATCAGGATCGTTATCTGGACGTTTAGGCGTTATCATTAGGGATTCGATCGCGAAGTGACGACGCAGCTCCTCATCCATACCTTGTTCGGCTTCTGGGTAGCTGACGTAGTTTACTCTTTGGCCGAGTGATCGTGACCGCGACCCGTGGAGAACCCATCCGAGGGGAGTGAGGGACGCCACTGGCTGTGAGGCCCCTCCCGTCCTCATCTCGTTCGCCACGAGTAGATGCCAATTGTCCTGGCCTATTAAAATCCTTGGCTTTGCATTTGTATGAACTAGGTACTTCTCTATAGTAACTTTGGCTATTTCTGGATTATACAAATAATATACCCTTTCAAGTGCTTGGAGCGTCGCAACGATGTTTGCCACTCTGCTGGCGAACACACATATCTCCCGCGGGCTGTCGGTCGGTCGTGGCAGGGCTTTCAATCTCTCCAGCTCCGCCAGGGCTATTGTATCGGGCCGACCGAAGCGGGACTCCAGCGTTCGCATTATCGTTCGCGACTCGACGTTAAAGATAAGCAGGGACTCTACGGCTTCTCTAGCCTTACCTTTTAAGCACCTTCTTAAGCGCGCCACATTTTCTATCTCGGTATATGCGGTCGCCGTTTCTGAATATGCAGCCTGGAACGCCAGCCACTCCTGGTGGGATCCGCTATAGGCGGGGAGCTCTGTATACCGGCGAGGAGCAGCCTGGGTGCCGGCCCGAATCGCCTCCGCCAAGGCTACTGCCAGGTCCGACACCTCAGACCTCTGCGTCACGGCTCCCGCCGGTGCCTGGACAACCGGAACTGTTGGGGGGGTAGTAAATTGTCCCTCATACCTGGTTTGTCCTTTTTGCACTCCGCCTGTATGGCGTCCATAATCACTGCATCCAAATCCGTTATGTTGGGGGTGTTCCTCAACAAACACACTGTTCACATTTTTATTGTCACTGTTATTGACTCTATTTTTATAACCACTATTATTGGCACTATTGTTCCTATTGCCACTGTTATTGGCACTCTCATTTTGATGCAGGCCCACGCCGGGGGTTCTATTGGGGGGGGTTAGCGTTATTCCGTTCCTCTCCGACGCCCCCGCCGCCTCCCTCGCTATTGGTCCAGGGAAAGGCAACGGGGCCGATAAGTTGAACAGCGCAGGTTGGCCACCCGACGATTCTGGCTGCATCTCCGCCGGCAGTTCTTCCCGCTGCGCGGCGGATTCTGTATGAGGTTCATTCGCGATGGCCAGGATGGTCGTATCCTGGACCCACTCGCTGACCCTGAGGGTGTCCTCGGGGCCATCTATGACGGTTTCGGCGTCGCTATCCTCGGAGTCGGCCTCCTCCCGGAGCTTGGCCAACTCGGCTGCTGCGATCCGTTCCTTGACCCGCAGCAGTTCTATTTCAGCGGCGAGGATCTTGCTCTGCCTTTTCTTCTTTGCGCTCCTTGACGCAGCAGATGTAGCGGACCTCGTGGTGGTCCGCTCTGTCGTGGTCGGCGTCGGCGTCGGCGTCGGCGTGTTCGATGTTAACGAAGTACTTGATGTAGGCGCACTTCCGATCTCGATGGGATTCGACTTCCCTTCCGTTTCGAGAGACACGAGCGGAGGCGACTTGCCTTTTGACGCGGGGCCCTGTGCCTGTTGCTGATCTACCGGCGGCGTAGATAGCTCTATCGGTGGCACGGGCATAGAGGACGCGGACGCGGACGCGGCCGGGGCGGCGGTCGCCATGTCTGGATCGAGCGCGCCCGGACGCCTGCTGCCCGAACCGTTTCGCGATCTCGTCAGCACCATCACGCACGGTTGTTAAATTACGTAATCCGGCAGCGAAGGACCAAAATGTACCGGACCGGGACCCGGGACGGTAAGCGGGGAGGGGCGAGCCTCTGGAGTGTGGACTGTATCTTCGAAAAACGGCTGTCGCTCAAGCCGCCTCCCGCTTAATGGCCCCTAAGATCTGGTACTTGTTGTGCTGGGATTCTATCGGGTGTAAAATAACAACGCGTGCGCTTCGTGGTTTCAACTGACTGATCACGCGATGGTTGGGAGCAGCATCCGGGGAATTAGGTTCGATCCGAGCATGTACCGGCAACCGCCTTGGAGAAAGTTTCCTCTATCAAACTGTTTACTATTAATCTTCGGGTAAAAATACTGACTCCGTTTTTTCCTAATTTTTTCACTATACTTGTACACGCTCAGACCGTTCGTCTAGTGCTAGTCCCAACGAGCGCGCAGTCTCATTTATTCAAATCAAAAGTTCACAATATTGTCTATTTCTGTTTATACTATTGCTATCCTGTACTATTTTTGACATTTGACCTTGAACAGGTTCAGACTTGTCCAAATCCTGACACGTGTAAGGCAAGGACCTGATTTTGCTTGTACAAAAGCTATTCTATTTCTATTAATCTATGGATCTATTTCTATTACAGGTACCTTCCTTGAGGATCTATTGTGCGGATTTGAACTTCTATATTCTATAATTATTATTCCGTATGATATTAGACATATATATACGGTTCTCTATATGCCCTACTATGTAACCTACTTAGGTTTACATAGCGACTATACTGTTCTATGACTATGATCTGTATTACATGTATCGGCGTGCATATACAGTTCTGCACGCCACCTAACCTAATTTTTTATACATAGCGCGTGTGCATGCTCGCGCGTGCACATCGCCCATGTCTTTGCATGATATTACGGGTGTGCATATGCAGTTCTGCGCACCCGGACCTATACCTAATGTTTTTTATACATGGCGCGTACCACGCTCGCGCGTACGTATCGCCCATGTCATTGCATTATATTACGGGCGTGCATATGCAGTTCTGCACACCCGGGCTGAGAGCCCTATTTACTTAGCCTATTCATAGCGCGTGCGCATGCCTATGCGCATCGCCTATGGTCTGTATTATATTAAGAGCGTACACATACAGTTCTCTGTACGCCCGGGTACTTAGGTACCCTAGGTGACCTGGACGCAGACAGGGTGCTACGCCAGGCCTCTATTTACCTCCGATTACCTTTAGCGAAACCTTACCGGTGAAGTGATGCTATGTTATTCCTAAGCTCTGTTATATTTCAATGGTATTGGCAGAGGTGCCAAGCCGAATTACTATTAGTACCTACCTATTTCTATTTCCCTCGTCCCCCGCGGGGGGTGTAAGTGTAGAGTACTGTGTCCCTACAATTAAAAGACGTTACCTTTCGGGATTTTTAATAAAGGATAAAATATAAGGATTTCCTACCTATTCCTTATGTGCTATTAATATTATTTTAACTAAGACGTTCTATTTTACAACTTTATAACTATCAGTCTATCGCGATGTCGAGTCGTCCGGAACAGCGCGATCAACACTAATCGGCTGTCAGTCACTATTTTAGCTTTTACTTTAAATAAGATTAAGATAGCCGACTTGACAGCCGATTAGTGTTGATCGCGCTTTCAGAAACCGGGGGTAAATCTTTCAAAAAAAACAAAAAATGTCGCTCTTGAAAACTCTAAACTCTGTTCCGTTTTTACCTATTTCCCGAGAAACGAACAACAAAACCAACGTCCCTGAACTGTGTAAATGGTGCAAGAAAAAGTAATTTTCATTCATAAAGCCATTTTCTTAGGGGCTGGAGGAAGACAGGATGCTAGGAAATCCTAGTTCCATCTCCCTTTAGCTCACTTATTTTTAATGCACTTTCACTGAAGTGCTTCTTTTAACGTTCATTTTATCTTTTAAGGATTGCAGGCTGTACGTGTTTTTCTTAAGTTTTTCTTGCGATGTAGAACATTCTCGCTTTCACTCTCGCTTGAAGTTTTTAAATTTGTTTGTGCAAAGATTATGTTCTAACTTTTAAGTTTTTAAACGTTTAGCGGTTTTTGGTTTGTTTTATAAATATTTATTTTTGGTGTTTATTCAGCGCTTGACGTAACTTTAGTCTTGGTTAAAATGAGTGTGACTATTCACCATTTCATTTGAATTTGGAACTTTCCAAGTTCACCAAGCTTATAAATGGCTACCATAAATTCTCACAGGTCATTAGCCACATCCAGCCAATAAAGTGCTATTTAAATAAACCAATCAATTGTAACGATTTTGAATATAGATCGCACTAATCCTTTGAGTGGCACTACATTTTGAAACGGATCGAACGACGTTTTGAAAGGGATGACACTGTTTCTTTTGTCCCGGTAATTTATTGTCAATGGTTCCGATCGACATTCAAAAATGTTCGACAGTCGAAAATGTTCTACATTCAAAATTTGTGTTAGTGGGTCACTATTGTTCAGCGAATTTTCGAGGGATTTTTATCAAAAATTAATGGTTTCACACTCAACTCATTTATTTATAATATAAAACATTATTATGAATATTCATGAAATATCGGTATAGTATTGTCTTCTAGCATAATATAACTAAAATTGAAATGTATTTTAAGATTCATGTACCTATTAAAAATTTTATAAATGCAAGTTTTCTTTTATCACCCGTAGTCGCAAACAACGCAGTAAGAATATGAAAGCTCAACAAATCCACATTTCCACACACCGCCCACATATTCGATTCAAAACTTGAACTAACAGACGAAGCTGAAAAGTTCGGATATAAATAAATATAAAATTCGTTGGATGTTCAACTTATGACGGCAAAGTTTTGAAACCACTCCAAGAAGCAAAGAAGTTTGCGACAATATATATTTGTTTGGTTGGCCTCTTTGGTTGCGCGAAGTATGACTTCTTTTTTTATATTAAAATTTATTTACTAAAAAATACAGCCAAGTAAATGGTTTAGGACATGTTCATATTATGTTTTTTATTTTTTAAGAGTAGTAGAGCTCTTCGTGAACGGCTCGTCCGGGAAAGTACTACCACCAGTTTCTGCCGCCAAGCAGCGTTGCTGTGTTTCGGTTTGAAGAGTGTGGTCGCCGGTGTAGTTAGAGACACATGAGGCTTAATATCTGTATGCCTCAAATTGATGGACGCAGGGCAGTGCATCGTAGGGTACGTTCCTATTGCGCGTGACTTACGAGGCAATACTTTGTTATAGGTGATGGATGGTTAACACTTAACATCAAATGGGCCATCTGCTTGTTCCATCAGCTAGTTGTACTTATAAAAAAAATTACATTAAAGGCGTTATTTTTATAACATTTCAAAAAAGGAAAACCTAAAGAAGTTAGCCTCATTGTATCCAGCCGAAGCCTTCGCAAATATCACAAAACCAAATTAACTACGAACAATGAGGCCGCAATAAAAAGTTTACGTAACATCTCCAAAATAATATTCTCGCATGAAAACGTCTGAAAAAATTGGAGCTCTTATAAGTGTAGGGGAGAAATAGTCGAAATAAAAAGTGTTTTTTCCTCGACGCGTGGCGTTTGACAAAACACGTTTCGGCATATGCGAGTAACACATTATCTATCACGAAATAGAATACAAGGAGTTGCCATTTTCCCATTAGTCCATTTTTGTTTTTTTACGAAGTATAGTCTCAGCTCTGTAATGTTGGAATAGCTTTGCCTTCTGCGCCGTAGGCCGTGGGTTCGATCCCCACCGAGAACAAACATTTTTGTGATGAAAATTGATGTTTGTTCTCCGTCTGGGTGTAATTTATATTATAATAAGAATTAATTTTTATTAATACCTTTCTTTTGACTTAATACGGGGAATGCGATGTCTCAAAAACCGACCACCAAATTAACTTTTATTTTATTTGTAGGTATTGACCCACAAAGGAAATACTATATTGAAAACAAAAAATCATCATGAACTCAGGAATAGTTATTGCTATAATAACAATAATGCATACAGATAACCTTATATTTTTTTTATAATTTTTAATAAACAACAAAATGGCGCGTCTCCATACATTTTTGTGGACAGCGCCATATGACACATGTGTGGAATAAAGCGAAGTATTGATCTAGTGTCGACTCCTTTGTAACTTACAACCTACAGTAGAGTTTCAAGGAGTTTTGTTTACAGGCAAGAAGGTATAGAAAAAAATGGTTTTTATCATACCAGAGAAGGTAATAATAATAATGCTGGACAGTTCACGCAACATCTAAGTAGTAAGGTTTGAAAGATGCGCTTGCCGCAAAGTACGTCACATGAGGCTTTACATTCCGTATGCCTCAAGCTGATGGACTTAATGCTTTGATAAAGGTGATGGTTTCCACTAATTATTTTCTACTACGCTATCTGTAAACCACGCAAGCCAAGTCACGGGCAGCAGCTAGTTAACTACGAACTCATATAATTTTTTTTTTAAACTTTTATTTTCTAGTCCAAGAACTTCACGGAAAAGCATTACGACCATGCCAAAACCAACAGTTATTACACACTTGCCTTGGAAAATATGGTCTAGCTACGATAGCACGCCGTGCCAAGAAAAATAACGTTGGCTTGGCTTGTGCTGGTCACACATTGCGGTGGAACCAATAAACGCTTGTCATCCCTCTCTGATTGATCTTTATTTTATGCGCCAACTATCCATCTCTCTCGCTCGTACTGGAGTACTGCCAGCATACGAGTGTTCGTGGTGGAAAATGTGGCGTTTCCGTTTTTGAATAAAGAATTGTGGTAATGACGGTTGGTTTTAAAATAGTGGCAACGTTCTACATTTTTACGAAGGGTGAAGGAATAAACTATTATTCAGACTGGCTCCATAACTTACGTACCTATTTCAACTAAGAGTCCATTATTTAATATACTACCGCCTACTTTTAACTATAACGACTAGCAGCGGCCGTCCAATTCGCTAGGTGCTTTTACATAACTTTTGTTATTAGTACAAAATTCAAGCTCATACTATTTTAGCCGTACCTAAGAAGATAGTCTTGAGACAAACACACATGCAAGAATACATTTTTTGCCCTGCCGTGCAATGCTTGCACGTGCCCTACAAGATATTGCGCTGTGTGCATCAACCTGAGGCATACAGGATGTTAAGCCGACTTATCAACCTTCAACAACCTTCAAACCGAAATACAGCAACACTGCTTGAAGTTGACGGTATAGTAATAAAGGCCTCACTTTGAATTTTTTCTAGGTAGCAAGTTCATTACGACTAAGCCTAAAAGAACATGCAACAAACTAGCTTGTTCAACATATTCAAGTATGGAGCCCTAAAAATCACATTTGTACTTGGTTTGTAAAGGTGAACATTTGAATATTAAACCCGGTATTGTTAGGCAAATGAGCAGATGCAATCCCGTCACGCGCGATGCGCACGCATCTAATTGGGGCATTAGCATTATAATGCTGCAATTGGTACTTACCTACCTAGTTTTTTTTTATACTGCTAGCTGATGGAACAAGCAGATGGCCCACCTGATGTTAAGTGGTAACCATCACCTATAAACAAAACATTGCCTCGTAGGTCACGCACAATAGGAACGTGCCCTACGATGCACTGCCCTGCGTCCATCAACTTGAGGCATACGGATGTTAAGCCTCATGTGCCTGTAATTACACCGGCGACCACACTCTTCAAACCGAAACACAGCGTTGCTGCTTGGCGGCAGAAAATGGCGTGGTGGTAGTACTTCCCCGGACGAGCCACACACAAAGAGCTCTACTACTCTTAAAGTAAGTTGTAACTAGTATTGTTAAGTAAGCATGATTTTTAACCAACCACCAAAAAAAGAGTTTCATCCTCCATCTTTACTTTAATAACCTAAGTTGAGGGAAAAAAAATATTATAATAATAATAAATTTCTACTTTAATTTTCATAATGGTCATTGAGCGTGCCAATAGCTTATCATACCGATAAGTCGGTTGCTGTCTCTTTTCGTTGGCATGAAAGTGAATAGTCGCAATTCAGCCGCTATAAAATGGCAGGGATTATGATTAAGAGGGTATGTTTCTAACTGGCTATAAAATATGATAATATAATGTATATTTTATCAAAGCCATCATCATTAATAATATTTTTTACCCATAACATACTTCACGACGTTGCGCGTTGGCACAGCAGGTTATTTGTGTCCATCCTTGTTTTAATCAGCCGTCCTCATCATTATAATCAGCCTGAAAAGTCCACTGCTGAATTTCGCCATACAAAATGTATTTTTCTTAAGGCGCGCAGACGGAAGCTAGAATTATCCAATTTATAAGTTTTTAAGTAATTCTTTGTGATTCTCAGAAGACATACCGTTTTGATTTTACGGCGATCGCCGCTGTCTTCCCTCCAAAAAACTCTAAACATTCGTCTTTGCCTACATCCCTACTGTAGGTACTACCAACATAATAATATAAAACTCACAAAAACCCCTTATAACGTACGGCGCTCACTAGGCGTGCGAGTGACAGGCGGGCTAGCAATTTATGAACACGCGCGAACACTTGCATTCTACGGAAGTAAGCTCACTATTTGTGGCAAATCATAAATTCAAAAATTCAAACGCTCGATCGAACACACTAAGAATTCGGTTGGAAGGTCATTGCTTAGAACATATTTCATTCCAAAAAGGTATTACTAACTATCCGAAATCTTCTTTCGAGAAAATAACAGTTTACATAAGTCCAAATAGGTATTACTTCTGGAATATATCCAAGTTCAGCAGCGCAATACGTGACAGGTCGCAAGCCCATCGCCGTTGCTAGAATACTAACAGTTTTTCTCGGGATTTCCTTCATCGATCAAAATATGATTTAAAATTAATCTGGAATAAGAATTTCAAATTATATACATACGACATCTTTAAACGGCTCATTATCCTTTACATGAGTTAAAACTCTATACCTAGCTTCTTTTTAGTGAGCATACCAAAATAAAACCTTATCGCCAGGTTACTGCATATCCCATAACAAACCTCTTTAGATAACTTTCCATCATTTTTTCACCATAAACATAAAGGCAGGCCCACACCGGCGCTAAGCCCTCTCAAACCTAAGATAAGCCAGCGTTATAGAGCTATTTCCACAAAATATTCCGCAAAATGGCGGGCGATAGCAAACGACGAACTTAGATAGCTATTTGAGATTAAATTGTGGTGTTATCGAGACGTTGATGCTTAGAAATTGTGTTACCATTTTTGAATAAAGTGTTATTAAAATAAGAGGTAAATGGAGGAAGCGCGCCGTAGCTTGCTTATTTCTAATCAATCGACGCTTCGTTTTCTTGTCAACCATTACCTTGCAACCAACTCTGAACTATATAATATCTATAGTTGGTTTTAAGAGTAGTAGAGCTCTTTGTGAAGGGCTCGTCCGGGAAAGTACCTAACACCACGCTTTTTCCTGCCGCCAAGCAGCAACGCTGTGTTCCGGTTCGAAGAGTGTGGTCGCCGGTGTAATTACAGGCACATGAGGCTTAACTTAACATCTAAAGAAAGAAAGAAAATGTTTTTATTTATGACGACAACACACACGCACACACATAACAACAAGACAATACATCTGTATGCCTTAAGTTGATAGACGCAGGGCAGTGCATCGTAGGGCACGTTCATATCGTGCGTGACTTACGAGGCAATACTTTGTATATAGGTGATGGTAACCACTTAACATCAGGTGGAACATCTGCTCGTTCCATCAGCTAGTTGTATATAAAAGTAGGTAGTTGGCAACATTGTTTTTTTTTATTGGGTGGTGATTGCTTACATAGGGGCCATACATAGGGGGCAGTGCATCGTAGGGCACGTTCATATCGTGCGTGACTTACGAGGCAATACTTTGTATATAGGTGATGGTAACCACTTAACATCAGGTGGAACATCTGCTTGTTCCATCAGCTAGTTGTATATAAAAGTAGGTAGTTGGCAACATTGTTTTTTTTTATTGGGTGGTGATTGCTTACATAGGGGCCATACATAGGGGGCTACATATTCAGTTATAGTCGAGGGCTTTTTACTTGAGGTTTTTCATTACTCTATGATAATTATTGTCAAAGAGCTGCTTTGGTAGAAACAACAAGGGTTAGGAATCAATCTTGACACGAAAAGTCTTCACTGGATACCTTTAAACAAGCATACAGATTCAGATGTGGCAAGTGAAAAGCATTCTTCCGTAGACTTCCATGCAGAATGCAAATGAATACATCGCACGCCCAAATCCCACGCCTCATTATTACGAAGCCCCTGAAAATTGACTCTACACAAAAAAAAATAACAGAATCTCAAAAATCCCGTACATTCCAATAATCCTTTACTTTAGCTCTCAACGTCAAGATTAAATTCTTCACAATATAACTAGTATTCCGAAAACGCCGCGGTCTTTTTAATATCGTATGTTATGGAAGCTTTTTTATACCGAATATAAAATATACAATTTCAGAGCAGTGACATTGTGTATACCATCCATCTTTTCGGGTTTATCGGTCTCGCTCTGGCGTGTAGGCTTGTCTCTTTCTAGCGGATTTGTAGTGTCCCCCCTTGGGTTGGGATGGAATGGAGTAGGCAAGTCAACTCTTTGCGCATTTTTCATCGGGAAACGACGGATATGAAGAAATGTATCGCGTGCTCAGGCGTGTTATGATTTTTTCTTTTTCTATTTTGAGTGCGGTATGAAATTTAAGGCGGAGATTATAATAAAAACGGGTTTGAGAACTTTTGTTGCTTTTTATAAAGCGATTTCAATGTTAAACCAGAATGACTGAATATGTTAAACTTTTGAGTTATTGTTAACACACTTAGATATTTCGGCGAGAATTTTTTTTGAGTTTAGGTACTTAAAGTAGTGTAAGATAGATAGGCATTTCAAGCTAAGGACGAACTTATGATCTGGGAAAGCTTAGTGCAGACAATAGTTGGCAATCAGACGCGAAATTTCAAAACTTTTTAACATTCGCTTAAATAAAAAGAAAATTTTCTTGCATTCTTTCGCAAGTAGGTACACCGAACATCAAACGATGCCAAACGGTAGCTGAAATTCCTTATTCAAACTACACACCCGCCAACAATTGGCTTCCCAGTCACAATCCAGTTATATTTGCTAAAGAGTCGGATCCAAGGAGGTTTAAAACTCCCTTCGATTTGGAATTCCGATCACGTGACTTGGCGTCGTACGTGACACTGCCATCTAGCGAGACAGCTAGAACTATAGTTAGAGGTTCGAGTCTGGAACGTTTTACTTAGCTCGGTACGCGCGTTTTATACAGGTAGCGCGAAACTATTGAACATATTCAATAAAGAATTGAAGAAGTATAAACTACTGCATTGAAATAAGGTTGTATGTAACAGATAAAACTATCAACGATGCAAATCAACGTAAGTACAGTGGGGTCACTATTTGAATTTGGAAACCTTCTAAACTACCACAAGGCGGGTTTGGCGGGCACGTGAAGCTGATTAATCCCAGCTCGACATCGGCCAATAGTCTCCAAAAAGGTCTCATGATTACAACCTTCTTGGTCCTTACTCTATGTTATCTTGCAGATTATCCATGCATCATTCATAGGCTGACGTAATGCTAAAGTGACATTACAATAAATACCATATTTATATTCTGCGGTAGGTACGAATTTATGCGCTACCTGTTTCATAGGCATTGTGAATTTTAATAACTTCATGAATGGATAGGTTGCTCTTTCTTGCAAACCTCATTCATAAAACAACGGATGACCAATGAGAGGGCATTGCGCTGAATGTTTGAAAATAGAATGTCTGTCTCCTTACCTTTTGGATGATGACTGCAAAGTGAAGTTTGAAAGATAGGATAGGTGTGTGTGAATTATAATAAGTTCATGAATTGAATATTTTGCTCGCAATTGCACACCTCATTCATAAAACAATAGATGGTGACAGCCGTCCAATGAGAAAGCAATGAGTTGCATTTTTGAAAATAGAATTTCTAGACTTTTGGATGGCGATAGCAAATACCTAGTGAACTATTAGAATGAAATATTAGAATGAAAACAGTGGCAGCGATGGGTTTGTAACATTACGGTTAGAATACTCACTTAAAAAGCATATTTTGGATGCAATAGGTACCTACCCACATTCAAGGTACTAACATGTTATCAAACGGGGTATGTAGACATACATACCGGCGTGCATGGGTTACATGATAATTGACGGAACCCCATTTTTCCTGTCAAAGATATTTCCTAAAAGAAAAATATTGACATACTTTACATGAAACCCGATCCAAAATGTTTACATACCCACATTTCTGACAAAAAATTCTCAGAAAACAAGAATTCAGCTCAGTATGAGTTCTATGTAAATCCACTTTTAACCAAATACAAAGGTCGGTGTGGAATAGGTAATGTAAGAAAGCAGAATTACCATAGGGTAGATCTACATGCCTGGCGTGGCGAAGCAGGGCCGTAGTCAGGTGGAAAATGGGGCAAACCACCTTAGAGAAAAGAAAACTTTAACAGTTTGATTACTTTGATCTCCAGGCACGGTAGATATCCCTTCAGATCCTGTAGAGACTGTCCAGCTCACGTTTTACGCGCGAGACCGCTAGTGCGTATAACATCGGCCTATAACATCTTTATAAAATGATTTATACAGTGTCTAAGGCCAATAGGCACTTACGTTCATGGCTGGTATTGGCTTATAAAGCGACAGAAATAACCTTTTTATGCAAGAATAGTGTCGTCCCTGAAGATGGTAAAAGTGGAGCAGCACTTTGATGTGCGCTTGTGATACAACAAGCTAAGCCATGCTCAGCAAAAATATGGAAAATATTATAAAATTCCTGAATATGTCTCTGGTTGTCGCGTTCGTTATGGTATCAGACATTTCGATTTCGGTATGGAAATACAGTTTTGTATTTGTAAAGGATTGATTGGTGTAGCCGTATAAGATAAACTTGCACACGTGTAGCTTTCTAGACTAATAAATTCTAAGCTTAGCAAATTTACATTCTGTTATATTATTTTAGATAACCTATTTCTAAACGTTTGCAAACAATGGTTGATAATACGTTTTAAAATAGTGTACCTATCATACAAGATTTTAAAAACCAAAGTTATGAAACATAATATTTTCACTTACGAAAATGAGTTCCAAATTCGAATTCAAACTTCATCACACACCGTTCCCCCGCGCAAAATAATGGAACGTTTTTGAAATATGAACTACGCACTACCCACCCGTTCGCTTCCCCCAAAACCGTTTCCGAGAAAGAGCGAATCCCATCCATCAACAAAGAAAATAGCGATCCGCCGTGCCCAAGACAAATGATTGACAGGCCGAAAAAAGGAATAAAAAAGAAAAAGAAATGATTCTTCAAATTTTCGCGGCGTTCGATTTTTCCCTTTGTCGTTTTCTGTTTCCATTTGTAATTTGACGGTTTGCTCGAGACCGTAAAAGTCTTTTGGCAAGTTTTTTTATTGGTTTATTATAGGACACGCGGGTTCATTTGGGAGAAGACGGGACAAAGGGACACAAAGGCCGGGATACTTGAATTGCTGATTATGTTGATTTAAGATGACTGTAGCTTTTATAAAAGGAGTTGAAAACTTGAAATGAGGTCGTTTATTGTACCAAAAACCTATAAGTAGGTTTATTAGTGACTAAAAAAAGAAGATAGTATTTAATAAAAAATACATTATTTTTCTGTTTTTTTATTTTAGAATGTAAGTACAAATATATTTTATAACTTTCACATTATAATAAAAAGCTATTTTTAGTACATAGATGTGTCCCTGTATTAATTTTGTAGCTACTATATCAATTAGATACTTACTTATTATTTACTAGTAGCGCCCCGCGGTTTCACCCGCGTAGTTTTAATACCTGGTATTTCCGCGGGATAAAAAGTAGCCTATGTGTTATTGCAGACTATAATATATCTTTGTACCAATTTTCACCAAGATCCGTTCAGCCGTTCTGGAGTTATAGAGTAACAAACATCCATCCATCCATCTTTACTTACAAACTTTCGCATTTATAATATTAAGTAGGATTTACTTGCTTGGACGGATTTGATAGTGTAAGTTCTCGTATTTATGTATGTATTCTGTTCAACAATGTTTAATTATTGAACAGAATACATTGACGCAAAATAATAATATACCTAAAAGTGAAACAATCAATGTCGCTGCTTCGAACGAATTAGTGACACTACAAGAAGAAAAATGTCAGCCTTACAAAGCTATTCTAAACATTATCTTCCTCACCTTGAACCGAACAAACAAAGCAAATATCGACGTTCCAGAATCAGCTGTTCGTTACAATAACCCAAAAGCGTTCGCAATTTAAACTCAGTGACCTTGTGAAAGCGTTAATTCGCGCCCCACACCCCCACATAATTTGCGTTTACAAACTGATTACGCAGCAGACGATTCCGTTCCACTCCAACGCAGGCTGTCTCACTCCCTCCCATTCATGAAAAGTTTAATTATACCGCCTTGGATGGCGTTATGCAGTAGTGAGAGTGTCGGGAAAGTTTGATTGGACTTTCCCGGGATAGTTGTTACAAGAACTTTGTTTGGAAACTGGGACAGTATAAATTGTGCTACCAGTTCTTGTTTAGATTGAACTTGAAACAATACACAAGAGTCCCTGTTAGGCCCATTAGCATTTTTCATAATTGTTATTTTAAATGAAATTATACTTTATGTATATATTTTTTAGTTGCTTAACTTTAACGATATAATATAAATAAACAAGAAATATTCTCACGCACAACACAACCTAGGAGAAAACTGACTCTTAGATTGATGTAGATTGTAGATCAATAATTGGCAACATAAATCCTTTTTGTGGGGTGTCAGAGTGTGTACGGTTTGTTAGGCAATAGACAAACAAAATCACGCTCTTTTTACTTTAAAGACTGTTTTTTGACTACGCTCTCGCCTGGTGGTAAGCGAAGATGTAGCCAAGGATCAAACAGAACGGTCTAAAGACACTTAATCAATATTGCCCAGCTACACCCAAATTGTAGCAAATGCTACAATTACGCTGATTTTCATTAGATCCATAAATATTATAAAAAAAAAAAAAAAAACAGCTTCACGACTTTGATCCCCAGGTACGGTAGATATCCCTTCAGATCTCCCAGTACCAAGTAGGTACTAATTCAAGATTCTTTGAGGATGTCTAAGGGGGGTAGTCAGAGGTACGTCCAAACATTACATTTGGCACATACCTACTTTTTGCAGTAGTTAGTATTCCAATAAAAAATAAATAAAAAATATATATATAAATATTATATGTTTCAAAATTATTGCTTCAGACATATCATGTATAGTACCTACACCAAAACCAGACTTTATTTCATAGTTCGCTTAATAAAATCACGAACACAAGTTTGGAAAGCGTTGCTATTGCATAAGCCCATCCACCATTACTTAGCCATCTTCGTCTCAGAATTTTTAACGCACCCCGCTTCTGAGACACTCATTTATTTTCCCGCCTTGTCTTGCCCTTAATTTGGGGTAGGTCGGGGTTATTAGCCCGTGGCGTAATGAGGGGGTAGGAATGAGGTTAGCGTGTCGCTTGTCTTAAGACGAGGCGTGAGCTCGGTCTTTAAACTCTTCCTGTAGACATTTTTAAGGTAAAACAAGAGTGTATTTTTAATATAAATGAAAAGCTAATGAGCTACAACAAAATTTTACTTTACTTACCTATTTAGAACTGTATGACCCTGCGAATTTCGTCACGCTGATTTCAAATACATCGACATCCTCTAATGTATGTTACTCAATAACGCCAGAACGGCTGTACTGATGTGGATGAAATTTGGCGCGGAAATAGATAGCGGAGGAGTTGTCTCAAATAGCACATGGTATACTGTTATCCCGTGGGAATACCGGGATTTAAAAACTACGCGGGTGAAACCGAGGGCGCAGCTAGTGCTTAATAAACTTAACTATTCGTAATCCAAACCATCCATTCGTGAAAACAGTTTGAACCACTGAACGCATTAGCCGCCATTTCTGCCGCCAATTTGGTTCGAATCGTAATATCATTGGCAATATCCGTTTATTGCCAGCCAATAATGTTAAACACGGCAATATTGCTTCCAGTTGATCAACTGTTGGCAACTGGTATTAAGGTTTCTTTATTTATTTGAAAGCCTTCGCTCAGTTGGTTAGCTCTGCCTTCTGTGCCGTAGGTCGTGAGTTCAATTCCCAAAGTGAACAAACATTTAATTTGTGTGATGAACATAGATGTTTGTTCTCTGTCTGGGTCTCAATAATATTGTATGTATGTATTTACAAAAAAAAATATTTATGTAAGTACAAAGATTTTATAATGTCCCAAGTTATTCTCCGAGCGGGATTTGAAACCGTGACCTTTCTCTTGATAGGGCTGCGCTAGGGCTGCGCTACCTTTGTGATTTCCTTAAGTTAGTGTAGTAAACTACTATAAATCTAATAAAAGTTTTATGTCCCTAAGTAAATCAGTATTCTGGTTTCCATATGAAGCTTTGGCTTATTTTGGGGCTGGATAGTGCTGTGTGGAAAGTCCATTACGATACATTACATAGTAACTTCCCTAGGTCAGGCACATGAGGCTTAACATCCGTATGCCTCAAGTTGATGGACGCAGGGCAGTGCATGGTAGGGCACGTTCCTATTGTGCGTGACCTACGGGTCAATGTTTTGTTTATAGGTGATGGTTACCACTTAACATCAGGTGGGCTATCTGCTTGTTCCATCAGCTAGTTGTATAAAAAAAAGAAAAAAAAAAGAGCTCTGCTATAGGTAAAACTTTTTTAACTTTTCAGAAACACCTTGAGGTCTTTTAATGATCTATCTGAATACTGAAGCAAGACCGCAGTGTTTTGGAATAGTTGACAGACTTATTTAGGCCAATAACAATAAGCATGAGACATCTTTTACAAATACCTTCACAGCTACGTAAAAGTGAAACAAAACATCTTAAGAGTCCGGTGACAGCGGCTCGCAATTTCGAGGTGCGATTGGCTATTATTTCATTTTATTTCATTTTGGGGAGGTTGTTTGAAATAATAACTCTAACGAAACACGCATAAATACTGTTCGAACACAAATAATACAATAATATAAGGGAAATGTGCTTGAGTCAGAAATCATTTTGGTATTAGGTAAACGTAAGACCAAACATACTAATACCAAAATGATTTCTGATTCGGGCATGTTTCCCTTATATTATTGTATTATTTGTGTTCGAACAGTATTTATGCGTGTTTCTCTAGAGTTATTTTTTCAAACAACCTCCCCGAAATGAAATAAAATGAAATAATAGCCAATCGCACTTCGAAATTGCGAGCCACTGTCACCGGAGCCTTAAAACAAGACATTGTTAGCGAGGAACTCTACAAACGCATATAATCCCAACCCGTTGGGTATTCCGCAAATTGAAGACATTTTTTATTTGGATTTTTTATGTACTATTTTCTATGCCTCCTCTCTCCCAAGGTAACCCTTTCTCACTGAGGGGTTTGAGGGGCATTGGAGACATTCTATAGGTGAGGGGGAGGAGAACCCACCTCACCCTCGTCCCATCTCGTTTCTGAAGGATTTACCGAGCTCGTGTATTTGTAGGTGGATGTTATACAGGGTGTGTCATCCTGGAAATACATTTTACTTTACAGGTTTATATAGAGTTGTAGACAATTTTTTTTAGGGAATGGTAGTATATTCGTATAACTTAAACATTCATTTTTTCAAAGAAAAATATTGACTGTAACGTAATAATTTCGTGGAGTGTATAACCTACAATTGCTGGGATTGCTGAACAATATCTATGCAGGCGAAGCAGCAGGAACCATGACTTTCAAATATGCTGAAGTCAACATATAAGCAGCAAAAACATTAGTGCGTACCTGATGGTCTACCGTGATAGACTCCACTCGCTTGCGACTGTACTAAAAAAACTCACGAAAACTTGGCAATATTAGACAAGCTGTCATGTTTTTTTCTCACTGTTGTAACACACATTTTGTCAATGGATTAATTATAATATTACTTACCTAATTCTCTCTCAGATTTTGATGTAAAATTGTGTGTCACTATGATAACCTTTTTTACTTACCAACGGATTAACTACAAACAATTATATACCTCTTTGAAGACGAAAGGGACACCCGGTATATCCGTGTGTCTTGGGTCTTTGAGTCGAATAAGGTCATTGTTTGCGTACAAGATATTTTTGAAGGATTATCTCGTGTGAAGGGTGCTGTGTTATCCGGTTTGGATACTGTAGCTTTCTTTACGATTATTATTATGTTTTACAAATGTATTTGTCTCTAAAAACAGCCATTATAAAAATCTGCTAGTAATAAAGTTGTGTCTAAGTTTGTCTATGTCTATGTTTTTGCTTTGTTAATGTTAAAGTCTTACTCTGGTAAGAGCCTCCTGAGGCTTAGGCTGAAATAAAAAAAAATATGAGAAACATTCCAAGCATTATCGATTAATTTATTTCCGAGACCCAAGCATTCCAAGCACAGGGGTTCAGCGCATAACTGCCATCACGCTGACCAATTTTTCGAAAAAAAAATATGTTGGACAATCCACACAGCACCATTAAACCCCAATGTAAGCCAATCAAAGCTTGTGTTATAGTACTAGATAACTGATATATTTAATACATTATACTTACATAGATAGATATTTTTTATTATACATAAACACCCAGACCAACGGAACAAATTTCTGCAGATCATACACAAATTTGTTCCGAGGCAGGAATCGAACACGCATTTATCGTGTAGCTCACGGATTAAGAAATGGGCAATGAATGTCTGCCCGCGACCACGGCTATTGCAAAATAGCCGAAAAGTCAGGAAATTATTAAAGTTAAAACGCAATAAATACCCGTGTAGTATTTCAAATTATCCCCCGGTTCCTGAAAGCGCGATCAACACTAATCGGCTGTCAAGTCTATTGCTATCTCTATCTATATAATTTGAAGAAAAAGCTGAATTAATAGCGAGTGATCGTGCATCGCGCTTTTAGAAAGAAAATCAAAACAAAACAGAAAAACCTCCATCAAATCTAACTTATTTCACGTAATGAAATAGGATGTTGTGGTCTGATCGAACGAACATCCTCACATCAGGTAGGTACAGAATCAAAAAAGAAATTCCATTTTCAAACGAAAAATCCATCCAATACAATATATCACACGGTTCTAAGCCCGTTAGGACCGAGAGAGAAAGACACACCGCTGTCGGCGAGTTGGAGCGAGATGGAGTTAAATGTCCCTGCGAAATGGAACGTAAGAAGATTGAATAGAAATCACACTAATGCACGACTTACCTTTACGCACACTAGTGAGAATAGAAATGAGATGTTAAGGAGAAGGCTGGGGAAATTGGCTTGTGGAATGGAACATTACGAAAGCATTCGTATTTGGGTAAGTTTGTAGGTACTACTTTCTAGCGAAACAAGCAGTTCCATCACCTATTAAAAGCATCGCCCTACGATACACCGCCCTGCGTCCATCAACTTGAGGCATATGTTATGCCTCATGTGCCTGTAATTCACCGGCAAACACACCCTTCAGACCAAAACTCAGCAAGCACAGAAATTCCTATTTCTGCTTGGTAGAAATAGGGATGGTTTTGATGAGATTTAAAGACAACTTCTGACACCTTTGGACAATGAATTAATAATTTGCGGAGTAATTACGTCACAAACGTAGGCGTAGTCGGCTACTGAACAATTTTTCACAACTCTTTTTTTGAAGTCGGTTGAAAAGGGACGGATTGCACCTTAACAAAAGGGTTATCCATGTGTGCACTACTACATGCAAAAATATAGATCAGCCGGAAAGGAATCACGCACACATGGACAATGAAAGGCTTAGATAATAGGGATGGGGCTGAAAAACCCCGAATTTATCAAGAGTTTTGACGTTTATCAGAAACAACCTCACAGAAAGCTTCGAAATCGTAGCTTGGGTGACCTCTGACTACCCCTTAGACCCTTAGACCTCAAAGAAGGTTAAGTTGTTACTTCAAGCTGAGAGATCTGAAAAGATAGACCTATCTAACTTCAAAGTCGTGAAGCTGTATTAGTTTATTGATCGGCTACGTTCAAAAAATACGTTATTCTATAAAAAAAACGGAAAAAATCATCGAATTTTCAAATGTAGAAGTGGCATCTCTGGCTCACTCACACATGACATCAATCATGCGTGCTGTACAGCAATCTTGTTAGCCGCGCCTGTGAGCATAGATATTGACAATTTCCTTTATTATTTGTTAAGAAGATGTAGCTTTCGTTACCTATTTCTATTTTCTATTGACTATTTCTATTTGACAGCCTACGTAGCTCAGTTGGTAGTAGCTATGCCTTCTGCGCCGTAGGTCGTGGGTTCGATCCCCACCGTGAACAAACATTTGTGTGGTGAACATAAATGTTTGTTCTCTGTCTGGGTGTTATATAATATTATAAGTATGTATTTACAAAAAAAAAAAGTATTATAAGTAGTATATCAGCTATCTGGTTCCCATATTACAAGCATAAGCTTAGTTTGGGGCTAGATAGTGCTGTGTGGATTGTCCACCAATATTTATTTTATTTTATTCTATAGTGACTTCATCATTCACGCAATAGATAAAGGGCAACAAATACTTATATAAAAGCGAAGCAAAAAACCAACAAAGTTTATCTAGTCCAAATATTGTCATTTCCTTAAATAAAGGGTTAACATGTAATCCATAATTTTTTTACAATTAAAATTTGAATCCTATTACTATAAACGCGAAAGTTTGTTAGTATGGATGAATGGAGGTTTGTTACTCTTTCACGCCGGAACGGCTGAACGGATCTGAATGAAACTTGGCAGAGAGATAGATTATAGTCTGGAATAGCACATAAGCTGCTTTTTATCCCGTGTGAATACTGGGATTTAAATCTGCGCGGGTGAAACCTCGGGGCGCAACTAGTAAAGTAATAAAAAACAGGTTTTTCAAAACGCCTTAATCTTGAATCACCTTCTACCATGAGCCACCGAATCACCCTGTACCTACGTACGTCTTGCTTGGCAGTCGATGGTTGCCATTCGCGTAAGTATTCGATTTGTAAGCGCGCTTGTTAGGCGCGTTCGAACGGGAGAGCTGGCTCGAGCCAGTGCACTTGCCGTGCCAGTACTTGATTTGAATGGCAAGTCAGTTTTACACATTTTAATATTTTTTTAGGATTCCTTAAAACATACTTTCCTCAAATTTATTAGGGAACATGGGAGAGAAAAAACCTAAAAATGTCTTTAAATTACAATCAAGTAAAATGCTTTTCTCTAAATAGATACAAAAAAAAACCTAAAATTCTTACAAAATAAAATATTTGATTTGATTAAAAAAAACTAATTTTACGTGGATATGGTATTAAATAATTGATTGAAAACGGATAATATCATCTTTTTTGAGTCTCACTTCGTCTTGCAACGTGTCTAACTAATCCAGTAGATAACTTACCTACTACTACTTGCTCGCCTGTGTGAACGCATCACGGTGGTTCTGTTGCCGTGTCACGGACACATTTGCCTGTATGCTTTGTTAGTCATGTGATATGGAAATCAGCGTGATTTGTATACTTACCGACAAATATTATACATTGTAAGTATGTTTATGAATCGTGTAGGTACGAGATTTGTCATCGTGCGTCGATATTTTATGTTATGTGCGTTATTTACGAGAGGTAGAGACTAAAGTCGCGTGTCTTTAGTGAGGCGCCTTCCCACGTACTTCCAGGAAGCACGATTTTAAGGAATATGCTTAAGGCTCCGGTGACAGCGACTCGCAATTTCGAAGTGCGATTGGCTATTATTTCATTTTATTTCATTTCGGGGAGGTTGTTTGAAAAAATAACTCTAAAGAAACACGCATAAATACTGTTCGAACACAAATAATACAATAATATAAGTGAAACATGCCCGAATCAGAAATCATTTTGGTATTAGTGTGTTTGTTATGTACGTTTACCTAATACCAAAATGATTTCTGACTCAAGCACATTTCCCTTATATTATTGTATTATTTGTGTTCGAACAGTATTTATGCGTGTTTCTTTAGAGTTATTATTTCAAACAACCTCCCCGAAATGAAATAAAATGAAATAATAGCCAATCGCACCTCGAAATTGCGAGCCGCTGTCACCGGACCCTTAAGAGGCTGACAACCGTTAAAAATACGTTGAAAAAAGTTAAAAATCGTTCAGATACGTTGAAAAAAAAACATACAAACTGTCTTTGCCTTACTTATAAAACCTGAACGTTAGTACGATATCTACTTACCTATCTAGTTAAACTATTTTTAACCGACTTGAAATAAAAGGAGGTTCTCAATTTGAATGTGATTTTGTTACTACGTAACTTTTTACTGGGTGGACCAATTTTGATGATCCTTTTTTAATTGATAGCTGGTGCTTGTCATGTGGTCCCATTTCGAGTTAGATCTGATGAGTAGTTTTTGGTGCATATGAAATCAGTTTTTGCTTGAAAGAGCTATTTTGGTAGAAAAGCTTTTTACTTCTTCTTTTGATACGAGTATAATATAGATATCTTCAAAATGTTGAAATATGCGAGCGATGAGTATCTAATGGTTGTCTACGACAACCATTTCATCCATGCCAGTTCTTCTAGGCTTTGGTCGCGACGAACTGGCGGATTCATCTAGAAAAAAAAAGAAAAATAATCTATCCCATGCAGTTTGAAAATTATGGGCATTTAAAAACCTAAAAATTTGGTCAATCTGTAACCATTTTTCGGTTATTGTGGTTAATTTTCATTATTTTTGTTCATTTAAACTTTGGAAACGCAACCCTAAATAATATTTCTAAGAATCACAGTCAATATAATGATTTGTTTTTTTTTCTCGTGACGTTTACAATCAATCCTGTCGCCCTGTTTCGGCTTGATGTTGAGTTCTGTATCTTTTGTTACCTGTCTGTACCTTTGTTTTGTTTTTTTCTTTTTTATTGGGTTAATAAATTATTTTTCTTTCTTTCTTTCTTTCACTGGTCGGAATAAACTGATATCCCCCATTTCCCCTTTAAACTTCAGACCTAAGTACCTCAAAAACCCTGAATACATTCTGATACGAATCGTCTGCACAGGATTTCCGATCGAAACCGAAAACACCCGAACGCAGAAATAATACCCTAACTTTGATACTTTACCCTAATATTCGAGTTTTACCCCTAAAGTTGGGAATTTATCCCCTAATGTCGGATATCCTGAAGATACGTGGTTTTGGCGAAGTGTTTGATTTCTAAGGCTTAGTTTGAAAATATCTATTGAAGGAGAGTTAGATACATTATTATTATTGTAACACTCTTATTCATAATCCCTGGCAATTTATAGCGGCTCTATAGAGTATTCTTGACAATGTCACTTTCATGCCAACGAAAAAAGACAGCAACAGTCTTATTGGTATGATAAGCTAATGGCGTGCTCCGAAAATGGCTAACGAGACTTTATTGACTCACATCGGCAGTGACTCACAATGGCCAAAAAAGTCTAAGTATGTTTTACTAATTACTATGCTGAGTATGAGAGCACTGGTGGTCTAGTGGTTGTGACCCCGCCATCCGATCCTGAGGTAATGTGTTCAAAACCGGTCGAGCACCAGAGGTTTTCTGTTCAAAAATTGATGTGCACACTGCCAGTACTCTCACGGTGAAGGAAAACATCGTGGGAAACCCATGTTGTAGAACCTAACAAGTTCTATAACATGGTGTCAACTACTGTTAAAATCCTTTCACCACACTGTTTCGAAAGCAATTAGTGATGAGAAGAGAAGAAAAAGAGACTATGCTTAAATCTAAACCAATTTTAAACTAATATACCTACATATCTTTAAGTGCGAAAGTGTAATATAATATTTCCCATGTTAAAAGCGTAATATTAGTGGTAGTAATATAGGTATTTCCCCGGACGAGCCCTTCAGCAAAGCTCTACTACTCTTTGTGGTAAGAGCTATTTTGCTTTGGCTGTTTTTAGCTTAACCAGTATCTGTACAGTCGTCCTTTAGGTAGGACAGAAGTACACTATATTTAAATTTTATAACGAGTTTATACATGGAGTGATTGCCTTGTAAGGTACCTAATAAATAATCCGATTTTATCTTTAAAAATAATTATCATTCGTTTGATACTGAATCGCCATTTTACATAATTATACTAAACCTTAGTAATCAACAGAGTTACAACCGTAGAATACATACATTAGTACCTTCTTTTTGTGCATTTTTAATTAAGCATTTTAAAATTTAACACAAAGGTATACGACTGGTTTTTATAAAACAGTCTACGAGTTATTGAATTAATCTAACAAATAAATAATATTAATTGGTCAGTTTTATTAATTTAATAAAAAACAATGACTTTAATAAGTACAGCACAGGAAAAGTAGAACTGTTTTTTAGAAAAATCTTCTGATACGAAGGGTGTCTATGTATAATAAAAAATATATATCTACGTAAGTATAAAATGTATTAAATATATCAGTTATCTAGTACCCATAACACAAGCTGTGAGTAGCTTACTTTGGGGCTAGATGATGCTGCGTGGATTGTCCAGCATTATTTAAAAAAAAAGAAGAAAAAAACTCGTACGTAAAACAAAACAAGAAAAACAAAGTTTTCGTAGATAATTGCTAATGAAATTGTAAAAAGATTTAAGAGCTAATAAATATATTTAGATAATGTATAAACAAATGGCAAGAAATTAAAAAAATCGATCAACGATTAATTTCCTCAGTCTGCCAAGATCGTTAGTTTTCGGCAATATTCGGGAGCGTTCGCGTTAACAATATTTTGGCATGTTTACTGCTTTGGCACGAGACGTACAACTATTATTTTTAATCTACACTGTCTGGGCGAGAAGCGTTTCTGCAATGATTGTTTCCAATTTCGAAATGGGTTTCGATATAGAAGAAAAACACCGAAACTGCACAACAAACACGTTATAAACAATATTTGAAATGTAAAAGCTATGTACTTACAAATTTTTAAAAATATAAAAGCATTTTCTGTAAAATTGTGAAAATTGAGGATATAGAGATTTAGCTTTGGAGAAAATATCTTTATCATGATAATTAATTAAAAATGCTTCTGATTTTACATGAGATTTTTTCTTTTGTTTACATCTTTAAACCACTTGTTCAACGTTCTAATAATCCCTTTAAAGTGACAAATTAATGTGAATAAAAGCAAATGAACCACGTAAACATATTGCTATAATCACAAAATTATACCAGCTATAGCAGCCTACTGAATATGCATAGTGCCAGTGCCTTATTCATAATACCTGTCATTTCATAGTCGTTATAGTCTTAAGATTGTCACGTTAACCTATGCATAACTAATTGACAGGAAAAAGTCATCATCATCAGCCTGTTGAAGTCCATTGCCGGACACAGGCCTTCCATGTACATAAATAAACAAATGACCATCACCTGGTAACCATCACCCATAAGGATGGGAAGTTGTTGGGCGATGCAGCCCGACTTGATTTATCATTGAAAACAAATTATTGAAGTTTTTTCATCTGAGGAAATTATTGATACTAGTTATTAACCTTGCAACCATCACGTGGATGGGAAGTTGTTGGGCGAACCAGCCCAACAACTTGATTTATCATTGAAAAACAAATTATCTAAGTAAGTTAATTCATGTGAGGAAATTATTGATACAAGTTTGATTATTTACGAGTATAAGTGATTGGGTCATTTTTGTTACAATGTAATAGGCCATAGTTAACCTACAAAAATAAAAAAAAAGAAACTCAAAATTGCTTGTAAACATCAATTTGATAACCCTCCAAACATCACTTTCTCTTACCTGTGTTTACTCAAGAAAAAAATATAAAAAAGCTACACCACCTGAGATTTTAACAAAGGGAAGTTTTTACCATCATTGTCTGTTAACCCCTTCGGGCGGAAGTCACGGGGTCGATTAGACACCTGCGTAGAAAGTGAAGGGTTTATCGCATGTCTTAGTGATTTATGCACGGTGTTGTGCGCAATTATTTAGTGTGTGAAATTGATAGTGGGAATCTTCGAAACCTTTTGTGTTTTGAGCTTCCGTATAATCTTTAGAAATCAAGATACATTTTGCATTTTGGTTTTAATAAATAAATTATATAAATATATATAAAGATAGCTTAACTGCTTTATCTGTATTTTGAATATTTTATCAAAATATTTATTCGTTGTAATTTTCTTTGTAAATTATTCGATTTATACTTTATAGCTAGACACTATGGGCCTTACTACAAAACGGTGTCTAATTTTAAACAGTGTCTAAAATTTGCGCTGTCTCTGTTTGCCATTACGCAATGGCAAGAGATGTCAAAGTTTAGGCAGTTTTTAACGTTTGCCTATTTTTTTGTAGTAAGGCCCTATATTACTAGTTCTTTATGTAGGTAGAACATTTTTTATTAATATCTTGATAGTGTATTACAGGTAAATCGTGCAAGGTTTCCTACAAAAGCAATTAAACCAAACAATTCCTTTTTTTACATAAAAAAATTGCCGTTCTATATAACGGCTTTAAGTTAATTTTTCTGTTTCTATTTTAAAAGTGACACAAATGCATATTCATTTTGCATGTGAATTGAATTAAAAGTAATTAACCATTCTCTAAGCCACATGTGGTCTAAAAATAGTGTTGCATGCAAATTTATTCATTTTTATATGCAAAATATTGATTATGGCACGGCAATTAATGGCTGTTGTTGCACATTTAGAAACTAGTGCGGGGCCCGTGACTGCACCTGTTCTATTAGTTGCAAGAGCACTGGTGGTCTAGTGGGAGTGAACCCACCTTCCGAACTTAAGGTTGTGGCTTCACAATCGGGCGTGCACCAATGAGTTTTTCTGTTAAAAATTAATGTGAAAAGTGCCAGCTGCCTCCAACGGTAAAGGAAACATCAATAGATGTTAAAATAAAAAAACACTTGATCGGTTGTTCTCAACTATGTAAAGTAACATTTTTGCAGTCAACAATTGATTATATAACAGGCTATTGGCTTAAGTACTTTTGGATTTACTTTTGCATTTGGCTTAAAAACTTCACCACCGAAAAACTTAAAATTACAGACAGTCATAAATTTCAATCTAGTGTATAAACTATCAAACGAAGCAAGATAAAAAGTTTAACAATCTTATTACGCGGAAATATTCGCACGCATATTAAATAGACTACTCTTAGCTCGGCAACAATAACGAGAAATCGTTTTTTATCAACCATTGTGACATACCGGCACCTGAGTATGTTTGAATGAAGCATTGTAGATGTGACTACATGATTTATATTTGCATACGATTGTATGAGTTCGTTAGCGTCTGAAGGGTGAATTTTGGGTCGTTTGAGACCCGCGTGGCATAGAAGGGTTAGGTTTTAATAATTTGTGAGAAAGTTGTTCTTGAATTATTGATGATGAATTAACAAGTTACGTGTGAAATCTTACAATAATTAAAAATAAATGCGATCCGATTGTGGAAATTTGCAAGCGAGATACATTTGCTAGTCTTCACCAAAAGATTATTGGGGGGGAAAACTTAAAGGTTGGTAGTAGTGCGTTTTATTTTTAATTTATGTACCAGACTTTTTTTTATTTAAAATCAGGGGCCAATAAATCACTCGAAAAATCAATAACCGTGCTGATCCCATCGACCCCATCAGCGCAACGTCCTAAATCATTGTCCTATTGAAAGTGAAATTTGCATCGCAATAGGTACAGCATTTGCATATTGGGTTACGGGTAAGTTTTTGCATAACAAAATGAACTATTGTTGAAAAAACTTACCTGGATTATAGAATCGACAGGATGATGTGTTTTTTAATGAGAAAAAAATATTTTTTGCAAACAGTTTTGTAGAAAATATCGTTAGGCCGTCGCTGAGCACTAGAGGTCTAGCGGTAGCAGCGCCTTCCCATCCTACAGTCGTGGGTTCAAAGCCGGTCGTGCACCAATGAGTTTTTCTGTTCAAAAATGTATACAATGCTAGTACTCAAACGGTGAAGAAAAACATCGTCAGGACACCGGCATGCTGTATAGAACCTAATAAGTTCTATACCATATGTCAAATGCTCGAAAGGAGCCTCTTGGGGTGCACATAAAATCCTTTCACCACACTGTTTTGAAGGAAGCTAGTGACACGACAAGAAGAAGAGGCAGTCAGTCAGACAACCATGAAACAACTTCTAGCCGCAACATTTTGGAAGATATAAAATCACGGAATTAAATTATGTATAACGCAAACGTTTAGATAATATTCACAAAAAAGTTTTTTTTTTAGTTATAGAAGAAAACCCTACCCACGTATTTTTTCAAACACACGTGAATTGACATGATCGTACGTTTTACCCTAAATTTATTTCCCCTATAAACTACCCCTGACCAATAATGAGGGGTCATTGGCTACCGTGGGGGTTTTTTACTGCGACATGTCGGTGGGTTTTCCACGTTATGCTAAGGGACGATTTCCTACCGAACTGAATGTATTATTGTTATACTAGTTGTGCCCGGCGGTTTCACCCGCGTATATTTAAGGTGAAGACAAGAGCTAATGTGACTCTCGCTCGCACGTTTTGACTTGATGAAGAATATAAAATCACTGAACCATTGCGCACAGTTTAGTAAAAATTTCATTCTGATCGATACAGGTTTTCCTACTTAAAAGTTTACTTTTCTGGTTTTTGTACTTATACAAACTTTTGAGTAGGAAAACATGCATCGATCAAAATGATTTTTTTACTTCTTCTTCTTATCGTGTCACTAGTTTCTTTCGAAACAGTGTGGTGAAAGGATTTTAAGTGCGCCTCAGGAGGCTCCTTTCGAGCACTTGTCACATGTTATAGAACTTGTTAGGTTTTACAACATGCCGGTTTCCTCACGATGTTTTCCTTCACCGTTTGAGAGTACTGGCATTGCGCACATAAATTTTTGAACAGAAAAACTCATTGGTGCACGACCGGTTTTGAACCCACGACCTTGGGATCGGAAGGTGGGGCTGCTACCACTAGACCACCAGTGCTCTCATTTTTTTACTAAACTGTGCGCAATGTGATTGCACACAAAATCGTTGTTTGCGATTTTTCAAAATTGGCCTTAGTGATTTTATAACTTTCAAAATGTCTAATAGTGCGAGCGAGAGGTATATTTGGTGTTGTCAACGCCTTAAATCCCGGTATTCCAACGGTAAATCATTCACGGATTGATCACGGTGAATCGCACTGCAGAGCGCTACCTCCAACATTCCTATGATTGCTTACAAAGGTCGCTAGAGTTATAATTGTTATAAATATTTATAAAATGTTACACGTGGACGTGGGTCGACAATGCTTAGACAGATAATAAAATACTTGAAGTAGAGCTGTGCCAGTTTTTGTTTTATCGCTAGAGTTACAACAATACAATACAATTTTTTTCAGCGTTCGGCCATCTTTAACACCCATGACATGTATTCACTGAACAAACTGTTTTTAAATAAAAAAATAAAATTATGTACTATGTACGAAATCATTTATGTCTATTATTGTGTATTTATAAATTTTATTAATAATAGACATCAAATAAACGTAAGTATGTGACGTCATTGTCATAGAGAACAATGCATCAGGATTCTTCGAGGGGGTAGACAGAGGTACGTCCAAGTTTTACATGAAATAACTAAAATCAGAAATGCTAAAATTAAATGTTCGCTAGTGTATTAAAATGTTTGAATGCGTATATTTTAATGTAAGATTTTACTGTAATTTTTTAATGTATTTTGAAACGACGAGGCAATAATAAAATTTCTCAGCTCTATTCAAATTATTCAAGAAATCGAGCCTGTAACGACTGTACACTACATACTGCTAGATGTCTTTATTAGCTTAGAATTAATTTTATCTCAGCATAGATATTTACACATTATCATCACCCTAAACACGAAGGCCCTTATTCTATAGTCACTGAGCGCGCCAATAGCTTATCAGACCGATATGTCTGTTGATGTCTCTTTTCGTTGGTTTGAAAGTAAGAGTGACAAGAATTCTCTATTGATCCGCTATAATATTGCAGAAATTATGAATAAGAGAGGTAAAGTTAATCAATTTTAATATTGCATGCAGTAAACGGTAGAATTATGTCAATTATGTATTTTCCATCATTATTACCTGCTTGTAATCTGCTGCTGCATATAATAATAACAATGAGCCATTTATTTCCAAAATAATTTATGTAACATAAATTTTTCCGTACTTTTTTACATACTGAGAGCTATATATAATATAAAATTTCATGTGTTAATTAAAGTAAGTAATATAGATAAAGCACATAAATGTAAGTTTTGATTTTAGACGTTGACAGCTGGATATAAACCTCACTATTTATTAGCTTAGGAAGATTTTGAACACCACACTATACGCATTAATTAATACACTGCTCGCATTTATATCCTTGTAATAAGCGTCATTTTTCTTTGGCTAACCCCCGGTTTCTGAAAGCTCGATCAACACTAATCAGCTGTCAAGTCACTTGCTATTTCAGATTTCACTTCAAATTAGATAGAGATAGCAAGTGACTAGACAGCCGATTAGTGTTGATCGCGCTTTCAGAAACCGTGTATATCTATGTACACTTATGTCCGTGTGTATATCTATGAGTTTTATACTACTTACTAAAATGGAAGAGGAAGATAGTCCATAGCTGTTAAGTGGTAACCAACGAAGCGTACCTTTCTCTCCCTTCCGCCATGGAAGTCGAATCCTTAAATCAAACGTCCAACTTAGCAAAAACAAGTATTAATAAACGACAAAAAATACCTGCGTTTAAAAAACAATTGTCACAAAAATAAGTGGCAGCAAAAACTAAATAACACATAATTAACTACACACCCCATTTTCCGGTTCGAAATTGTCTAATTATCTCCAAAAAATTACACGGAATCAGAAAAAACGCTCCGACCCCACAATTTTGAGTTTCGAAAAAATACTGTTGACCTCGGTAAGGTAACCCCGCTTAGGAGATTATTAGTTGCCGCCCATCAATTTTTGAGAGGGGATGGTACCACCCCTGATAGTTAGGTGTCAGCTAACGATTTCTAAAAAGAATTTTACATTTTGGGGATATTGGTTCCGTGTTTTGTATTGGGGCTACTAATTGGGCATTCCTGTTGGGATCATTTTAAAAATACACGCGCTTGTAGAATTGGAGGAATTTTCGAACAATTATTTAAAAGCCATTTTGAAACCCCATTATTTATGAGACAAATGGCACACTGAAAAAAAATTGCAAAAAAGTTCGATCTGATTTTTCGTGATCATGTACCACATTTTACCAATATGTCTAAGATAATTTTATATTCAAAAATTTATTGCTACTAAATTAGGTAACTCCCGGTTTCTGAAAGCGCGATCAACAAACAATAATCGGCTGTCAAGTCACGTGCTATCTCTATCTAAGTTGAAGTAAAAGCTGAAATAGCAAGTGACTTGACAGCCGATTAGTGTTGATCGAGCTCTCAGAAATCGGGGTGGAAAACGAAATTCGAAATACCTAGAAGTCAGCATAGGTAAAATCCAGTGTCATAGTCATAATCATAAAAATCATTAAACCTAATTGTTTCATAATAATTATAAATGGATTTGATAAGGATTATCACTATGTTCACAAAAAGCCGTAAATATCTAGTTTTCAAAACACATTTTTATTCTTATTCACTTCGTTACAGATTTGGAACTGGGAGTGACTAGCGCCATCTGTTGTCTGAGCGGTAAGTACACTTGCAACTCAGTTCCGGGATTTTTCACTTACAGCGCCATCTACAACTATTGTGTAACTTCCCTACATTTTCCTGTAGGAGAACCAGCAAGTATTATAAGATCACAGTAAGACATTTTCTTAGGAACAATAGATTTTTTTATTCCATTATTTTTATTTTATTTTGAATGAATGTGATAGGATGTCGTTTAGAAAAAAACCTAGATTTTACCTATAAATATTTGATGCTTTGTAAGTAATGGCTTGGTAAGTAATGGATAACACTTTACATAAAGGTCACCAGTTAGTAGTACAAAAGTAATGAATACGCAAAAGTTTGTAAGTATGGATGGATGGAATGATAAATAAATAAATAAATAATGCTGGACAATCCACACAGCAGCACCATCTAGCCCCAAAGTAAGCTACTCAAAGCTTGTGTTATTATGGGTACTAGATGACTGATTATATTTAATACATTATATACTTACATAGATAGTTTTTCTTATTATACATAAACACTCAGACCAACGGAACAAGTTTCTGCAGATCGTACACAAATTTGTTCCGAGGCGGGAATCTAACCCGCAACCTCTTGCGTCGCAGGCGGACTCTCGCCCGCTGCGCCACTGAGCTCGTCTAATGATAGATGGATGGATGGATGTTTGTTACTCAACAACTCCAGAACGGCTGAACGGATCGTGCTGAAATTTGGCATAAAGATAGGTTATAGTCTGAAATAGCATATAGGTTACTTTTTATCCCGTGGGAATACCTGGATTGAAAACTACGCGGGTGAAACTGCATGCGCTACTAGTTCTTTATAAACATCCAGGTAATAAGAGAGATCTAGCAGTCAGGGTGAAAGAAAGTTGGCTAAGTAATAAGATAATGAAGAACAGCGGGGTTGGGCGGGCTCCGAATTAAAACTTCCACAGAGCACCAATACACAGAAGGCCAATTTGACGACCTCAGTGGCGCAGCGGGTGAGAGTCCACCTGCGACGCAAGAGGTTGCGGGTTCGATTCCCGCCTTGGAACAAATTTGTGTACGATCTGCAGAAATTTGTTCCGATGGTCTGGGTGTTTTCTATGTATAATAAAAAAATATCTATCTATGTAAGTATATAATGTTTTAAATATATCAGTTATCTAGTACCCATAACACAAGTTTTGAATAGCTTACTTTGGGGCTAGATAGTGCTGTGTGGATTGTCCAGCATTATTATTATTATTATTATTAAATAAATTGAGTAATATTACATCGCTGGACTTTCTTATAGATAAATAGCAGTAACTCCGTCCTCCCATTGATAAATGTGATGTTTTCCCACGCCATTGTGCGATAATTTGATAAAAAATATAACAATTGATCATTTAGGAGCACCTGCCATTCACCACACTTCTTACAGCCGTTGAAATGCTATAGAAATTCTCTAAGATTCTTCAGAAGTGATCAGAGGGCCAAACACGATCTCTTGAAGCATTCTTATTTCAATATTACTTTTATGTCAATGTCTTATATCAACTGCATATGCCGATCACCTGAGAGAAAAATGCTCTATTTGATTTTTCATTTGTCTTATGTTAGTTTTGAGGTTTAGAGACTCTGCCTGCTTAAGGGTCGTCGGACCCTTCAACAAGTCAAAACGTGCAAGCGAGAGTCACATTAGCTCTTGTATTCACCTTAAGGCTCCGGTGACAGCGGCTCGCAATTTCGAGGTGCGATTGGCTATTATTTCATTTTATTTCATTTCGAGGAGGTTGTTTGAAAGAATAACTCTAAAGTGACACGCATAAATACTGCTCGAACACAAATAATACAATAATATAAGGGAAATGTGCTTGAGTCAGAAATCATTTTGGTATTAGGCAAACGTAAGACCAAACATACTAATACCAAAATGATTTCTGATTCGGGCATGTTTTCCTTATATTATTGTATTATTTGTGTTCGAACAGTATTTATGCGTGTCACATTAGAGTTATTCTTTCAAACAACCTCCCCGAAATGAAATAATAGCCGATCGCAACTCGAAATTGCGAGCCGCTGTCGCCGGAGCCTTAAGCGTTACAGCCCCTGCGCTGCAGCGTGCTCGCTGTGTTTTAAGGCACCTTATTTGATAAGTTATTAGAGTGAGCGGTATTACCCAACACGATCGCCATTACCTCTGCTTCCCGTATAACGTCGACACACGTTTAATTTTATGTTTTTCACACAAAAGTATTGCCAACAGTGGGGGTCGAACCCACGGCTTAGCGTGAAGGCATAGCTACTACCAAATGACCTGCGACGACTGAGAAGCGTGCGTGCATTACACCCTATTGTTACCATTCTTCTACTTCTTCTTAGTCTTCGATCAAAGCTTACGTTTTCTTTTTTAGTTATTATTTCTCGTCTACTACATAAATGCGTATTTACCTATTTAAATTATATATTGTACAACTATAATTTATTAGTTTGCACTACCTAGTTTTGTATCATAGCTACATACACTCATCGTGTATGTAACATAGCTACTCGTGGGAACTTATAATCGTCTCTATCAGCCTTATTATAAACAAATCAAACCTGGGTTTAAACCTAGCTCAAGTCACGTTTTCTTATTATAAACAACTTAAACCTGGTTTATCTCATAAATTTAGGATCATCTCAGGTTTATCATTTTCGTAATACAAAAGACACTTTAGTCGAAGACTACATAGTACCTGAGATAGTCCATGATTCATCATCACAGAAAATAATCATTCAACAAATATCCACAGACTATAACAATGAGATAAACCAGGTTTAAGTTGTTTATAATAAGAAAACGTGACTTGAGCTAGGTTTAAACCCAGGTTTGATTTGTTTATAATAAGGCTGTATAAGTTTAAATAAGTGTTTAGTCTGTAAATTGAAAAGTTGTTGGTTCTCCAATAAATAAATAAATATAATAAGCAAAGGCAGGAGGAGGCACATGATAGGGAGAAATGGAAGTCCTTGGGGGAGGCCTTTGCCCAGCAGTGGGACGAAATAGGCTAAATTAAAAAAAAAAGCAAAGGCACGTCAATAATTGCCATAAAAGCAAGTAGTCTAATTGATATTCAGTGCCATGTAAATAATGCCGGTTTTTATCACCATCTTAGCACTTTATCCAAATGGCCTTAGCTAGTTACTTAGATTCTAATAGGTTTGTAAATAATGCTATATTTCTTGAATGCTAATGATGCTGGAAATCTTAAAGCAGGAATTTGAAATGTGTTATTAAATAATTAAATATGTTTATTGTTTATCCAGGCTTCTTTTTAATATATCTTACTACTATTATAAACGCGAAAGTTTGTAAGTATGGATGGATGGATGTTTGTTACTCTTTCACGCCGGAACGGCTGAACGGATCTGGATTAAACTTGACAGAGAGATACATTATAGTCTAGATTGGCACATAGGGTAATTTTTATCCCGTGGGAATACCGGGATTTAAATCTGCGCGGGTGAAACCACGGGGCGCAACTAGTTTAGGTATATTATACGAGAAGAGTGGAGGATCAATGCCATCCAGTCGATAACTAGATTGCTTAGTGATTCCTTAGCGTGACTGAACCAGATTCTATGAAATCCTGCGTTTTTTCCCACAAACTTGATCTGTCAGACATTTTATTTAAGTACTTCTTTGTCTATACTTGTAGGAAATAATGGTGTCCTTAATAAAGGTCTTTTTACATGCATACGGTCGCAGTTTACAAGCCAGAAACAGCACCTACTCCTACTCCTACTCCTACTACTACATATTATAAACGCCAAAGTTTGTAAAAGTAAAAAAGTAAAAAAAAAAGTAAAGATGTAAGTATGGATGTATGGATGAGTGGATGGATGGATGTTTGTTACTCTTTTACGCCCAAACGGCTGAACGGATCTTGATGAAACTTGGCACGGAGATAAATTATAGTCTGGAATGGCACATAGGCTACTTTTTATCCCGTGGGAATACCGGGATTTAAATCTGCGCGGGTGAAACCGCGGGGCGCGACTAGTAAATGTATAATTACGTCCTACGCGACCGGCCTGTTTGAGCTAATCTGTCCGCGATTAGTTATAGCCGTGTTCACAAACTCCTACGCAGGTAAGGGGCTCTTTTAGGAATGTAGGCTACATTCCTTTTTTTATGTCTGATAAGACCGCCCATTGTACAGTTAGTTTTATTCCTTATTACTTTTAGTGTACTAACTGTTTTTATGGTGTACAATAATGTATTTTCATTCATTAACTTGAGGTTTTTAACGTCTAAGGGTGTAGTTACGTTACGTCTTACTCGAACATTTGGCACACATCCAAATTTAGCTGAAGTTGGGGTAATAGCAGATTGCAAGCCTATCGCCGCTTCTAGAATAACTAACTCACAATCATGATGTTTTTCATCACTGTTTTTTTAAACAACAAGTATATTTTTTCACAAATGACCATCCGTCTTTGCAAACGATTTGATGGAAACCTGTGATCTTCGTCAGTTTTTTTAGTTAAATTCTAGGAAATATATTTGACTATTGCGCCCCGCGGTTTTACCCGCGCAGATTTAAATCCCGGTATTCCTTCGGGATAAAAGTAGCCTATGTGCTATTCCAGGCTATAATATATCTTTCTGGCAAGTTTCATCCGGATCCGTTCAGCCGTTCCGGCGCGAAAGAGTAACAAACATCCATCCATCCATACATATAAACTTTCGCGTTTATAATATTAGTAGGATTGCTCTATTCAATAACTTCACTTACTATCTAATAGCTTGGCCACACTTTTCAATTAATGGCTAACATCAGATAAACCAAACGAAATAAGGTTACAGCCAATCTATCAGAATGTTACAGCAACCATGTTCTGTAATGCAGATACCAGGCGGGCCCGCAATGACAGCCTGACTGACGAGGCTTGGGTAAATCTATTAAAATACCAAAGACAATTGGGGTAGGAATTTGAGCTATTTGAAAGCTTGTTAAGATTGGATAGGATAGTAAATTAGAATTTAACACACAGGGAGACAATATGGCTAATGTAATTTAAACACTGTAAGTTTTACAAGCAGATGCAGCAGAGCAAGCAGATAACCCTACTGGTGTTAAGTGGTAACCATCACCTATAAACAAAACATTGCCCCGTAGGTCACGCACAATAGGAACGTGCCCTACGATACACTACCCTGCGTCCATCAACTTGAGGCATACAGATGTTAAGCCTCATGTGCCTGTAATTACACCGGCGACCACACTCTTCAAACCGAAACACAGCGTTGCTGCTTGGCGGCAGAAAAAGGCGTGGTGGTAGTAGTGTAGTACTTCCCCGGACGAGCCCTTCACAAAGAGCTCTACTACTCTTGTATATTCCTAATTTCTCTAGTACATTACTAATTGTAGGTTAGGAGGTCTAATATTTTCAATCTAGTCATTTCCTGGAATTAAACTATACCTAGGTATAATAAATAAGCTTGGTTGTCGTTTTAACCTTGAGATAAGTGACTGACTCTCGTCAACATAACCTAGGAATGTCATAATGTTGATGCAATACTGTACTTACACAGAAAACAGGTTAATTAACATCGAAGTCGGTAACCCGTACGAACCTGCTTATCGTATTTGTACAGATTACTTAAATAATTTTAGGAAGGAAGGAAAGGGAATCTATGGGAAGTATGTGATCCAAGTCGTAAAGCTGTATAGATAAAGAAATATAATTTTTTTCAATCTTGATATACCTAATTATCATTTTTTAAAATGTCTTGTTGGCTTTTTTCCAAGAAAAAACTGTTAAACAATGCCTATTAGCAATGATTTTAAAAATAATAATCCGTTTTGTATTATAAGTGTATTTCAAATAAATAAATTGTATTTTTTTTCTTGTTTTCTTTCTTTCAATGGGGGTCTCTCTGTCAGGGGGGTACCCTGACAGAGCACCCCAACTGAAGAGGTGCCATGAGTAATAAGCATTTATTTTATATATGTGTAGTTTAAGAATGATTTTTAGTAAAAGCACCGACAGAAAATCAGCGGCAACCTGCTTTCCGCCTAACCGAGTCCAAATGCAACTGTTCTGAACAGCCCATTTTAAATGGACTTTATTTTGAGTGGTATAGGGTCGACATTTCAATGAGTAGTTTTGAACATGTGCAATATAGTCGTGATCAGGGTATTAAAGTACTGTCGTGTAATGTCGTCAACGAAATCTTTAGGTTAAAACAAAGTTAAATGCTGTGTGTCTTAGATTGAGTTTACGATTTACGATATTAAAATTACTATCCCACTAATATTATAAACGCAAAAGTTTGTAAATATGGATGGATGAATAATAAATAAAATAAATAATTATATAAATAATGCTGGACAATCCACACAATCCATCTAGCCCCAATGTAAGCTACTCAATGCTTGTGTTATGGGTATTAAAACTGATATATTTAAATTTATATACTTACATAGATAGAAATTTTCATCATACGGAACAAATTTCTGCAGATCGTACACAAATTTGTTCCGAGGCGGGAATCGAACCCGCAACGTCTTGTTTCGCAGGCGGACTCTCGCCCGCTGCGCCACTGAGGTCGAAAGTTATTGTTTTATCATTTAAATATAGCCTATTATACTTATACTTAGGGATAATGTAGCATTCTAATGGTGAAAGAACGTTTGAAATCGGACCAGTACATTTGAGTTTCAAAGATTTTTATAATGTCCCAAAAGTTATTCTCCGAGCGGAGAATATATAATATAATTTTTTAGTTTATTCGTTACAAACATACAAATCTTTCTATAACATTAGTGTAGATTATTACAAGTAATTGCACAAAATAATTTATTTCTGTTATCTTTTAAGAATCTTTTTTGCCCTTATCTGCCGTTTTGCTATTAAATACAATCTAATAAGACAAAGACTACTGTTCGTCATACTCGTAATACCAGCTGCATTGTGATTCATATGATTCATAATGATTCACCATTACACAAAGACAATATTGACACGCCACAGAGCAAAGATTTTACATGTTTTTGTTAAACAATATCGACGGACAAAGGTTTGAATAAATGCATGTTTCAAAAGGATATTTCATGCCCTACTTTCTAACAATTTACAATAATGTTAGTGCGAGGCTTATTATGTTATTCGCGACAGGTTTGCAAGAAGCGAAAGCATTGCAATTACTTTACACAGCTTTCTTTTAATTGTTAGAATTTGTTTCTTTATTTCTTAGTTTGGTAATCTGTAGTAGGTCTACCTAGGTATGCCTCAAGTTTTATACCTAAAATAAATAAAAAATAAATGGCATTGACAACACCTAATGTATTCTGTCTCTTACACGATCCAATATTTTTTTTTTACTAAATTAGTTAAGCGTATGAGATGCGGTACCCTAATATCATTACAATCTAGCCAAGTAGGCTAATGAGTAATTTTGTTTTAACTTAATCTTCTTCTTCTATCTATCTAAATATATATAGCTGTAATATATAAGCTGACTGACTGACTGACATAGTGATCTATCAACGCACAGCCCAAACCACTGGACGGATCGGGCTGAAATTTGGCATGCAGGTAGATGTTATGACGTAGGCATCCGCTAAGAAAGGATTTTGATCAATTCTACCCCCAAGGGGATAAAATAGGGGATGAAAGTTTGTATTGGATTTTCAAAGTAAACGAGCGCGAGCAAAGCCGCGGGATCAGCTAGTTTTATAGAATAAGTATTACTAAGAATGTGTCCATTGGCACTTTTCCTACAGTCTCTACTTAAGGCGACACATTGTTCTTGTGTGCGATCCGATATTTTGAAAGATATAAAATCATTATTCCGAATTTTGAAAAATCGCGTACAACCATTTTGTGTGAACAGTTTGGTAAAAAATCATTTTCATAGATACAAGTTTTCCTACTTAAAACTTTGCTTTTCTTATTTTCGTACATCAGCAAACTTTTGCAAATAAAACTTCTATCGATCATAAAATGTGGACACAAAATGGTAGTTTGCGATTTTTCGAAAATGACTTTAGTGAATCCTTAGATATCCTTCAACAAGTCAAAACGTGCAAGCGAGAGTCACATTAGCACCTTAATAGAAATTTATTCCCTGAGATCAAAAACAGTCAAGAGTGAGTTTATTAACACTGTGCAATAGTAAAGGTCAACTCTTAATTATTGCCCTGAACTCGGGTCAAGTTAGTTAAGCTGCCTTAAAATAAACACTTTATTGCGGATTAGGGTCAAAATAATTGGTGGAGTTTCTACTCCATGCTCCAGTGCTTCCCATTTGTGGGTCGCGAGTATTCTGAGTTTACGCCCATGCCATGCCAACCTTTTTAACCGACTTCCAAAAAAGGTTCTACTATGTTCGTCTGTGTGTTTTTTGAGGTTGTTGTATGAAGTCACGACGACTCTTAGTAATAAATTACAAATATTAATGTTATATCATAAAACTATTTTGTGGGTCGCGAAGTATGAATATTTGCGGGCCATGACAGAACAATTTCAGCCTAGCATTGGAATAGAGTATACTTAGGTTTACATAGTATGTATTTCGATTCGAAGCACAAACACCTTTCACAGTTCAGTTGGTAGTAGCTCTGCCTTCTGCAAAGGTGCACGACCGGAGTAGAACCTACGGTCGGAAGGCAGGGGTCACTCTTACAAGTCCACCTGTTTTCTTTAGTAGTTGGTCGCGTCAACCAAAAAGAACGCTGAAAAACAGTGGAGTGGATGTGTTGGCACAAAATACTCGCGCCATTACACATACTTATAATAATATAAACTTGCCAGTTGCATCGTCATCATAAGCAGTTGATTCTTATACCAGTAGCTAAATGAACAAGCATGTAGCGCACCTGATGTTGAATGGTAACCGTTACTTAACGGACTAGAACTAACAACTGAATAACCAGTCTAGGCAGATTACAAGCAGGTAATAAATAAATTAAATAGAAAGAAAGGAAACAGCGTAAAATAAACTTGTTTTAAGACATCAAGTAAACCTTTAAAAGGGCTTGGGGTTTTTCCACCATACGCACTTGTAAGGAACCCTAAAAACATCGATAAACTTGTACAAACAAGACCATCTACATCGGTACTCGATGAACACAAGAAATACTAATTAGTAAACAAGACAGTAAGCTTTATGATCTAGGACGCATTTACACGTAAAACAGGCAGTTAGTCAGAACGTTAGGCGCGCGGGCCTAATCTAATTGACGTGTGACGCGGGCGAACCGGGGGCGGCTTCCTATCCATTCAAATTTCATACAAAATGCACAGAAATAAGGCATAATTTAGATCAGCACGGTATGTCGTTGCTCGGACGTCTGACGTCCGTCGGACGTAAAATCCATCTCAGGGCGAATTCAGAGCCTAAAGGCCTAAGCCTAAAGGTGACACACGTGCTCAAAAATAAGCATGCTTATTTTGAGCATGCTCAAAAATCAAACCGACGTACGACCAAATAAGCATGCCTATTTATAAGCACGACCTGTTCACACGTGCTTTTATTGAGCAAGGCTAAAGCATGCTTTTTTCGAAAAAAGCATGATTTTAGCTCAAAAATAAGCACGTGTGTCAGTGCTTTAAAGTAAATCGAGGAATCATTTCAAAGTGACTAAAAAAACAACAAAAACAACAGGCAAGCAAGCAAGCGCCGACAACCTGCTTTCTACCCAAATTCTGTAGCATTTAAATTCCTCGTGCTATGCGGAAACAAACCAAAGACAACATTTTTTACTTTTAAAATAATGCACGGCGAAGTGCGATCTATGTTTCTCGTGCCCTTAGTATTGCTTCTCGCTAACTAAGTTTCCGAGATTTGCTGCCCGATTGAACGGTATGTTGTTAGTTGCCGGTATGGTTGGCAAAAAGATAAGAAAATAATAGTTTTGGCTAAAGTTGTACCCACTTCTAAAATAAATTATGCTGGACAATGCCATGCGGACTGATAAAACAATCACGACAAACATCTTCTAAATAATATATATAATTCAAAGGTGACTGACTGACTGACTGACATAGTGATCTATCAACGCACAGCCCAAACTGGACGTATCGGACTGAAATTTGGCATGCAGGTAGATGTTATGACGCAGGCATCCGCGAAGAAAGGATTTTGATCATTCTACCCCCCAGGGAATAAAATAGGGGATGAAAGTTTGGATGAGATTTTCAAAGTAAACGAACGCGAGCAAAGCCGCGGGATCAGCTAGTACGAGTACAACATATTTTTTATTAGCTAGGCAAATAAAGAGAAAGAAAGAAAAGACATATATTTAAACAAAGAGTGTAGTGAACCGCAAAGTTTACAATTAAATAATAAATAAATAATGCTGGAAAATCCACACAGCACCATCTAGCCCCAAACTAAGCTACTCAAAGCTTGTGTTATGGGTACTAGACAACTAATATAATTAAACATTATATACTTACATAGATAGATATTTTTTTATTACTCAGAAAACACAATGCAGTCACCAAAAGCAGTAAACGTTGCCAATTTTGACAAAGTTGTTTTTGCAAACGGTACAGCTTGTGCAATCAAGCTCCGCGCCCAATTGAGTTATGATGGCTGGCGAACGCGCTGGAATGCGGACGCTAGTGTAGACACCCTTAGCTGATGCATCTGATCGTGCTGATACATCTGATCGTCAGGTTGGATCGAGAGGATCATGATTAACCTACTGCTCAGCGATACATTAGAACAAGCTTCGAAGTTTCGAGACTGACTTGGCAATTATCATTATTTACCAGTTGCGCCCCGCGGTTTCACCCGCGCAGATTTAAAACCCGGTATTCTGAAATAAAAAGTACGCTATGTGCTATTACAAGTTTCATCCAGTTTCATCCAGATCAGTTCAGCCGTTCCGACGTGGAAGAGTAACAAACATCCATCCATCCATGCTTACAAACTTTCGCGTTTATAACAGTAGTAGGATAGGATTGGATTTTTTTATACGACTAGCTGATGGAACAAGCAGATGGTCGCCTGATTTTAAGTGGTAACCATCACCATAACAAAGCATTGACTCGCAAAACAGGATTCGAACCCACGACCTCTGGGCTCTGTTGCAACTGACGCTATAAATTCCTTTTTCAGATACCCTTGACCAGCAAAGTGGCAGTGCAACAAATACGTTTATAAATACAATTTATAATTAAATTATAATAGTCGGTACAGTACACAGTTATTATCCTGTCTCGAATATTCAACACAGTTAATCTAAGTGCAATTTGTTTATTTATCTACTAGCTAATGACTGGTTAATATTAATCAGGGGCCAGACATAGATTAAACAGATTAAATTGCTACTAGTTGTAAGTACAGTCAGCGAAATGGTAACATAAACAATTTATGTTATTTGTTGTAACAATCCTCTGAATTTCAGATTTATTTTCAAAAAAAGGAGGTTCTCAATTTGACTGTATTTATTTTCTTTACCTGACTAATAACTTTTTACTGGGTTGGCCGATTTTATGATTCTTTTTTATCAAAAGCTGGGGGTTGTCATATGGTCACATTTTGAGTCAGATCTACAGAGTTGTTTTTGATTTGTAGTATGAAACTGAAAAAAAACTGAAACAGCTTCACGACTTTGATCCCCAGGCACGGTAGATATCCCTTCAGATCTCCCAGTACCAAGTAGGTACTAATTCAAGATTCTTTGAGGATGTCTAAGGGGGGTAGTCAGAGGTACGTCCAAACATTACATTTGGCACATACCCACATTTTGCAGTAGTTAGTATTCCATACGTGACAGGTTGCAAGCCCATCGCCGCTGTTAGAATACTATTAACTGGTTTCCTCACGATGTTTTCCTTCACCGTTTAAGAGCACTGGCATTGCGCACATAAATTTTTCGATAGAAAAATCCATTGGTGCACGACCGGATTCGAACCTGCGACCTTACGATCGGAAGGCGGGGTCACTCCCACTAGACCACCGGTGCTCTCTTGTAGTATGTACTATGAGTAGCTATATATTCCAGTGCATTAAAAGTCGGCTTTTTCTTGAAAGAGCTATGTACCTATTTGATAATTTGTGACTTGACAGCCGATTAACTTTGATTGAGCTTTCAGAAACCGGCGGTTATTCTAAAAATTTACCTTTATAATAATGTTTGTAGGAAATTGCAATACCAGTAACTAGAATGCAATAAACATCTAAACCAATAAATTAAAATTAAACCAAAGTCTAAGCCATGTTCGCCCGGGTAATCCGGTTGTCACTATAGAACCGGCTCAGCGCGCCCCCTGGTGAGAGACCCACGACAAACATGGCAAATAAAATGCTAATACAAATCTGTTTTCATTAAATTCTAAAGTTGTAGTAGCATTCCTTATTACGTATGGCCTTAGACCAGTTCTGTTAAGGTTTCTCGGCTGTTCAAGACAAGGGAATAGTTTAAACTTAGTAGTATACTTATTTTAGTATTATAAAGACTTGGTGCGAATAACTTGGGTTTATTATCTAACACGTGGCGCTGCCAACGCGTGGCGTTAGCGTGAACTAAATTCAACCCCTTTCTCCAGTGCTGCCACCCTCAGGAAAAAGCTTTCACTTTGTGAGAGAGAACTTCCTCCAAGTTCCGCTACTCGATACCAGGTGGCGCACACACAATCCCTAGCACCCAGCGTGCGCATGTGTGCGTGCGTGACAGAGTGAGACCGCAAGTGAAAATAAAAAAGGAGTAAAATAGACAGCAATATGTGCGTGTACAAAGGCGTGGTTACGTGCATGCACGCGATTTTTTTATCGCAAAAATGGCCGGAACCTTACACTCGTGGCATTAGATCGTAAAGTCGCAACTGCATTAGACGTTTCGCACTTTAAATTCTAACTCGTGGTAATAAGGTCTAAAATAGTTAGATAAGATTTATGAATTGTGTTTTGTATTACGAGCGTAGGCAAAATAATCGGCGTCACAGGCGTCGCGGCGTCACCAGACAGAGAGGACGTTATGTCAGAAGCATCACGATAGAGCAGTGCTGTCCGATAACCGTTAGAATAGAAGAAGGGGGACGGGGAGTTGGCGAATGTGGCCGTAAGAAAGAGATGTCGCGAAAAAAATATCCGAAAAAAGCTGTTTTATGAAGTTGCGCGGCGCGATAGAAATTACAGAAACATGGGCGCGGTTTGAAAAAAAAGTCAGGGGCGCCTGCGCTCTGAGCACAATGCCGGTGCGGAAGTAAAGGGGGAAAGAGACGTTGTATTGGGCAGTATGTGATGAGTTGCAATGACGTGGCGCCGCGGACGGTCGCGGCCGGCGAGACAATAACCGATAAATTGTTGCGATCATAATGCGAACACCGTTCGTCACGCAACGAACCAACTAGTGACGGAACCATTCAAATTTGGAACGAACGTGCAAGTGTAGTTTAAATTATTTTTAAACAGGCTGCTCTTTTTCGCGCTTCCGTCAAGTTCAAAGTTGAAACATGGCCAATCTCCCGCTAAAATAAATTCACATCACTAGCCTTTTTTTCGTTATCGCTGTTTGCTTTTAGAATTGGACAGTGAATGATAATGTTGATTCAGCTACTGTGAAAATTAACAGCTGCTCGACAAAATATTATTATTTGTGTAAACTGTAAACAGAAGAGGAATGGACGTAGCAGGTTGGTCAATCATAAGAGTCATTTTTTTAAACAAACATTCAGTTAAAAAACAAACCAGGCAGTACAGGAAATACTTTGGAATGTACGAAAAACAACTCGAAGTCTCTTTGACATTCCTACTGTCAATACTGTCGTAAAAGTCATTTAAAACTCACATTTTATCACACACTCGAGCCGGCTATCTGAGTGTGATAGTGTCAGGTGAGACGGCGTTAGGTATCAAGGCCTTAGTTCTCGCTTGATAAATAAAACGTATCTTTTTACCTAACGTTACATAATTTTATTATATTGATAATAATAAGAAAGAAGCAAACAGTCCGATAAAATTAAAAAAACTCATTTTAATACCACCATAACATAGAGAAAGTAAATTAATTCGAATGGATGGCAACAATATAATAAACCCGCGAATTTACATTTATATCATAAATAGATACTACCTACTCATTACTCATTACGTCATTTTTGTTATATTAGCTACTAGTCTCTTAAAACTAGTAGCTAATATAACAAAAATGACAAACTAAACCACACAAGTCACGTTAGTCATAAGCGGTAAATTATGCAAGAGTAAGTTGGCAGTAACTTGATAGATAAGACAATATAAATCCAAGCCATCAGACTTGATAAATACTTACCTGCTCAACTGTATCCTGTCATAAATACGCAGGAAGTCGTATATAATCGGTAAACCCTAGACAGGTTGGAGCTAGGTTACCGAAGTAACCGATACCGCGAGAAGATAACTAAATTATTTTCTAAGAAACCCAAAGAAAAAACGACATAGAACTATTTCAAGGAAACATTACTCTGACAAGATCTTTGTTTCTAATTTAAATTAGAAAACACAAAAAACACACGATTAGAATCAAGAATATTAATTTAAAAGGCAAAAATGTTTTGAATTTATGAAAATATCGTGATCACAGTATGGACACTGAACAGAATAGTCGTTTTATCGTCTGTGTATCGCTTGGTAGTAAAATCTAATTTAAACGAACGACTTTAATGGTCTTGCTTGGTCAACTTTCAAAAAACATCAACAGTAACACTAATTGAGTTTATGATTGAGAAACTGTAGGTCCCGACCTGATCGAAGAGACCAATGGCCAAATGTATAATAAATTACCCGCAACTACACCTGTATCTACTATCTACACCCGCAATGTGTTAAATAAATCAATTCAACTTCTGAGCAGATAAAAAGTCTCGTTCGGAAAACATCGTACAATTTTAGAACCTGTTGGTAAAACTGGGTGTCGCCGTTATTAGTTGATGCCATCTTCGCCTCTAGCCGATAGTTTGAAAATTTAAATTTTGGATTTCGAACGTGGGTTCTGGCGTGGGCGTGTAGTGTGTGCTTACAGAACCAACTGTCATCTTTTCTCTCAATGCAACGTCCACATTTGTTTGTCATTCTTATTTATTACTGCGGTTAATATACACTGTAGCTAATAATGTCAGGTCAACAATCTTTGAAAGTTTTCGAGGTCTTGTTTTTATCCTACATACAAAATGGTATTTAAAGTAGTTAGTGGAGTACCTACTTCTACTACGGTTCGGTCTCTAAAAGGTGTTGTTGTCATTGAATCATGAATAGAGTAGGTACCTATGTAGATAGTAGTAACTTCAAATACCTACCTACCTAGTTCTCAAAATAATTATCATCATAAAATTCAGCTTGAGACGATGTCACCTGCACGCTAATTACCTATCTTAGATCCGTTCTCATTTCACTATGGATTAGCATTATGAAAATGTGAGCATCGATATCGAGTAAATTAAACCCGAAACGAGTCAGTGAGCCGTGAAAACATGTCAATTAATAACACACGAGACTCGATCCAACTGCTCGCCATATGCCGCGGTATGAAGTATCCCATTAGGCTGAAATGAAAGAGAATGAAACAGAGCCTCTTTATTAATATTTCAAGACACACCACTTCTCATCCGCTTACAAAGTCTGACACTATACCACTATTGCATCGCCGAGTGTTTCAAGAGGACACACATGCATTGCGATGCCCCTCTCTGTCTATTGCCATGCGCGGCTAGCCCCATCTCGCAACACGCACGCTCCTCGTCACGTCCCTAGTAGAGATAGGAGCTAGATTGGCGCGTCGTATTCAAAATAGGTACGTTAGTAATGGATGGTACGGTATCCGTGTATGTGTGCGTGTGGGAGCGTCCCTCCCCCCGGCCCCGCGCGGCCACCCCCGCGCCGCCGACGCGGCCGAGCGAGCGGCGCACAACAACACAATCCGTTGGTTCGGAGCGCGGGCTGTGCTCGCTTCGCCCGTCGCGGCCGCGAAGCGTCTTCTTGTGACGACAATCAACGCGCGAACACGTATCGTCAATAGTTTTTTTTTACTCATACGAGTACACCACGCTCTAGCGGTTTCGGGACTTATAAGAATCTGGTTCCCAATAAGACTTAGAGCTTTTAAGACGGTGCGGTGACTGGAAGTATAGTGAGAGCTTTAAAAAAAACCTTTTCAAATACGTAACTACAACTAACTACATAACTACAAATAAGTGACAACATTATTATTGTTGCTTACGGTAAATTTAATATAAAAAAAAAACATAAAAAAAAATCACGTTACAACATTAATAACAATTGAAGACGAAAAATGAACATCCTGTATCCTGTACCAAACAGTTTGAAACAGTCATGTGGCTCAAAGCCCGTTGAACAAAAAATTATCTGCAAGGTAATTAAAATTTAAATATTGTGTACAAACCTAAAGTGAGTGCATTTGTGAAAGAAAATGGAATTAAATGCACAAATTAGTGAGGAAAATCATAAGAATAAAATTGAACAAGACTACATCGTCAAACATCTACTGAATTTAATGGTAAGTTTCTAATTAAATATTTATACATACCAGTTCTTAAACTTCAGTTTTTATTAATAAAAAACATTCTTTTAAACATATTATACAATAAAATAATCAATATTTTATTTTCGGTCATTCAATCAACCAACACTCAAAAATGTCAGCTTAGCCGACGGATTTCATGGATAAACTTAAAACGCGCGAAGAACTTTTTTTTACATTTAAGTTATGCCTCCTGTTTTTTCTTACAAAATACCGTAGTTTAAGTGACGTAATAAATATAAATCAATCTGGTTTCTTAAAAAAAAACCCAAGGTGTAATTTTTTGTTAACATTTTTTGTTCCGCCGCACCTGACGAAAAAGGCTAAGCGGTTTTTGTAACTAATATCTATGACTGTGCCTTCAACAATCTATTAACCACTTGGGTTATTTTATATTTATAATAAAATATTTGGCCGTTATTTTTCTTTTTTATTTATCTGATTTTTACAAAAAAAAAGCTAACCTTATGCGGGCTAACTTGTGTTATTCTTTTTTTTTTTTATCAATCAGTATATTATAGTTATAAATGTTACAGTGTTTTTTTATCTTTTTTTTGTTATTAAAATAAAAAAAAAGTAAGCTAAAGTAAGCTTACAATGGGTACAACGACAGCGGTGTCGTGTTGGTGTCTCTGGGCGACCACTTACCATCGGGAGGGCCGTAAATCCGTTGTTTCAATAAAAAAAATACGTGGTTCTGTTGTATTATCAAACATTCAGACTTTTTATTTATTTATTTGACGACCTCAGTGGCGCAGCGGGCCAGAGTCTGCTTGCGACGCAGTGGTTGTGGGTTCGATTCCCACCTCGGAACAAATTTGTGTACGATCTGCAGAAATGTGTTCCGGCGGTCTGGGTGTTTTCTATGTATAATAAAAAATATCTATCTATGTAAGCACATAATGTATCAATAAATGTATTATAAAAGTTATTTATTACCTACCCATAACACAAGCTTTGAGTAGCTTATTTTGGGGCTAGATGGTGCTGTGTGGATTGTCCAGCATGATTTATTTATTATTTATTTGTAATCTTAGCGGTTTACTACACACTTTATTTGCCTAGCTAATAAAAAATATGTTGTAGGTATGTTTGTCGTGAATGTTTTATCAGTCCGCATGGTAACAGTCAATGTTGATAACAACCAGTCACTATGTTTAATGTTTTTATCTTGTGACTAGCCCTTATCACGAGGACAAAAATAACACAAAAAATTACCGTCTCTTACTGGCTGTCACAAAATTGTATTTTGAGAACACCTTGTAGAACAAAACCAACTTTTAGTTTAACTGTGACATACAATAATAAATTGGAGGATTTTTTTGTGGTGGCAAAGGCCTCTTAAAACAGCTTCCACGCTATTTTGAAATCATCGTACATTTTAATGAAAAATTATACGACACGATACGATCTAGGCACATCATGGAAACAATCTATTGATGAACTTTTCATAGCGCTCCGTATAGCCTCATAAAGGTTCCTACTAAGCAAAGATATGAAACAATTACCAAACTGATAAAACCTGAAGTTGATATTTAGAAGCAAAACTACATTGCTAGATTATGATAGGTACTTCAATGTAGCTAAACTCATGGTGCACTTTAACATCTCACGGCTGATAAAAGGATCAAATACCTAATTAAAGTTTTCTCTATTATGAACTTCCTCCCATTTCAAGAGCGTCAGTTTTGGAGATAATGCTTGTTTGCTATTTTTCATACGTCAGAGGTCTATATCTTAAAAAATGTAGAAATGTGCCAGCGAGGTTGTTTCACGGTTGTCGGTGTCTTAAATGCACGCACGTTCTCACAACATAAATTCTGCTTAATAACCGACTTATCACGCCAAACTCACTCACCAAATAATTAATGTCACGAATAGTTTGGCCAGCCGCCATATTGGATGCAATTAAAAATATTTATCGTCGTTTTACGAGCTAAAATGTTTATTTGTAATTGTAAGTACTATCTTGCTTGATTTAATGTTTCGTTGTGTGCAATAAGAAATACCAATGGTATTACCCAAGAGTAGTAGAGCTCTTTGTGAGGGGCTTGTCCGCGGTTGTACTACCACCCCGCCTTTATCTGCCGCCAAGCAGCGTTGCTGTTTCGATATTAAGAGTGTGCTTGCCAGTGTAATTATAGGCAGATGAGGCTTAACATCTAAGCATGCCTTAAGTTAATGGATGCAGAGCAGTGCATCGTAGGGCACGTTCCTATTGTGCGTGACTTGCGAGGCTGTCACGTGTAAAATACAAACTAGTGCACATTTTGCAGTAGTTAGAGTATTTCACACGTAACAGGTTGCAAGCCCATCGCCGCAAAAAAGTTAAATATAAAATACTAAGTAATTGGTTTCCTCACGATGTTTTCCTTCACCGTTTCAGAGCACTGGTATACCCACGTAATAAGTGTTTCTAGTTAGGCAATGCTTTCTGAATATTATTTATTACTTACTATAAAAGTTTATTTAGCTGTAAAAACGCGTGGGCGCGGATAACTAAATGCAAAGCATGCAATAGAACCGAAACTCGAACCGTCCGTTAGTGCATTGTTTTAAGAAATGGAAATGTTTAAAAATTACATGGCTTTATTTTGGTTTTGTTGGTAAGATAAAAAATATATAAATCAATTTAGCAAAAAATATAGGACAACTTGTGAAGAACCTGTTTGACTTATCAAACAAAAAAAATACATCAAAATCATCCATTATTGCCAGAGGAGGTAATCGCGTTACAAAATACAATCAAGCTGACAACTTATATTACTGACATTGTAGTATTATTGACATTATTGCATTTGAAAGAAGAAAGAAAACATATTTATTTGCAGCAGCTTAAATACAGCATAAAACATACAAAAAACAAAGAAAATAAATCAAATAAAAATAACCTATACATGTGTAAGAGCTGCAAAAGGGACCCTGGCTCAGCATAAGTCAGTCGACAAGCAACTGACGCTGGTCTTCCGCCAGGGCCGTGCAGTAATGCCACGGACAATCTACACACATATATAATAACAAAAAACATCAAAAATACGACAGATCCAAAAATCAGGAAAAAATAACCAAACCAAGTGTAAAATTAACATTAAAAAGTTTAAAAATAAATAAATAAAAGAGGCAAATGAGGAACTTAGGTAATACATACAAGAAAAATAATAACTAAAAGTGCTGACATGAGATTATCATATTCTTTTTCTTGTCATGTCACTAGTTTCTTTGGAAAAAGCGTGGTGAAAGGTTTATACCTAAGTGCGCTGCAAAGAGGCCTCCGAGGTCTGTCTTAGTGGGTTCGATTACCAATTACCAAAAACCTTTGTGTGATAATGTTTCTTCTCTGTCTGGGTGCCGTTTTAAGTAGGCATTTATTTACCAAAAAAAGTGTAATATCAGCAATTTGGTTCCCACATACACCAAGCGTCGCTTAGATTGGATTGGGACTAGAGAGTGCTGTGTGGAAAGTCCACCAATATTTATTTATTTACTATAGAAACAGTTTTTCGTTTCTTCAATACCTGTAATATTCTAAGTATCTCGCTATGGTAACAGATGACTCACAGATCACTGCATCAGCTCGACCTAGAAACAAATTATTATGACTTCAAGGTCGACTCGAGCTTGGCATTTCAATAAGAGATCTAAGGAGTTTTTATGGCATTCTTGATTGAATCTTGTCTTGATTGGGTATATGTTATTAAAAAAATAGTGCTTGTGTCTTATTCAATGTTTCTTATCTTTGTTATTTTATTATCTTATTTTTATATTCATGTTGGGCGTACGGTTGTTTTGTTATAAATACAGCTTTATAAAAACTGTCATTTAATAAATACTTTAAAGAATAGTACCTCCTTCCTATTTTAGTACAAATAGAAGGCCTATATACGTTTTAGTGTAATCACTACATACCTAGTATAAAACAAAGTCGCTTTCTCTGTCCCTATATCCCTATGTCCCTATGTATGCTTAAATCTTTAAAACTACGCAACGGAGTTTGATGCGGTTTTTTTTAATAGATAGAGTGATTCAAGAGGAAGGTTTATATGTGTAATACATGCATGATATGTGCACCCGTGCGAAGCAGGGGCGCGCGGGCGGGTCGCTAGTTTATTTATAAATCAAACAATTTTAAAGAAATTTTGGCTTCTAAACGAACGAAAAAAAGGTACCGAACCGACACTTTCAAATTGTACTAATCTTTCTAGTGTAAACTTCATAAAATGTACATAAAAAAAACAGCTAAACCTGGGTTCACCCGGGTTCAATAAATAAAGAAGTGAAAAACATCATAATACTATTTGAGATAAGCTCATTTAGACAGACAGGCAGACGGTGTTGCTAACAGCTAAATAGTCAGCTATAACAAATTATAAAATACTTATTTTCATACAAAATTTCATCCAAATCAAAGTCATGAGTGCCCAAGACAAACATCCGAACTTCTCAACTTTCTCATTCATAATGGGACAACCATGATAGTGATTACAGACTCGCTGACGTAGAAAATTGCAACGAATGTACCACATTACGTAGCAATCGCACCGACAACGATTGACGATAAATGACCACAAAATATCGGTTTGCAATCACCAATATCGCTAATAGCATGGTACACAGCAGCGGTAATGACACTCATCAGTACAGCCTATTTTGAACCCTGTTGCCTTCACTTTAAAGTCTGTTATCTAAAAAGATACCGCAATCATTTTTGATACTTTAATCCTATCGAGGTCGTGGTAGGTGACATTGACAGATAAAGTTTGACAGTTTGCTTTGACTGATAAGAACTAAACATTTTCATAGATAAAAACTATGAAGTACCGACGACGGACTTTAAAAAATGCCCGTAACTCAGTAATGTTCGATTTCGATCGAACGAATTCGATCGAATTTCGACAACTCTAAAGTAGGAACTATCATTTTGGAAAATCTGTCATTATGATTACATGCATTTGGAATAGACATTATTTTCTCGACCAGTGAAAAATAACGTCGTGTTTCAAGAAAGCGCGTATTTTATTCAATAAATTTTTCCTTGTTCCGTTTTAAGTCTTTCTTACAATTTACGGATGGAACTAGCAAATGCCACCTGATGTTATGTGGGAACCTGTAACAAAGCATTACCTCGTAAGTCACGCTCTGAACGGATTATTTGGACTAGTTAGAGAAGTGATCTTGTTGGACAATATAGCCTGCAGAACAAAAATCAGAAATAAAATTATGACCTGGCTGACGCTTGCTACCTGTCAGAAGAATCAAAAGTTAAATAAAATAACAAAGCTAGGCTATGTTCTGAAGCACCGTTCAAGTGCGTGTCATTTTATTCTATTCCTAGCGCTGACGGCGAATGACTCAGCCGAATGTTTACCTATCACAGGACTAGAGAAGTGAAACTCCTAGTCATTGTCAATGTAAAGTCAAAGACAAAAGGTATTTTAACTGGAATTTCGAATGTGACATTGAAATATAGAAATGCTATGAATTCATAGGTGATGGCATAGAATTGTACCTCTTGTGGGTGTCTAAGAGTACGTACCGAGGGATTGGCAACAGCATTTATTCTGTAGAATCACGAAAATAACTGAACCGTTTTATTCTCAAGGATAACAGCTCTGAACCGTTTTAAAGCTAGGTGAATCTAGTTTCTCTTCTATACGAAGATAATGGGGTGTGGTGAGGACAGATCGGTTCTAAAACTAAATTAAATTGTAGTTGGTGGAATTAAATTCTAGTTGCAAAACATACCTACTTATAAAAAGGTATTTTATTACCAGACGAATCCAAATGACAAAATGAGTAATATAATTCATGAACTTGTACTTTGTATTGTAAGCCAGATATACATTTAATTAAGCAATATGTCGCTTGTCTATTTTGATAATAACAATTTTATGTGCCCTTTAATTGTTATATTTTTTGCCCACTTCTAGGCAAAGGCTTCGATCAATGGTTACTGACTGAAGTAAATAAAGAAAAATCAATCTATAACTATAAGAATCAAAGTCCTGATTGTCTGACTGACATATAGACAACCCACAGCCTAAACCGCTGGTCGTAGAGACTTGAAATTTGAGGAGTACATAGTTCTTACAGCGTAGACGTGTACTAAGGAGGGATTTTTCAAAATTCAACCCCTAAGGGTGTAAAAAGGGTTGAAAACGTTTGTATGAAAAATCGTATTCCTCCAACCTAGGAACTTAAAACTTAGAGGACATACGAGTATACCCCAAAGTCAATAATTAAGTTTGTCATTTTTAGTTTTTGAGAACTACCCCCAATAAGGGTGTAAGGGGTGTTGTAGTTTGTATGGGAGTTTTTTAACGAGTGGTTCGATTGATTTCAAACTTGAGTAAATATACTTCTAAATAAATAATTAAGAACGACATTTTTAGTTTTTGTAAACTACCCTTAATAAGGGTGCAAAGGGATGTCAAAGTTTGTACGAGAATTTTTGTACGCGTAGTGCGATTGACTTGAAACTAAAAGTAGAAGTAGGTTAATAACAAAAAAATATACTAATTTAGGGTTTTATCTCGGGTGGAATGCGCGAGCAGCGTCAAAGGCGCAGCGGTGGCGGGCGAAGCGCGGGGCGGGGCCCTTAGCGAGCCGCTAAGCTGGGACCGCTGTATCTAAGTACTCAGGCCTAATGTTGTCGATGTAGCCTATTTTCTTTTCCACGTAGGAGTATAGGTATCATCATTACAGAATCAACTTAGCTCCCCGTCATAACTGTGGTAAGTAGGTACAGGTACCTGCCAAACGGTTCACTCTGTCGATCCAAGCTTACCATAGCGATGAGTAAATTTCGTAATTTTTGCGCTATTTTGGTGACACAATACGCGCGGGTGAAACCGCGGGGCGCAGCTAGTATTATACATAAAAAACACAGTTATGTAAAATATAATTTTATTAGCCTTATCGATCTAGCGTTCTCTTCCCGGCATGTTCCTATGTTGTGTTGGTAACCATAAATATTTAAATCAATTCTAAAACTATTAGTTACACTGATTTTCAAATTGTCTAGTGGCTCAAATCGAATAACTACTAAATCACAAATCAATGGCGGAATCCTATAAAACGGTTGATTCAATCAACTGATAGACCGTTTCGCCGCTAACGAGTTATAACTTCGATTCGATTCGAAATAGTTTGGTATTTTTACAACACAAGAATAATGTTTCTAATCGAGATAGCGGTAGATAATTAGAGAGAAGATAATATAAAGAAGATATATTGATGCTTGCATACATATTTAGATTGGTCATGCGTTTAGAACACAATCAAGCTAATCAAATCCGTTTTTTTAGCAATGTAAACTTTTTACAGCTCTGCGCGTCAGCCTTCCAGCGCAATATGCTAATGCATTGGGAACGCTTCCGATAAACACTGATTTGGATCAGTTGGTCTATCTCTAGATTGTATGCAACAACCGCAGATAGATCAACTATTTCATATTTATTTTGTTCATTTTGTAAAAACTTGTATTCATTTTAAATCTATTTATATAAACTGTCTAGTTTATATAAAATGAATCCCTATTTCCCTTGGTCACGGCATCACGCGTGAACGGGTGGGCCGATTACATACAAAAATAAGAAGATAGCACAAAAAAAAAATACTTTTCCCATAAAAATGTTCAGGGGTTTCGTAACTGTCAAACATCTGACATTCATTTACTGTTATGCGGTACGAAGTTCGCGGGGTCAACTATAGTAATTTATGTTCATTATATATGCACCTAAATAAATGGGATTATGTACTTTTTTTAATAAACCAATCCATAGAGACCTATAGTTCATGTTCAATCAAATGTCAAGAACACCTTTTACCTACAAAGGTTAGGTGTCAAACCGTTTGACAGGTAATTAACAAAGACACATTTTGTAGTGTGCGCATTGTAGAACTTTTTAAATACTTCTTATTATAATTGCTTTTAGAATCATCTTGTTTGGGAATCCAAGAGATTGTTGTGACAGTTATAGTATGTACCTACAGTAACAATTAAATAAAAGAAGTTATAAAACTTGAGTCACTAAAGAATTAAAAAATGTACTCTCTTTCTAAAGTATGAGTAAAGAAACTAACGCTGTCAAAACATGTTTGACACAACATAAAGTAACAAACAATTAATTACTGTCATGGGTATAATGCATTGCACCATCCATAGCCCACCTCAACAATAGCGAACAATCACTTTAAATAGAAGACATCCATTCAAAAATCGAACACTTATTGTGACTTAATTTTACTCCAATCGGATAGCGTCTTCAAACTTTTTTTTTAACCTTTTTGCGGTTGCGGTCCTTTTTTTGCTTGTCATTTTTAAAAACGATAAAGTTAATAGTTTTTATCGTGTTTTTCTTAAAGGACGGAGTTAATAGGTGTAGTCAATATCGATTTACCAGCCATTTCTGCCACAATGCGGTCCTTTCTACGAAGTGAAGTGGCAACGCGATACTTTATGAATTTTAAAAGGATACAATGTTGCGTTAGTAATTTCAAGGAGAGCGAGATTATGTTACCTATGCTGCTAAGCTTTAGAAACAACTATTGTTGATGAAAATCATAATATTTACAGCAATTACAAGAACTTCTTAATTTCAAACATTTTGGTAAAACTTGATAGGCGATAGGTAGATTAGGTACCTAGCCTACCTATGTTTAGTAAAAAGGAATTCAGTTAAAATTCGGCGACAGTTAGATATGTAACTACCTATGTTTAGTAAAAAGTGAAATATATTAAAAATAACTGTTCATGTGAATAAAGAAATAAAAATAAATAAATAATGCTGGACAATCCACACAGCACCATCTAGCCCCAAAGTAAGCTAATCAAAGCTTGTGTTATGGGTACTAGATGACTGATATATTTATTACATTAATATTTACATAGATAGATATTTTTTATTATACATAAATACCCAGAACAACAGAACAAATTTCTGCAGATCGTACACAAATTTGTTCCGAGGCGGGAATCGAACCCGCAGCGGACTCTCGCCCGCTGCGCCACTGAGGTGGCAGCACCATGATACAAAATGGAATCCGTGTAGAAATAAAGAAAGTACTTCCTACTGTTTACGCATGCAACACGATTACAGAGCTTTTGACAGCGCGTTTTAACCCTTGAAAAGTCGATGCAAATTTTGCGCATAAATAAATATGTATGGGCCTCGTCGACACATTGATATCGCCGGAGCGATAAGTCGAGTTAGACAAAGATGGATGGTTAAGTAAGATTTGTTGAGACCTTTGCGCGATAAAATTTTTAATAAATCATCTGTCGTGCGCGGATTTCATTTTTGTTTTATTTAATTGGACGTTGGCATGTTGGCGTATTATACCAACCACCTAGTTGATAAATAGAGCCAATGACTTTTGATATAAATTTTTTATTGCTTTTTGTTTCAGATTTAACACCATCACGGAAAAAAATGAATTGAAATTTTATCCTAGGTATGTAATGATTATGCTTATTTTCAATGATTTGAATCCTAACTTGATATAAAGAGAATGGTCCTAAATGACAAAAGTTAATAAATTAAAGAAAAAACGACAAAAACGTAAGAGGTTCAAGCTAGGTCGGTAATAATAGCTTAGAATTAGAATATAATACTCCGGACGTCAATCAAAATAAATAATAAAGGTTTTTATGATTATTTTATAATCACGGATAGGTCAAGGCGGCAAAAATTATCATCACATCAGACAGGTTATCATTTGTTACACTGTCAATTTTATTATGTCACTTTTCGTTGACCTTTAGAGTATTGCTAAGAAAAATTATTAACTTAAATGCTTCTGCTAAATCAAGTAGGTACCTACTGCAAGTGTTCGCTAAAATCAAATATTTTCAGGAAAAAGGAAAGCATTTTCATCATCAAAATATGTAGGTAGATACATAGGCCCGTAAACGCCTGTAATGGCAGAATTTTAGTAATACTTTCAATTTTGTGAAGACCTTTATTTACCATGTACCTAAAATTCTGACCAAATAAAATATTTGATTTGATAGGTAAATAAACATTATTAAGTGGCATAGGTAAACTCTAATAAAACGTGGACAGTGTGAACAAAGATACTGGATACAGAGAATTCAAAATCGTTATTTCTGGAAATATATTCATCATAGAGTAGTCGAGCTCCTTCTGTGTGGCTTGTCCGGGGAAGAACTACCAACACACCATTCTCCACTACCGAGCAGCGTTGCTGTGTTTTGGGTTTGAAGAGTGTGGTCGCTGGTGTCGTTACAGGCACATGGGGCTTAACATCAGTATGCCTCAAGTTGATCGATGCAGGGCAGTGCATCGTGGGTACGTTTCTATTGTCCTATCGTGAGGCAATGCTTTGATAAAGCTGATAGTCACCGCTTAACATCAGGTGGGCCATCAGCTTTGTTCATCGGCTAGTATTATAAAAAATAGGTAAAGAATACCTGCTTACCAACTAATATCAAACTATATCTCCAGTTTAATCAAGCTACATACATGTACTTGAATGTCAAACGGAATTATTTTTAAACAATCACAAAGAAAGTATTGATAAACATGATTGATCGCAAAGTGTTATTGTGTTGGATAAGCTAAGATAAGATAAATGCATTGTTTATCTAAGAAATTTCTCTCTGAAAGTCAAGTGGCTTTGTTGTCATTGTGAAAGGTTACTTTGCTTCGAGCTGTCAATAAAAATGTACATCTGTCATTCAAAATTATAACAAGGTGTCTTCGCTGTCTGTAATTTGGGTGTGTTATCTTAATTAACTTCTTTCATTGTAATCTTTTCCATTGCGTTAGGTAATCATCATCAGCCTATAGAAGTCCATTGCTGGACATAGCACTCCCCTGTTCATTACCAGGAAAAGCGATACTGAGCCTCCATCCACCGACTTCCGCGATCCTTACAATGTCTTCGGTCTATCGGGTAGGATGACGTCCCATGCTTTTAAGGTATGTCATCATCCATAGCAACTAAGTCTGCTATTGGAAGAGGTTTTTTTTAATAACTTGCTGATGGAACAACCCCTTATGTGAAGTGGTAACCATCACCTAACAAGGTTTCCAATTTCCCAAGAAGTGACATTGAGTTTGTTAGGGCTCTTCTCGTCTAGTCTTGTTTTGTCAGCTACATTTTTTAGATCGCCCCACCTTGCATGATTTGGAAAGGATTCATCGTTATTATTAATAAATTATAATTATTATGACTCATAACATAATAACTGCCTATGAGATAAGCTCTTTGAATTGCTTGAAGATGATCTCATAAAAACAAAACGGATAAGTCCAAGCGAGACCCTTGAGCTTAGGGTTCCGAACTCATCTCGGATAACGTCCAATTCGTAAATTATTTCAAATCAAGCTTTTTTTTTATTTCAAACGCATTATTATATTTGTATTTAATATTCCACTTCAAGAAATTTCTGGATTTCAAACGAATTTGGTGTTAGGAAGAAATAAACTTGTAACTAGAAAGACTATAGACTTACCTACATGGCAAACAGACAGACGTACAACACAGTGATACTTTACGGGCTCCGTTTTTACCTGTTGAGGTACATAACCTCAACACTAGATGATGGATCTTCAATCATTAATTCAGGGAAAAACATCCTATCTTTTTCGACATAAAAATTACAGACCAGAGCAATAATTCATTCTATAATACAATGTTTCACCCATTATCCACCTATTTCTTTGTGCTAACCCTTCTCCGGCATACGGTGTCTTGTATACCCCGAACTTTCACATCCTTCCTGTTTAAATGTATTCATAACGCGGCAAAAAACCTTAATGCGTATCATTTGATGGTTTTTAGACAAAGCCCACTGTCTATTGTGGGGTAAAAGATTTTTTGTCGTCTTAAAATTGGGTCGATGCAACGGATACTTTGCTTTTGATGTTTAAGTGGTATTACTTTCGGTTTTGATGGAGTTTTTGAGTTTATTTTTATTACAAAGCAGAGTCAATACAGTGACATTTCGTATAGATAGGAATAACATAAATTACCTACACATTGAAATATTTGGTAAACATACATACGTATGAGGTAATTTTTAAGGTATGGGTAACTATGTATTTCTTTTTACGCTGATAATTATTCTAAGCTAGAAGAAATGTTTTGTCATTTCATAGGGAACATTCTGCAAAAAATAACGAGATTCAAACTACGTACTAAATTTCCCTACGTCATAAAACGGAATAGCGTCGCACTAGTTGGAACCACCTCGTTAACTAAAAATACTTGAGTCTATTCTAAGCGCGCCTTACAAACCACCATCATAAAGAACCATTGTCCCATTCCCTTATCTCGCTGACAATAGCTACCGTACATTAAAATCAACTGCAGAGAATCTAAGCTACTTTGTATACCCATCCCATTGTGATTATCATAAATATTATGCTAATGCGATAAAGAAATTTTTGACTTCGATCACATCGGCCAGGTGTCGTGCGAAGGGTTGAGATTCAAATGTCTTGCGACCCTATTTGAATTCGATCATTTATTAAGATTTAACCCTTTTGTTTAGTCCGCTTCCCATACGTGTGCATGCATTGATAGTAATTTATGTGAGAAGCTGTGTTTAATGTTCTTTATTCTAATGTTTTCACGGTTGGAACGCAGTTTATAAGACGGTTGGCTACTCATAAATTTTAAGATTATCGTTTAGTGAAACGTGTCTAATGACCTACGGTTCAAGTCTTATACATTCTCTCCGTTATGAATATCAATGTGGAGATGAATGAGTTTAATCTATGGGATTTTAGATTTGTTGTAAATTAAAACGAGAAATTCAAAAATGAAAGCATTTTAATTAAAGTTTTGTATGATCATAACTTTCAAGACGAACTATAAAATAGATAGACAACACTATAATGAGTATCACAACAAAATAAAGATAATGTACATTTTACCTTTAAGAACTAACAGTTCTAATAATACAATGGGCAGCTTTTCGCTGACAGCGATCTTTTCTAGGCAACCTTTACAAAAACACAAAACTTTTTTTAATACAACTATTTAGCTCTTGCTTATAGTTAACTTCAGTTGAAACGTTGCTCAAAGCCCTGCCATAATTTATTTTGTCAATACCCATTGGTAGAAAAGGCAACATAATGCACTGTTGTTTTATCTTTTGGAGGATTTACTTATTAAAATCTGTTAATGGATTTTAGCAGAGATACTTCTACTTAAATCTGTCAAAATATAAAACCACTAAAAGGATAAGCTTCTTATCAATTTGTACTTATTTGTAGAATCAATGAAAACAGCTTCCAAAACGAACTTATACTCGTACAAACCACATTCCCAATTTGAAAATAGAACATACATTTGAATATAGAACATACATTCGAAATTTAAACATGTTCATGTGCGTGCTGACAAAACGCTTACAAACAAGAGCCACACAGATGGCAGTACCAGTACAGCTGTTCCGCTATTCTTATGCAAAACAGTATTTCATTTAACTCAAAGTACCTACTGGATGTAGTTGAATGCGCTTTGTACACGTGTTTTGTTTCTTATAATAATTTCTTAGAGAACTTAAAAAAAAACTCGACGTTTTTATTAGAAAAGAATGCAATCATCAAGTCTTTTAAAATTTAAAAAATTATGCTCAATGATGATTTAAAGTAGGGTCGTTAAAAATGGAGTAGGTTAATAAATTCTGATACAAAACAGTTTGTAAGGTAAGTAAAAATGGTTTAAGTAACGTTTTGCCTACTTTTTCATGTTTTCTGGTGAATCCCTGCATAGTATAAAACAAAGTTGCTTTCCGCTGTCTGTTTGTCCGTCTGTCCCAACGGACTTCGATGGGGTTATTTTAATAGATCTATATAAAAAAGAAAGTTTATACCCGTGCTAAGCCGGGGCGGGTGGCTAGTCAAATACAAAACTGTGTCAAAACTGTGACACGCAAGCTAAATACAATTTATTCTGAAATGCTTTTTGCTAAATTATTTTATGATTACCTACCTAAAACAATACCTCACTGTTTACTAATATTGCGCTAAAATTACAGTGTTCTTGCATGTCATATAATTGTTTTAAAAAGAATTGTGATTATGTCAATGAGACCATGACGCTTCTTTTTAAATAAGATAGTGGTGTCAATTCTGTTGTTGCATTATCCTAAACTAACTTAATCTGACAGCTCTAAAATTGTAGCCATCTTTGTCGTTTCGGTCTTTTAGAAAGGGACGGCATTATTTTTAGTGCTGTCAAATTAGGAAAACTGTTTATTGTTATTTGTTTTACTCATAACTTGAAGAGCACTTATTATTTGCTTGTCTTGTTTTTGAAATGGAATAAACGTATAACTAGCTTTTTTTTTTAAATAACAATTAGAAGGCTATGTTATTTTTTTACGTTATTTCTAAGTCACAAATTACTTCAGGTGACTTTAGTCCAGTAGGTATTCTAAAAATATTAAGTAAAACCAAAAACAAAAGCCTTGTTAAATATAGCGTTAAATTAAACAAAATTTAGTAATTTTCATTACGTAATGTGCTAAGCAGTTAAACGGTTAACTTTAACAAATACTTAAGTATGTGAACGAACGCCTTGTTTTACAGCCGCCATTAATAATATACGACCACCGATTATTGCGTTAACAAACCAGTTTCATTATTAACATAAATAATTTGACAGCTTTTGCAGCTCAGTTGGTAGTAGCTCCTTCTGGCCGTGGGTTTGATTCCCACCGCGAACAACATAATGTAATTTTTTTTATTAATGTTGGGCATAAAAATATTTTACCAGTTGATAACTTCTGAAACAGCTTCACGACTTTGATCCCTAGGCACGGTAGATATCCCATCAGGACTCTTGTTACCAAGTGCAACTTTCAGATTATCTTTTGAGTGTCTAATAGAAGGTAGTCAGAAGTATGTCCAACCGTACATTACATTTGACACCCCACATTTCGCAGTAGACTTTTACCAGTAGGTTTATTTAAATGTAAGAATCATCATCCAGTTTTGATTGCAGTAACATTCTGGTTCACGAAGGAATTTGGTTCGTTATGCGGAAAACCAACACGGTAACTACGAGAATAATGAAAACATGTTGACATGCGTAGCAATAAAACTTGGGTTTTCCAAAAGTGTATAAATAAATACAATAACTAATCACAAGTAAACACTTGTGTTATTTATAAGTTATTTACTGTCTATAGATGCGTTGAGTTATAATTAAAAAAGAGAAGTAAAATCAAACCATTAAAAAGGGTTTTAAAAATGTTTTTTATACAACCAGCTGATGGACCAAGCAGATGACCCACCTGATGTTAAGTGGTAACCATCACCTATAACAAAGCATTGCCTCGTAAGTCACACACGATAGGAACGTGCCCTACGATGCACTGCCCTACGTCCATCAACTTGAGGCATACAGACTGTTAAGCTTCATGTGCCTGTAATTACACCAGCGACCACACTCTTCAAGGAGAAACACAGCGTTGCTGCTTGGCGGCAGAAAAAGGCACGGTGCGGTAGTACTTCCCCGGTCGAGCCCTTCACAAAGAGCTCTACTACTCATAAAAAGCATTACCTAGCAGGGCTAGGTACGTAATGTGTAAAATCGTCTCAATGTGAGCGTTTGAGCCTATGTGCCTGAAATTATCCAGCACCTCTGCCTTCAAACCGAATCAGCAACTCTGCTTGGCGCCAGAAAGAGGCGTGGTGGTAGTACTTCCCCGGACAAGCCCTTCACAAAGCCTCTTTGACGTTTAGCTCCGCTGCAAAGTCGAGCGAAATGCCGTTACAACATTTCTACGGGGCTTCGGTTAAAGATTCTATTTTTAAAAACATGTCATTCAGAGCAATCAAAAGTGCAATGACACCATTTTCGAGTCATCCAAACATATCAGATAATATAGTCTGTGTACCTCATTCCAACCTCATTAGAGTAATAAAACCACACGAACACATGTTTTGCATCAATATACATAAAAACATTTGTTGTCTGTCCTGTCGTTTAATTTGGCTGCTTCCTCAATAAAACTTTATGGAGGATAATTTAAGGAGAACTGAGTAAATGGGACATTTCCATTAAATTACACATACATTAGATAGTATCGGATTATTAAAAAGAAGCGAGTAAATATATTATTGCAGGTTTCAAAATAATTAGACACTTTAAAACTATTATTATTTATTTCATATTTTATAAAATCAATCTCCAATTAATAAGGACTCATACATATGTAGTTAATTACCAAATACTTGTGATGGTTTAAAAAAATAAGAAAGAAAAGAAGAAAGAAAACATATTTATTTGCAGCAGCTTAAATACAGCATAAAACATACAAAAAAACAAAGAAAATAAATCAATTAAAAATAACCTATATAAGAGCTGCAAAAGGGACCCTGGCTCAGCATAAGTCAGTCGACAGGCAACTGACGCTGGTCTTCCGCCAGGGCCGTAATATTATCATGTTTATTTATATGTATCGTTCTTATACCTACACTACTGCATTAAATTTGATGAAATGTAGCATGGATATAGCAATTCATTTTGTTACTGACTTGCGAGTCCATACTTTGACGGTTACCACTTAACATCAGATGGGCCATCTGTTCGTTCATCAGCAAATGGTGTAAAAAAAGTCACGTGTCGCCTACTTGTACATTATTTTATTGCCCATATTATTTATATTAATTAATTAAAATCTTAGTAAGTATACTCACCTTTAAATAAGTGGGTGGTCCGATGTCATTAACGAATACCAAAAACTGTTTTTGTCAATTCCCAAGGCGGGTTCTTTACGTACGTATACGTAGCCTCTTTATGAGCTGCTATAAAAATACCAAAGTTTTGGAAATAATAATGTTGTATTTGGGAAGGAAAATTGCCACAATTATAATAAATAAATAATGCTGGACAATCCACACAGCACCATCTAGCCCCAAAGTAAGCTACCTACTTAAAGCTTGTGTTATGGGTACTGGATATATTTAATGATACATTAATACTTACATAGATAGATATTTTTTATTACACATAGAAAACACCCAGATCAACGGAACAAATTTCTGCAGATCGTACACAAATTTGTTCCGAGGCGGGAATCGAACCCGCAACCTCTTGCGTCGCTGGCGGGCTCGAGCCCACTGTGCCACTGAGGTCGTCGCATAATGAGCAAAAACGTAGTACAAGTATTCTGTGAGCTATTTTTCTGGCAACCCTGACATATCGGTTTGTAAATCCCTTCCTTTTGCATTTTAGTCTGTGGCTTTGACGCCCACCAAAAATTAAACATATTTTATGAGATGAACATACATTTTTTTTCTCTGTCTATAAAGGGGCTATATTGTGGGTGAAGGTTCCCATAGTAGGTTGCTTTTCTTAGTATATGGCTTTTCAGTTCATGTTGTACAACCAACAAACAAACAACAAAGTACAAGTCAACATCACAACCAGGCTATGATAAATAATAATAATAATAATAATAAATAATGCTGGACAATCCACACAGCACTATCTAGCCCCAAAGTAAGCTATTCAAAGCTTGTGTTATGGGTACTAGAAAACTGATATATTTAATACATTATATACTTACATAGATAGATATTTTTATTATACATAGAAAACCCCCAGACCGACGGAATAAATTTCTGCAGATCGTACACAAATTTGTTCCGAGGCGGGAATCGAACCCGCAAGCTCTGCGTCGCAGGCGGACTCTCGCCCGCTGCGCCACTGAGGTCGTCGTGTAATGTAAAGTTATAGTACATGGTTTCTTTATAAATATGCAAAGAACCCAAGTGTTTCCTAATTAATTAAAGTCCGAATCACCCCTTGGAATGGAATAAAAGTGTCCCAATTTCAACGCGCATTTATTTTTATTTTATTTATCACCTGTCATCGGCAGCCGCTCGACCACTCCATTTTACGCAGTGTAACTAGCCGTCGTGCTAATAATTCAACTTTATAATTAAAACTATTGATACTTACAATAAATTGAACTTTGCAAAGTTGTTAACGTAAATATATTTGTAGAATTGTATATTTAAATTATAGAAAAACTCGTAAGATTCCGTTACGTTTACTACGTACTGCCCTCTTTTCAAATAGAAGCTTTATTCACTATGACCATTTGCACCGCGATCACAGCTAAGACAAAGCAGCCGGTGGCATACGGTCAGGGCAAAGTATCTCCTATGTCATAATAAAGCCCAACATCAGGTTTTGACGTTTCACGGTTTGGGGCAAGGAATCTCCTTGGAATCTCCTATTGTCATAGAGAATAATTCCCCAGGAGCCTTATTCAATATGACCATTTGCACCGCGATCACAGCTAAGACAAGGCAGCCGGTGGCATACGGTCAGGGCAAAGTATCTCCTATGTCATAAAGAATAAAGCTCAACATCAGGTTTTGACGTTTCACGGTTTGGGGCAAGGAATCTCTTATAGTCATAGAGAATAATGCCCCTGGAGTTTTTTCGAATTTTTTTTAGGTAATTTTGACATTATTATGCCAATGAGTGAGTTTGAGAGTCGACTCCATAATATTTTTAGAGAACTAGCTGATGGAACAAGCATGGAACCAGGTGATGGTTACATTTTGGTTTGCATCGTGCCGGACTTACGACGCAATGTTTGATGGCTACCACGTAACATCTGCGTGTACACACCATTAGCAAATAGTGATAAAACAAAATTTTTAGATTTAGGTTTTCGAAGATCGTTCGTTTCGTTTAGGAGATCGAAAGCCGTACCTCCTCGTTCGTACGTCGTTGTTCGTACAACTTCGTTCGTACGTCCTCGTTCGTACCCCTTCGTTCGTACACCTTCATCTGTACGTCTTCGTTCGAACGTCGTTGTTCGTACAACTTCGTTCGTACGTCCTCGTTCGTACCCCTTCGTTCGTACGTCTTGGTTAGTACGTCGTCGTTTGTACCCCTTCGTTCGTACCCCTTTGTTCGTACACCATCGTTCGTACGTCTTTGTTCGTACGTTGTCGTTCGTACAACTTCGTTTGTACGTCCTCGTTCGTACCCCTTTGTTTGTACACCTTCGTTCGTTCCTCCTCTCATACCCTCAGTAATAAATAATTCCTGATAGAGTAGTCACGCCACATCCCCTCACGCAGAAACAGGCGTGGCTCGGTCAGCTAATCGGTCCCTCGATGTACAATCGCCATCTTGAAATTATTTTTAACTAGCTGCGCCCCGCAGTTTCACTCGCGTAGTTTTGAGCTCAGGTATTTGCACGATATAAAAAGTAGCCTATGTGCTATTCCAGACTATCTATCTCCCTGCCAAGTTTCATCCAGATCCGTTCAGGCGTTCCGACGTGAAAGAGTAAGAAACATCCATCTATCCCTCCATCCATCCATCCATCCATCCATCCATCCATCCATCCATCCAACCATCCATCCATCCATACTTACAAACTTTCGCGTTCATAATAGTAGTAGGATTACTATAGGCATTCGATCTCGTATTTATTTTTAAATTTTATGGCTTAATTTAACAAGATATATAAATAAAAGAACTATTAAAAAATAACTACACGTGAAATGGTATACATGCAATTTTTTATACATATGTTAGAACTATAGGTACTATAGGTGGAAGAGTAGTAGAGCTCTTTGTGAAGGGCTCGTCCGGGGAAGTACTACCACCACGCCTTTTTCTGCCGCCAAGCAGCAACGCTGTGTTTCGGTTTGAAGAGTGTGGTCGCCGGTGTAATTACAGGCACATGAGGCTTAACATCTGTATGCCTCAAGTTGATGGACGCAGGGCAGTGCATCGTAGGGCACGTTCCTATTGTGCGTGACCTACGGGGCAGTGTTTTGTTTATAGGTGATGGTTACCACTTAACATCAGGTGGGCCATCTGCTTGTTCCATCAGTATTAAAAAAAAAAAAAAAAAAAACTATACACTTTACAATTATCATTGAAGTTATTTTTTGTTGCAATTACAAAAATATGCAGTACTATTTAATAACCCTTTCTTTTGCTGTAATTGTAGCCATACAAGATCTTTATTTAATTATTAATTTAAGGGTCCGGCGACAGTGGCTCGCAATTTCGAGGTGCGATTGGCTATTATTTTATTTCATTTCGGGGATGTTGTTTGAAAGAATAACTCTAAAGTGACACGCATAAATACTGTTCGAACACAAATAATACAATAATATAAGGGAAATGTGCTTGAGTCAGAAATCATTTTGGTATTAGGTAAACGTAAGACCAAACATACTAATTAACAAAACAGCTAACAATCAAATTTTCAAAAAATATAGTAAAACTGTTCATTTAAATCTAGATACATCCGTCATTGCACACCGTGCGTCAGACAACCGTGTCATTGCACACAGCTATAATTGCAATTTTTTACAAACAAGTTAGTGATATGTCTTGAAATGTGCGAGTGTTGTTTAACGGTTGTCAGCCCCTTAATGGTTACTTTCATCGAAAGCCGGCTTTCTAGAGGTTTTTTTATTAAATTTTATCATGATATGCGATAAAGGCACGTAAATGGAGAACGTGCATTCCGTGCATGACCGTATCAGAGCGGCATCGTTACTTTGTACTTGGACGACCTCAGTGGCGCAGCGAGAGTCCGCATGCGACGCAGAAGGTTGCGGGTTCGATTCCCGTCTCGGAACAAAGTGTACCAGAAATTAGTTCCATTGTCTGGGTGTTTTCTATGTATAATAAAAAATATCTCTCAATGTAAGTATATAATGTATTAAAATATCAGTTATCTAGTACCCATAACACAAGCTTTGAGTAGCTTATTCCATAATAAGCTTACTTAATTGTTCCTTCAATAGCCCCATGGCTAGATGGTGCTGTGTGGATTGTCCAGCATTTTTTTTTTGTTGCTTCTCACATGAAAATAAGTTTTTGCTTTACAGTTCTTGAGGAGAGAACAACATTTTGATGTTGTCCCTATAGGGACATAGAGACATAGGGATGCAGGGACAGGGAAAGCGACTTTGTTTTATACTATACTAGCTGGTACCCGCGACTTCGTCTGCGTACTTTTAATCTCTTCATCTCTTTTTTTCGCAATAAAAGGTAGCCTATGTTCTTTCTCAGGGTCTAAAGATTGTCTGTGCCAAATTTCATCAAAATTGGTTGAGAGGTTTAAGCGGGAAAGCGTAACAGACAGACAGACAGACAGATAGACAGACAGACAGAGTTACTTTCGCATTTATAATATTAGTTGGGAAGTTGGGATGTAATGATTTCACTTTCGTTGAGTTGTCATCCGTAAAATTATACCAGCTTTTGTTTCAAAAAATATATTTTAATAGCTTCTCTTTCAGAATAGCGTTACTGATGATTAGGGGACTAAAAGCAATATCCTTAATCCAGTCAGCGCCTTACTATTAATCCCAATCCCAACTTTATTATAAATGCGAAAGTAACTCTGTCTGTCTTTCTGTCTGTCTGTATGTCTGCCTGTTACGCTTTCCCGCTTAAACCTCTCAACCGATTTTGATGAAATTTGGCACAGACAATCTTTAGACCCTGAGAAAGAACATAGGCTACCTTTTATTGCGAAAAAAAGAGATGAAGAGATTAAAAGTACGCCGACGAAGTCGCGGGTACCAGCTAGTTTAAAATAAAACAAAAAAATAAAAATTTTGACTTATACATTATGGATCTTTTAGTGAACAATTAACAAATCTTACTTAATTGTTACTTCAAATAAAAGAATATGGCTATTAAAATATTATACTATTGAACTATATTTTTTTATAGCAAAATATTTATTTGTAATGTAACTAAATGGACAAGTATTTACAAAATGTTCCATATAAAACAGTTGAACTATCTTCAGATTGTTGTGGACGATCTAGAGATCAACTGATCCAAATCATTATTACATTTAATAAAACATGAATAATCAAACTTGTCAATATTTATAGCAATATATGTACTTGTTTACAAGAAAATGAGTAAATGTAATTAATTACCTACCTACTCACTACACGTGGATAACAATCACGTGTAGTGAGTAGGTAATTAATTATATTTACCCATTTTCTTAAACATTAATTAATTTAAGAGCACCGGTGGTCTAGTGGGAGTGACCCCGCCTTCCGATCGTAAGGTCGCAGGTTCGAATCCAGTCGTGCACCAATGGATTTTTCTATCGAAAAATTTAAATGCGCAATGCCAGTGCTCTTAAACGGTGAAGGAAAACATCGTGAGGAAACCAGTTAGTATTCTAACAGCGGCGATGGGCTTTGCAACCTGTCACGTATGGAATACTTACTACTGCAAAATGTGGGTATGTGCCAAATGTAATGTTTGGACGTACCTCTGACTACCCCCCTTAGACATCCTCAAAGAATCTTGAATTAGCATCTACATGGTACTGGGAGATCTGAAGGGATATCTACCGTGCCTGGGGATCAAAGTCGTGAAGCTGTTTCAGTTTTTCAGTTTAATTTAATACATAAGTAAACTGTTGTTTTATTATACTTTGAAATAGTCTCATGTTTTAACAACAATGTAACGGACTGCAATACATAGTTATAACAAACTCTTATAATGAATACTAAGTCTAACACAATATTTCAGTCTCTACATTAGTCTTGTATATAACACAGACTAGACAGAACTTATATTTATTTGTTTTTTTACAATGTGTAATGAATGCATTCAATATGTATTCATAAAAAAATGTGATATGAATTAAATGATTAAAAATGAATTACCCGACACTAATTTTTAAATTATCAGTAATACACAGATCGAAGGTATATTATTCTATACATCCTAATAATGGCACACCTGATGTTAAGTGGTAAAATGACATGGGTATGATAAAGAAAGTGGATTACAGTCTGTAACGTTATAAATTTTTAGTTTAACTTAGGATTTTTTCACAGACAGTTAAATAAATAAATAAATAATGCTGGACAATCCACACAGCACCATCTAGCCAAAAAGTAAGCTACTCAAAGCTTGTGTTATGGGTACTAGATAACTTATATATTTAATACATTATATCCTAGTAATATTATAAACGTGAAAGTTTGTAAGGCTGGATGGATGGATGGATGGATGGATGTTTGTTACTCTTTCACGCCGGAACGGCTGAACGGATCTAAATGAAACTTGGCAGAGAGATACATTAAAGTCTGGACTCTGGAATAACACATAGGCTACTTTTTATCCCGTGGGAAGATCCCAGATTTAAATCCCGGTAGATTTAAATCTGCGCGGGTGAAACCGCGGGCCACAACTAGTACTTACATAGATAGTTTTTTTTTTGTACATGGAAAACACCCAGACCAACGGAACAAATTTCTGCAGATCGTATCTCTGCGTCGCAGGCGGACTCTCGCCCGCTGCGCCACTGAGGTCGTCAAACGTTGTTTATGTTGTTTTCGTTTTAATATCTTGTTTACCACTTCGGAACGCGTTTATCTAAACGCTGATGTCTGTTTGTCTGTCTCTTCCTATAAAGCGTGGGCAAACGTGCAAGTTTTTTTCTACGAAATATATAAACTAAATATTATTACTTGTACAGATTCTTTATTGCACTACTTATAAATAATAATACCATCATATCTTTTTAATACACAGCTAGGTAATTCTACATTGACGTTGATGTTTGTTGCATGTTTTTAGGCGTTTGTGACGTGATTTTACTGAATATAGTTTTTATTAAATTCCAGGAAATGGTAGCTTTAGTATTAAATTAAATGCCTAAAAGTATCCCTTTCGACATTCATCCAAAATAACACAGAACATAAAGCAGACATCACAACCCCTAACATTAAACCCTCACATTCAAGATCTACGAAAAAACAACACCAACCTGTTGCCTTTCTGAGACATTTGGTAAGCGTTTGTTACCCTTTTTTGTACCAGTTTTTAAGTAAAAAATGTAAATAATACTATCCTTTGAAAACGTTAAGATACGTGGAGTTCAGATAGGGACACACCGGCGGGAAAATATACGAGTGAAGTTTGTTTTCCTACTCATATTATAAACGCGAAAGTTTGCAGGTCAGTATGGATGGATGGATGGTTGGATGGATGTTTGTTACTCTTTCACGCCGGAACGGCTGAACGGATCTGGATGAAACTTGGCAGAGGGATAGATTATAGTCTGTAGCACAAATAGGCTACTTTTTATCCCGTGGGAATACCTTTATTTAAATCTGCGAGGATGAAACCGCGGGGCGCAACTAGTAGATCATAAATTCGTGGCAGCCTAAGTAGCTCAGTTGGTAGTAGCTCTGCCTTCTGCGCCGTAGGTCGTGGGTTCGATTCCCACCGTGAACAAACATTTGTGTGATGAACATAAATGTTTGTTCTCTGTCTGGGTTTTATATAATATTATAAGTATGTATTTACAAAAAAAAAGTATTATTAGTAGTATATCAGCTATCTGGTTCCCATATGACAAGCATAAGCTTAGTTTGGGGCTAGATAGTGCTGTATGGAAAGTCCACCAATATTTATTTATATTTATAATTACGTTTTGTTTATGGTTTTGAGTTTTGATCAAAGAATTAGGATCAAAAACATTTACGTGCTCAATATCTTAAATCAAGTAAAAATAGAGTTAAATATGTGTGAAAATATTCTTATTTACTTATACTATAAGATTGTATTATTTCTTAAACGTACGAAATATGTGTGAACATATTCTTATTTACTTATACTATAAGATTGTATTATTTCTTAAACGTACGTACTAAAATACATGATAGTATATTATTATAATAGATGTAATATTCAAGAATACGGTAGCGGCTCAGCCCGGTTTATACCCGCTGGTATCTTAGTACCAATTCCTTTTTTTGTATGAGTGACATAATGTCAGTTTTATTATAAAAACCGAAAGCGTTGTTTGCTCTAGGTGTATTCACGACTTTACTACGTATCTCGATTCTCAACTGATGGGACCACTCGCTCGAGTTTAAGTGCGGTATCTTTTGTGTTTTTTTCTTTTTTAACTTCGACTGTGCTCGGAAATAGGTTATAACCTATTTATTTTACTTTTTAAATTGGGGATAGGATAAAAAGTAATTTAATAACATGCTGGCTGAGAAGGGTTAAAATAAAATTATAATTTGTAGACACGATAGCTGGTATTTTTATGAATTTGAAAGTACTATATCCCAACTAATATTATAAATGCGAAAGTAACTCTGTCTGTCTGTCTGTCTGTTACGCTTTCCCTCTCAACCGATTTTGATGAAATTTGGCACAGATAATCTTTAGACCCTGAGAAAGAACATAGGCTACCTTTTATTGCGAAAAAAAGAGATGAAGAGATTAAAAGTACGCAGACGAAGTCGCGGGTACCAGCTGGTTTTTTTTATATAAAAAATATTATCTACGCTGTTTCTTGTTTAATATTGCATTTTTTATGAGTTGATGCACGTATCATTCATGCTATTTAACAGTGATACTACCCAATTTATTTAGTAAAACAGGTATTAAACAAGAATAAAAACTATCGACTCGAATACAATCTAAATTGTTTTATTAACAAAAACGAATGCCTTCTCCGAGTTTGCCGCAATTATTGATCATTTCATTAGTTTTTGTCGCAAACAATCACTGGCTTGATACGTTTTAAATTGTTATGATACTATTACATTTATAGCTAAGTATTTCACTATCCGCTCGTTGCGCGTTCAATCGAAAACGGGATCTATTGTTGGTAATATTCAGCTCATATTCCTTTGTGCAATGTCATCAAGTGTTTCATAGAAATAATGCGAATGGTCTGCTCGCTATCACTGGATGTGAATTGTAACATACAAAAGGTAGCCAGCCACAATGACCAATAAAACCTTATATAGAATAAAAACTATAAGCATACAATTTACCTTTATTTTTGAACTAAGATTTATAAGATTATAGGCAAGCCTTCAAGTTTAATCATTTATTAATTGAATCTTATATCACTTCGTTAAGGCCCCGGTGACAGCGGCTCGCAGTTTCGAGGTGCGATTGGCTATTATTTAATATTGAGGAGGTTGTTTGAAAGAATAACTATCCAGTGACACGCTTAAATAATGTTCGAATACAAATAATACAATAATATAAGGGAAATGTGCTTGAGTCACAAATCATTTTGGTATTAGTATGTATGGCCTTACGTTTACCTAATACCAAAATGATTTCTGACTCAAACACATTTCCCTTATATTATTGTATTATTTGTATTCGAACAGTATTCATGCGTGTTACTGGATAGTTATTCTTTCAAACAACCTCCCCGAAATGAAATAATAGCCAATCGCACCTCGAAACTGCGAGCCGCTGTCACCGGGCTCTTAAAACGGTCAACAAAAGAGAATCATGAAATAAACGTTTTCGTAGCTGCATGTTGCATGATACCATATACAGCACCTGCTCTCAAGACCGGTCCACAGAAAAAAAATGTTTAATCTTTTCCATTTTTAAAATGAAAACAACACTTTTTAAAAGACCGTGGGATTTTTCTTTGTTTATGGTAGAGAACTCGCGCGTTTGCAGTTGTTTACAACGGGTCGACAACAAGTTTCAATTTTGTTTTGTATTTAATTTTATACTTTGTTTGTATAATTATGATCTCTCAGCAAAAAAGAGGCGATTTATATGGCAATACTACTTTTCGAAGCGTAATAAAATGGTAAATTTAATAGTAGGTATGTACCTAATAGGACATTTAAATTGAAAACGAACACGATTTAGATACCAAATTAAACATAATTTGGTCATAATTAAGACCAAGTAAAACATGAGAAAACTAAAAAATAGGTAATTTTCAAAAAGCTAGAAGTACCTACTACAAAAAAACTCGCACCTCAAAAAATTTTTTTTTTTTCAATCACGATATTATTTCGTGTAATTTCGACACCGCTCCTAAACGTTCTAATAACAAAAGATTTGTAAATTGAAACAGCTTCACGACTATCCCTTCAGATCTCCCAGTACCAAGTAGGTACTAATTCAAGATTCTTTGAGGATGTCTAAGGGGGGTAGTCAGAGGTACGTCCAAACATTACATTTGGCACATACCCACATTTTGCAGTAGTTAGTATTCCATACGTGACAGGTTGCAAGCCCATCGCCGCTGTTAGAATACTACCTGGTTTCCTCACGCTGTTTTCCTTCACCGTTTAAGAGCACTGGCATTGCGCACGTAAATTTTTGATAGAAAAATCCATTAGTGCACGACCGGATTTGAACCTGCGACCTTACGATCGGAAGGCGAGGTCACTCCCACTAGACCACCGGTGCTCCTTCCGGATTTGTAAATTTAAATTTTATATTGACGTGGGCAACCGTCTAACTCGTTTTATGTTCTGCCAAGTTATTGTTTTTTCCTTAAACTTTTGCAAATTGATTTGGTGATTCATAATAAAGTTACTACTTGAATTTGAATAGACTTTTGTGTGACGTACCATGTTGTAACAAAATAAAACAGATGGCAGGGTAAATACTATAAAATATACTTATTTAGCTACGTAATTCGCAGTGTAATTAATATAACAATACATATTTAAAATAATACTGAACAATTATCGTATCTCTATACATTTTCTTGGAAAAGTCCATAAAATAGAGAAACCATTTTCTGGATATAATTCAAACTAGGAATGCTTCGCATATCAGCAGTGCACGCTGATACAAGTTGATAAATTGTATCTTTAATTATTTCTTAAGTGCCTCCCCTATTACTCTATCTTTAGTGCACCTTTCTGCGGTCCCATTAGCGCGTTACAGATAAAATATCTATTTGGAAAATTCCAAACCACCTTATTTGTTAAAATAGTTAAACAATAATCGATTTTTGTAGCGATAAAATATTTATCCTTGTTCGAAACGAATTTCGTTTTTATCGCAACCGGTTTGGACGGCCGCCGCATTGGTGGCAACGACCACCCATTCCATATTCGAATTTTTGTTTTTATTTTATTTCAGCGCGCCCGGCCATTTTTAACCGACTCGTCTCAGATTTCGATAATCGTTTTAAAATCATCGCTCTTAATCGATTTGCGACACTTCGATCGAAACTATCTGCCGCGTTTAACAAAAAGACGGACCCAACTAAAGCTAGGTCATGTAGGTCACGGTGGCGTTGTTCAGTAAAAAAATATAGCAAAATCATCGTCAGCACAAAAAAGTATGGCGTCATTTTTCAAACCTTTACGGTACGAATAATAAAGGAAATTGGTTGCGGACGGGGCGGTCAATAACAAGCGCAGGATAAGTAGGTATAATGATTAGCTGTCATTTGTCACTTTACGTGTCCGTATGACGACCGCGCATTGAATGTGACACAGAGGACATTAACGCCGGCTGAAAACTAAATAAATTGTTGTAATTTGCGCCTTTGTGTAAATTGTTTACGACGAGCGATACGACCGCGTTTGATATCCTCTTCGGGTTTCCTTCGTGCACTGACCTTTTTTGCACAAAAACAGTGCAAATTGTTGATGTTTTCTCAGTATGTTGGCCTTTACCACATTTAGTTGTTTTTAAATCATTTTCGGCAACATTAAATCATTAGCTATGCAAATTTACACTCCATTATACAATTTGGCGAGCAAAAAGCGTAGCAAAAAGTAATATTCGGCTAGGATAAGCCGTCATGAGTTGACCGAGGCAAGGTCGCGGGTATTTTGAACTTCGAACAAAAACATTGCTCGCTGCATTGCCGTCTGATTGATGGGATCTCTTTTCAAGCACGCGATTGATTTGTTTTTTATGCTCCATTCACGCTGCATTCTGCCAGAGTTTGCGGCCAGTGTTTTTGTACCAGAGTTTTTATATTCAATTTTGCATTCTTTGTTGCAGGTCTTGGCTGAAGGTTATTTACTGGCTGTGGTGAGTCAATTTTGAATTGCCAGTTTACATACAAAGAGATAAGTTAGAGTGTTTTAGTTTACTTTACGCCCTCAATACCCGTTATGCATATCGGCCTTATACGGGCACTAGAAAAGTGCCGGCTCGGCCGCGGCCGTCGCATTGTCTTTCTGTCTGTCATGTGTGACTCACGCTATTGTTGGGTTACACAATAGAATGTCTTTGTGCATTGTGCCCCCGGGACCCTGGTGTTACGTATTTCGTAATTATTACTAGACTTTTATCGTACTAAGCGGCTGAAGATAGAAACTATTCCGAAACGTAACTTGGTTACGTCGCTGCGTCAGTAGAAGATTATAACTTTTTATATTGGTAATATGAAATATCTCACGGCACGCGCTAGGGGAATAACCCTCAAACGCCCGTTTGAACTACAAGGGCAAAAAATCCGAAAAGGGGTCCGGCATAATAGATATGCGAAAACTCAATCGCTCTAGTCTAACAATAAAACCGAATGAGGTCTGTTTCGAATTTGCACTGGTCAATCGAATTTGGACCCTCTGCTATTTGAAATAGAATTGTGAGATTCAGCTTTTGCCGAATTAGATTTCGAAATTCGAATCCCCTTTGGATTTGGAACGCAACTACTCGTAGTAGGCGGGAAAAGTGGTCGTTCGTTCTGAAATGTCAAAACAAATTAGCGGTACACTACGCGTATGTGCGTACGAGACCGGCACTATTTCATCGAGTATCGATCCGTGGGCGCGAAGAACTCTAGCCATATTTTATGAGTATTTGAAATTCATTGCTTGTTTTCCATTTACGGCAGATCGATCTTAAACAAATACATTTAGAACTAGTGAGGAGCCATGCGTTGAACTTATTAACTTATTGAATTTTTTTTATTAATGTTTGATATAAAAAAGAGCACCTGTAAGTTTATGCCGTATGGTCAATAAAGGTAGACTTAAGTATTTTTGTCAAGTATGAGAGAAGTACATAATCAGTTGAATTGATTGACTAGCATTATTGTTTCACTTTTAGAACTTTAGGTGAATTTAAAAGAAAATTTGTTACACCGACTGTAAAGCAATCTATAACAAAAACCCTCAAAGCCACAAAACCAAGAGCTAAACTATCTCATATCGATTTACTCAATGACTACCAACATAATTGGTAATAATTTGTCCTTATCAGGTGCAATTACTTCAAAAACTATTTGAAACTCGAAAAATACCATCGATAATGAATGATGCGCCGCGATAGCTGGCTGGTTTGACCGCAAAATTGGAATAAAACATTCGAAATTCGAATACGAATTACGAAATTGGTTATAAGTAATTCAAATATTTCGATGAGTCGAGTGGGTGGCAACAGCGGTGATGGGGTAAAAATTACCCCCGAGGGTAATTCGTAGGGTACAACCCCGAATATGTGAGGGTGTGTGTGTTTATGTGTGATCGGGGGTATGATAATGGCGCATTTCCGTCGAGTGCATCCCCACTAGGTAAAAGTGAAGTTTTTCGCTCGGGACCACTTGAAATTGAAACGTAAAATCTGTCGGCTCGATGGTTTTAATAACTAAATATTTTTTACAGCATTATGGATGTGGAAATTATGGGGCAATGAATAAAACAGAACTACTAAATTATTGGAAACAGTGAAGGAGCATCGTAGATGCATGCATTATATTGTATATCTACTGATGAACTTCCTTCTTGTTTTCTTTTCAAACCCAAACATAATCAAATAACAAATTGTAACCCTGTCAAAGTTTCAATGCCAATGCCAGCGTGCTCTTAAACAGTGAAGGAAAACATCTTGAGGAAACCAGTTAGTATACTAACAGCGGCGATGGGCTTGCAACCTGTCACGTATGGAATACTAACTACTGTAATGTGGGTATGTGCTAAGTAAATAAATAAAAATAAATAATGCTGGACAATCCACACAGCACCATCTAGCCCCAAAGTAAGCTACTCAAAGCTTGTGTTATGGGTACTAGATGACTGATATATTTAATACATTATATACTTACATAGATAGATATTTTTTACTATACATAAACACCCAGACCAACGGAAAAAGTTTCTGCAGATCGTACACAAATTTGTTCCGAGGCGGGAATCGAACCCGCAACCTCTTGCGTCGCAGGCGGACTCTCGCCCGCTGCGCCACTGAGGTCGTCAAAATGTAATGTTTGGACGTACCACTAAATATAATTCTGGCTGGCATCCTCAAAGAATCTTGAGTTAGTACTTGATACTGAGAAATCTGAAGGGATATCTACCGTGCCTGGGGATCAAAGTCGTGAAGCTGCTTCAGTTTTTTTCAGTTTCAAAATTTAGAAACAATAGATGTTTTGTTCTTCGAGATATCTTCGACAAAGTCGACAAAAGTTTGTATTTTCAAACAGAAACACGTGTTCGTTAGTTTGCATTTCTCTTATGCATTGCCGTCATAAATACACAAAAATCATTAAAGTCAACGAGGTACGAACATTTCACGTTTTACTACACCATAAACGTAACATGGCCGTTAAAATATTGCCATTTAACGCCTGTTTTAAATAAACGGCTATTATACTAAACAGTCTCAATTTGATCTGCTTGAAGTTTTGAAACATGTTTTTTTAAAAAATGAGCACGAGTTACTAGGTACTACTGAATAATGATAATAACAATAATGCTAGACAATCCACACAGCACTATCTAGCCCCAAAGTAAGCTACTCAAAGCTTGTGTTATGGGTAGATACTAGATAACTGATATATTTAATACATTATATACTTACATAGATAGATATTTTTTATTATGCATAGAACCACCTACGGAACAAATTTCTGCAGATCGTACACAAATTTGTTCCGATGCGGGAATCGAACCCGCAACCTCTTGCGTCGCAGGCGGACTCTCGCCCGCTGCGCCACTGAGGTTATCAAATTGTACAATAAAGGTTAATTTATTGATTCATTTGAGTAATTTTGGAGAACTCTGACTGAAAAAATCCGGAGTTCTTATCTAAGAGATCTGTAGGGGACATATAGACATCATACCGTACCTGGATGATCAAAGTCGTAAAGCCGTCTCAGTTCTAGATTTTTTAACTAGTACAAATTTCTCAATAATTTCGAGAACTTAATATGAGTAAAATATGTTTTTCAAACCTAAACTCAAAGGTCGGGAAAGCAAAATAAAGACTTCGTTTTTAATTGCGGCAATAAAATTTGAATATGGAACACGCGGGAAATGTCGCGCCATAAACGCACGCATGCTTGCTTCCACTTTTAGCAACTGACTCTTTCCCGTTACCCTAATGACTTTTGCAAACAAAAAATGTAGAAATTAATGTACTTACCATATTAAATTTACTGTGAATCTTTTGATTTGTACCTACTAATATTGGTTATAACAATGTCCCTACTACTTTTTTATAGATTTTTTTTTTATTTTTTATCCGAATTTTTAAGGTAAGTTAAAAAAAACCGGCCGTTATTGTCGGTCATCAAACTGCATGCTCTAAACATTGCAAATAAAACTAAATAAAATACCAATGGGTCGTATCTAAGGTATGATATACCACCAGATTAAAATTGCACAGAGTAATCTCAAACGGTGAAGGAAAACATCAAGGAAACCGGCATATCGTAGAACCTAAAAAGTTTTAAAACATTTTGTGCTCGAAAAAAGACTATTTGAGACGCCCATAAAATCCTTTCCCCACACTTTTCCGAACGAGACAGTGACACGACAGTAAAAAGCACATTGGTAGGACTACACCAAGTGATTTAATACCAACATAATAGAATTTTCCTAGTCCTAGCTTCGACCAGCGGCCCGATTACGCTAAAGTCTGGCTATTGAGATGGCTTTCAGTTGGATTTCCAAAGTGTATTAGCAATTGTGTAGGATTGATGGGAATCAAATGTCAAATAGAAAGCCATCTCGATATGTAAATCGACCTGTAAAATACAAACAGAGGGCTCAAGTTACTATGGACGAGGTACGGGTTCCTAAGACGTGTTTATTGCCCATTTGCACTGGCTCGTGAGCTGAGCTGTTTGACGACATGCAAACGGTAAGCACTAGGGTTGGGAAAATAATTTTATTTTTAACTAGCGATCCGCCCGCGCGCCCCTGCTTCGCACGGGTGCACATATCATGCATGTATTATACATATAAACCTTCCTCTTGAATCACTCTATCTATTAAAAAAACCGCATCAAAATCCGTTGCGTAGTTTTAAAGATTTAAGCATACATAGGGACATAGGGATATAGGGACAGAGAAAGCGACTTTGTTTTATACTATGTAGTGATAGTGATTTGCACTGGCTTGTGAGCTGAGCTGTTTGAAGACATGCAAACGGTAAGACCTAGGGTTGGGAAAATAATGTTATTTTTAATAAGAATAAACTTTTGACTACAATCTCACCTGATGGCAAGCGACGATGTAGCTCCATCAGCCGATTATGATCTCAATATACCAAGGTATTTTATTTATACAACCAGCTGATGGAACAAGCAGATGACCCACCTGATGTTAAGTGGTAACCATAACCTATAACAAAGCATTGCATCGTAAGTCACGCACGATAGGAACGTGCCCTACGATGCACTGCCCTGCGTCCATCAACTTGAGGCATACAGATGTTAAGCCTCATGTGCCTGTCATTACACCGGCATTATATGATTGTTACGATTTTAGGATGTAATTTCTTATTTATACAATCAAGTGGTTCTAATAATAAGGCAGACTGGAGCATTGTAATTGAGATCTACCGTGTCGTCAAGAAATGGAGGCAGTTGAAACAACTACCTGAAAATAAATAGTTTTTTTTTTTTTTTTTTTTTTATACAACTAGCTGATGGAACAAGCAGATGGCCCACCTGATGTTAAGTGGTAACCATCACCTATAAACAAAACATTGCCCCGTAGGTCACGCACAATAGGAACGTGCCCTACGATGCACTGCCCTGCGTCCATCAACTTGGGGCATACAGATGTTAAGCCTCATGTGCCTGTAATTACACCGGCGACCACACTCTTCAAACCGAAACACAGCGTTGCTGCTTGGCGGCAGAAAAAGGCGTGGTGGTAGTACTTCCCCGGACGAGCCCTTCACAAAGAGCTCTACTACTCTTAGTAAAGATAAAACGTGATAAATACCCGTGATATTTCAATTGACGACGTCTGTGGCGCAGTGGGCGAGAGTCCGCCTACGACGCAAGAGGTTGCGGGTTCGATTCCTGCCTCGGAAAAAAATTGTGTACGATCTGCAGAAAATTGTTCCGTAGGTGTGTTCTATGTATTATAAAAAATATCTATGTAAGTAAAAAAACTGAAAACTGAAACGGCTTCACGACTTTGATCCCCAGTCACGGTAGATATCCCCTCAGATCTCTCAGTACCAAGTACTAACTCAAGATTCTTTGAGGATGTCTAAGGGGGGGGGGGGGGTAGTCAGAGGTACGTCCAAACATTGCATTTGGCACATACCCACATTTTGTAGTAGTTAGTATTCCATACGTGACAGGTTGCAAGCCCATCGCCGCTGTTAGAATACTAACTGGTTTCCTCACGATGTTTTCCTTCACCGTTTAAGAGCACTGGCATTGCGCACATAATTTTTTCGATAAAAAATCCATTGGTGCACGACCGGATTCGAACCTGCGACCTTACGATCGGAAGGCGGGGTCACTTCCACTAGACCACCGGTGCTCTATGTGAGTATATAATGTATTAAATATTTTATTTATTTTATTTTATTTTATTTATCAGTCATCTAGTACCAATAACACAAGCTTTGAGTAGCTTACTTTGGGGCTAGATAATGCTGTGTGGATGGTCCAGCATTATTTATTATTTTATATAAAAATTCTATAATGATAAGTATCATTATTATTATAACCACTTGATTGTGTAAGTAACCACATTTACCAGCGATGTCGTGTTAGAGAGCACTTACAATGTTGCGTGGCGTCTCAATCGGGCTGTTCATACATATTTAGAACCAGCTTAGGATTAAATAACTTTCACACAAGTAACTCAGCGAAATGAGTTAATTGACGAAGTCACGTTCATTTTTTGTAATTGTAACACGATTTACGTGAAATTAAAATTAATTCCGTTTCTAGGATTCCGTCTTTTACCCGCTTTGTTATCTTTGGCACGCATTGTAACTCATATGTAATTATGAAAATATTAAGTGACATTTATACTAAGAAAAAAATTATATACTAGAAATTACCGGCGCTATCTTAAGTTCCTCGCATTTATAGTATTAAACTAGTAGAAAAAAAATTATACTAGAAATTGACCCTATCTTTAGTTCCTCGCGTTAATAACCTTTTATTACCTTAGTAGGTACTAAAAGGTTGGCACGTACCTACACTACACATACTACACATTTTTTTTATCATTGTTTTTATTTATTTTTTTATTTTATTTGACTCCCAGAGTTTCATCTTCGCAAAGTTCTAATAAGAGATAACGGTCAAACGTTTTAAATATACTACTACTACTGTAAATTGTAAAAAAATAACAAAAAAAACTATTTATTTTGATTTAACTTTGACATACTCTATACGTCAAACCTAGGTGGTTTGTACTACTGATATTTATATTAGGGTACTTGTATAATACATTATCAGTTGTATTTACCAGGTAACTAAACACAAAATTAAATAATACAGAAATCTATTTCAAATATAGAACACGTTTACAAACGTGCTATGCATTTTTGTTTCTTAATTCAAATTATGAAATCGAATAAAAAAGGTTCAATGCAATAACGCACATCTTTCAAAATTACATTGCAAACTCAATACGAAAACACATCGTAAAAAACAATAAGATAGCTGAGAAACTCGTATTTATCCACATCTGTAACGGGGGAGGTAAGCCAGAGATTTGCGAACTAATTTCAACTGGAAATCCCTTAAATGACAGGGATTTACGTACAGGCGTCTGTACTCACCTTTATAGTATTTTCAGCTACAGCACACTGACGCGGAAAAGTCTTTTTTATTTATAAAAAGTGTGAGAGTCGCCGGTGTAATTACAGGCTCATGAGGCTTATCATCACTATGTCTCAAGTTGATGGACGCAGGGCAGTGCATCGTAGGGCACGTTCCTATAGTGCGTGACCTACGAGGCAACGCTTTGTGATAGGTGATGGTTACCACTAACATCAGGTTGCACCATACACATTATATTCATTCTGGTTTACTATACTAGTGAAAAGGGTATGGCTTGTCTTATTCTTGAATCAGACGGACGTATATTAACAGACAATATTTATTTATTTAATTTTCCTGGATAACACCATTCTTTATAGTGGCTATAACAATTGCACGAATTTTTTTTTTGCTACAAAAAATAAGTTACAACTGAAATATTGTAGCGTCCGCTAGTGTCGTTATAGCTTTATACTGTCTATTTTACGAGAAAAGTAATAATTTTTGTTATTTTTTATACTTATTTTATTTTAAATAACTTTTGCTATGGAATTTTAATATCCAAATATGATTTATATCTTAAACAAGCAACTTCATCAGTTACGTTCATCAGTCACTGCGCAGAAATACAATAGTTCTTCAAATATTATTTGACAAAAAAACATCATTGTAACCAATCATAATAAACAAGTAACTGTTGAAACCATCTTGAATACCTCCGTCCTAAAATTACATTCAATCAAAATTGCACTTATTGTAACGTCTATAGAGCTCAAATTGCATTAGTCCTGAAATTCACCACCCGTAGAGTAACTGATTAAGGGTGCTTGCGTTCTGGCTCATTAAAAATGAACTTTTGCAGCATGTGTACTCGCCTTAAGGTGCTTAAGGCGAGGCTTTTAGCGCGAATCCAACATGTGCCATTAATACTATAACTATTAACGCTAGTTGGTAAATAATATACTGATCCTAGGGAGTAAATGCCTCATTAACTAACATAATGGGTAGGAACCTACCTAACTACATAAGGATCATGGTATAAACTTGGGTTTTTTATCTTATATCTTACTAGCGACCCACCCGCGCCCCCCTACTTCGCACGGGTGCATATATCATGAATGTATTATACATATAAACCTTCCTCTTTAATCACTCTATCTATTAAAAAAAACCGCATCAAAATCCGTTGCGTAGTTTTAATGATATAAGCATACAAAGGGACCTGGGGACATAGGGACAGAGAAAGCGACTTTGTTTTATACTATGTAGTGATTTACCTTATGGAAATGGCGAAGAATCCCATTAATATCATAAATGTGAAAGTTTGGATGATTGTTACTCAGTCACACCAGAACGGCTGAACTGTATCTGGATGAAATTTGGCACAGAGATCGATTACCGATAGAGGTCTGGAATACCGGTATTTAAAACTACGCGGGTGAAACTGTGGGGCGCAGCCAGTAATTTTTCTTTTGTTTGGGTTATTTCATTTTTTTAAGATTTAAGCTTACTATAAATTTAATGTTTTTACCGACGAAAAAGTGGAGTTTAAAAAATGTTTTATAAAAATTCCCATCATATCAGCTGAGAGACTGCATGGGAAAAGATTATCCCATAAAATTCAACCTGAGTTTTAAGGTATAATCTTTCCCCATGCAGTCTCTCAGCTGGTACGAACTTCCCACGATTTAAATAAAACTACTTCCCTTAGCCAATTCTAAAGTACCAAAATATCAAATATGTCTCACGAAAACTGCTACTGTTTGCAAAGATACGAATTGCTTATGCAAATTCAGTTCCCACAAAAATTTGCATAGCTACAGGGTACCTTTTGCATACCTAAAGGCAAAGGGTTAAATGCTTAGGCATCTAGAGGGTAAAAATCCCTTCCGTGGATAAAATATGTAAATTTTTCGTAAGAAAATTAATCATAGGTAAACATCTGTTTTATTCTTATGCAAATGTCGAAGTGAAACCAAATATTTTGTTGTGAACTTTCTGAAACTTAGCTGATTATGTAAAATATCTTAATGGCCGAGCTTTCCTCGGTTGCTTAACAACGTCATTTACTGAAGTAGCCTAAAATAATAGTATAGTTATGCCCCAAATACCTAGATGTAAGGAAGTCATAATTTTACATAGGTTGAGTTTTTCATTGCCTGAAAACACGGATAAAAAACCTAACTTACTTACCGTAATTACAGGTTAAATACATTTATTTCTTGAAGATTTAATTATTTATATTCTATTTTTAATTACCAAAATGTAAGTCTATGTCTATAATAGCATAAGAAAATTATACTAATGTATCAAAAAAACAAATCGCGGAAGAATGAAGAATAGAAGCACATAGAAGTTCAGAAGCAAATGGAAGAAGAAGAGAAGAAGACGATACAGTGAATGCCACTAGCGAGGTATAGAGTTCCTACGTGCCGTCAGATTGTAGGAACTTCATACCGTGCTCTTGGGTTCGCTTAGTTACAACGGTCCTTCTAGAAGAACGAAGAAGAAACGACTCAGCTCCTTCTAGAAGAACGAAGAACACTTACTTTTAGTTCATCCACTTTTAGTTTATTCTACTTTAGTGATAATATTTTATTAAATTTAAAGTATTAATAACTGGGTAACCGAGCTTTGCTCGCTTGCTGAATTATTAGCTTGATCGATTTATTGCCCCCAAAACTTGCACAACATTTCATGAAAATCGTTGAAGTATAAATTATTTTACTGTTCTAGGATAGGTCATATTGTTTTATTAAACTTACCGTCTAATACAACAGGTTCAAAAGGTCAAAGGTTATAGAAAAAATAACTGCTATCACTCAAAACCAGTTTCTTAACTATTCGCTCGTTTTCCTCCAAATTTATTATGGGTCAACAGCCTAAAATTCATTTACAGCTCTCAATAATACTAACTTATACTTCTTTATTTAAATATTATAACATATATTATGTATAATATAACTATAAATAAAACTGGACTTATATAATATAAATAATAGTTCTGTGGATCTTTCCAGAATGAAACACTAATTAATTGTATTCGCTTATCAAGACAGTTGCAAATTTATTAATTACATATGCAATTTATATAATTGGGTCAGTAAATACAACTGTTATTTTGTAAAATTACAAGAACAAATTTATCGGTATAGTCTGGAGTAATAATATACCATTGTCAAGCAATTATTTTAATATGCATAGCTACTTATTTACTCGCTAAAGGTATTTTTACATTGGATCGTAGCAAATCTGTGTGCCTCCAGTTAGCGTGTGTGGTTTACAAGGCAATACAAAGCATAGCCTGATCATCGGTGATGATAACCACTTAACATCAGGTGGTTTATTATTACTTGAAACGAGCAAACGCTAGTTTATTAGAAAGTAGTTTTAAATAAATTAAAAACTATCCCACCAACAAGGAGGCTTTATTTTATACATATAGGTAAGTAACATTTAAATGCTTTTCTTTCCTTCTTTCTCAAGTTCTTGAGTACCAGCCATTAAGGCTCCGGTGACAGCGGCTCGCAATTTCGAAGTGCGATTGGCTATTATTTCATTTTATTTCATTTCGGGGAGGTTGTTTGAAAAAATAACTCTAAAGAAACACGCATAAATACTGTTCGAACACAAATAATACAATAATATAAGGGAAACATGCCCGAATCAGAAATCATTTTGGTATTAGTATGTTTGGTCTTACGTTTACCTAATACCAAAATGATTTCTGACTCAAGCACATTTCCCTTATATTATTGTATTATTTGTGTTCGAACAGTATTTATGCGTGTTTCTTTAGAGTTATTATTTCAAACAACATCCCCGAAATGAAATAAAATGAAATAATAGCCAATCGCACCTCGAAATTGCGAGCCGCCGTCACCGGACCCTTAAATATAAGGTGTTTCTCTACGTTGGGTTCATTTATATAGTTATGCAGGTTACGAAAAACAGATGAGTACCTTGTTAGAGAAAGATTGATTTAAAAACAGCCGAAAATCTTGATTTTTGCACACAATCTTAATTATTAGCAGTAAAGGAGTAAGCTCGACAAAATTGTTGAATACTGAACGAAATTATTGTTTTTACTTGCGCTCGTGATTCTATGCTCGCCCAAAAGACCACACTTTAAGCCGATGTGGAACAATTTACTAAAAGTGGTCAGTAGGCAATTATTACTCTACTTGGTAGCATAATTAATACACCACTTATCTCTACAAGCAATAAATGTAGTAATTATAGTAAAGCGTAATTACAGATGACGTAACATCTATAAATTAAATTTGTAGATTTTTTTTTTTTTATACAACTAGCTGATGGAACAAGCAGATGGCCCACCTGATGTTAAGTGGTAACCATCACCTATAAACAAAACATTGCCCCGTAGGTCACGCACAATAGGAACGTGCCCTACGATGCACTGCCCTGCGTCCATCAACTTGAGGCATACGGATGTTAAGCCTCATGTGCCTGTAATTACACCGGCGACCACACTCTTCAAACCGAAACACAGCGTTGCTGCTTGGCGGCAGAAAAAGGCGTGGTGGTAGTACTTCCCCGGACGAGCCACACACAAAGAGCTCTACTACTCTTAAAGGCTTTTACTTACAAGGCTCTGTAAGTCACGCATTTGTGTGATGGTTACCATGGTTACCACTTGATATCAGGTGGGCCATCTGATTGTACCATCAGATAGATTTAGGTATTTATTTATTTATTGCTATAACACCAACTTTTTAGACCATATTTTGTAATAAAGTAGGTGTTTTGTATGATTCAGAGAAAAATATTCAAATTAATGCGAGAATCTAAACTGAAAACTGAAACAGCTTCACGCCTTTGATCCCCAGTCACGGTAGATATCCTTTCAGATCTCTCAGTACCAAGTACTAACTCAAGATTATTTGAGGATGTCTAAGGGGGGGTAGTCAGAGGTACGTCCAAACATTACATTTGGCACATACCCACATTTTGCAGTAGTTAGTATTCCATACGTGACAGGTTGCAAGCCCATCGCCGCTGTTAGAATACTAACTGGTTTCCTCACGATGTTTTCTTTCACCGTTTAAGAGCACTGGCATTGCGCACATAAATTTTCGATAGAAAAATCCATTGGTGCACGACCGGATTCGAACCTGCGACCTTACGATCGGAAGGCGGGGTCGCTCCCACTAGACCACCGTTGCGAGAATCTAAATTGAGAAATTAATGAATTAGAAATTAAAAGAGGACTAGGTACTTAAAAATGAGTTTCGTCTGCCTCAAGCAAACCAGATCTGAAGTCAAAGTCAAAATGTATTTATTTATTTATTTGTATCAAAAGAATCACTTAGCAACGTTTTAAAGCTAGGTGAATCAAGGTGCCAGTTCCACGCGACTTACGGCCGGTTTCTGAAAGTTCCATCAAAAGTATTCAGATGTCAAATACCTCGCCATTTCAGATTTTTTTAATACAACCAGCTGACGGAACAAGCAGATGGCCCACCTGATGTTGGAGGTAACCATCACCTATAACAAAGCAGCTATTGCATCAAATTATAAAGACAGCACGTGACTTGATGTCTTAGTAAAACATATCGAAGATTTTTCAAAATTACAAACATTGTTAAGAAGCTGACAACCGCCAAAAACTACTCACTATATAACAAAACACGTCATTTCAACATTTTTGAAGATATAGAATTATTGATTGAAGCTATGAAATACATATTGCAACCGCAAGTTTTAGAGTATAGTACCTCTGTTTACCAAATAAATAAATAATGCTGGACAATCCACACAGCACCATCTAACCCCAAAGTAAGCTACTCGAAGCTTGTGTTATGGGTACTAGATGACTGATATATTTAATACATTATATACTTACATAGATAGATATTTTTTATTATACATAAACACCCAGACCAACGGAACAAATTTCTGCAGATCGTACACAAATTTGTTCCGAGGCGGGAATCAAACCCGCAACCTCTTGCGTCACAGCCGGACTCTCGCCCGCTGCGCCACTGAGGTCGTCAAAAAAAAATCTTATTTTATTACTTTAAAGTACGATTTTTAGTTTTACCAATAATTCTTTTTGTTAGGAAATGTTTTCATCTTCAAAAATGTTGAGCTATGCGAGCGAGAAGTTGTTTGACGGTAGTCTGTGCCTTAACACACTGCGCCATACCTTTTTCTGACTTTCCTGTTAAGGCAGTCAGAAAAAGGTGAAGTGAAAAGGTGAAGAAGCATGCTTATTTTTGAGCATGTGTGTCAGTAACACACATGCTCAAAAATAAGCATGCTTCTTTTGAGCATGCTCAAAAATCAACCGACGTACGACCAAATAAGCATGCTCATTTACTAGCACGCCCTGTTCACACGTGCTTTTATTGAGCAAGGCTCGAATAAAGCATGTTTTTAGCTCGAAAATAAGCATGTGTGTCAGTACCTTTATGGATAGGAACTATTATATATATTATTCTCTATTTTTATGTTGGTTCGTCTTGCTGAGCGGCCGTTAACATAAAATTAGAATAAATTCGATGTGTGTTATTCAAAATTTGACGATTATTAGAACTTTTATGATATTTTTTGAGATGTAATAAATAGAAGATTATTAGAATGTTGACCTCAGATTAAAGGTGAATATGGTTCATCTGATTTATGATTGACCACTTTGGTTATACCGAAAAGGTTTTTTTGGCATGACGCGCCATATGGGTTATGGCTCAGTGAAACTTGTTCAAACAAGTAGGTATGTATAAACCTAGGCTCTTTGGCGACAAAACCTTCTTTGAAAAAAACCTTTTTTTGAAAAGCCGTCCAGTAATATCAACTAATACAATATCCATTTATTTGCGGAACACACATGTAAGGTTATAAAAGGGTGACACCAAAATATAACAATATTAATAAATAGTTGCACCCGCGGTTTCACCCGCGCAGATTTAATCACGGCCTAAAAAGTAGTGTAGTATATGTGCTATTCCAGACTATAATCTATATCTCTGCCAAGTTTCATCCAGATCCGTTCAGCCGTTCCGGTGTGAAAGTTAACTAACATCCATTCATCCATGTACTATTAGGAGAAATTAATTGAAACTAAAATTCCAACTGGAATCTAAGTAGTCATTTACTGGATTAGTGACGTGAAGTTCGCGTCCGAATATCTGAACTCGCCACGAGAGTGTAAACAGGGTACCATCGAAGACGCGAGGTCGCTGCTAGACTCAAGACGAGGTAGAGATCGCGTCATTTAAAAAGAACGCTGTGTTTTCCACATTGGAAGGGATGTGTTTGCGCATACAAAACACCCGCGCCACCACACCCTCTCCACCTTCTTCCAGCGTTCCTTTTAGGTGACGTGACCTATACGACACGAGGCGCGAGGTGAGAGTGTAAATGACGGAGGAAGGCGAAACTTTTTGAGACTGAACAGTTTGGGCCCTCTCCATCCAGCAATGTGCACACACATTGGTTGATCACGACTTTTTAGAAATAATTTCAGTGTTTTTACAGAACTTTCAGTGTTGAAATTATAGAAGTACTTTGACGGATGTCAGCCCCTTAAAACAAAAGGCACTAACATAATTAAGTAATGTTAAAGTTTCATAGAAAATAGAAGCGAACCACATTCGTGATAAAATTCTGTTAAACTTAAGCTATCGCAAAAAAAACTCCACATTCAAAGTGTCGTTCATTCGTTCATTTTCAAGTGATTTCATTAGCAAGAAAGTTTTCTTTGCTCGTTGTTTCAACTATTTATTGGACTTAGTCACGGCACTATACTTCATTGTGTGAGAAACTGTGGCCGTTACATTGCAACCGTAGGTTTCTATTCTAAACCTAGTGTCATTCGGTATATTGTTTTTTTTTCTTTAAACGTGTTCTTCTTTAATACTTTTCTTTCGAGCTAAAAAAATATATTATTAGAATGAACGTGCCAGTGCCAGAACTAAACGAGATTGTCGCAGAAAATTTTAAAACAGGCTCTTTTGAGACGCACTAAAAATTTCACCACACTGTTTCTAAAGAACTATTGGCACGTTCAAGAAGAAGACACTGTAACGTGTAAGAATGACAGCAAACTGTTCTTAAAATATATTGGGGGTTTGAGGTCGAACTCCAGATTCTATGGAAATGTCCGGAACCAAACAGAAAGAAAAAAACGGGTATTTTCTAGTTAAATGTGCCAATCCATCGACCGCATCATCACTTAACATCAGGTGAGTTTGCGGTCAAACGTTTTACCTATAAGTTGTTAAAAAAACCAAAGACAGAATCAGAGGTACATCGAAACTCCACTTAGAGATACTCGCAAAGTCGTCTCACCACATTTTTATTCCAATTAAACTCATTAATTTTATACTACTTGGAAAAAGATCTGCGGCGTCAACGGATCTGCGGCAGGCTGCAAATAACGGTCGTCATGTAGCGCCGTCCGCTTTTTAAATATACGAAGCTTATGGAATGCATAGTACGAACGATGTTCGGTCAGGCAATGCTAGTTTTAATAATTATCGATATAATTTATTGCTTTTTTGTAGAAAGTGTTTGAATGCTGGAATATTAAAACTAAGTAGTTAGATTACTACCTCGGCGTTAATAAGGTATAAATAAATAAATAGTGCTGGACGATCCACACAGCACCATCTAGCTCCAAAGTAACCTACTCAAAGCTTGTGTTATGGGTACTAGATGCAGTCATCTAGTACCCATAACACATAAACGTACCCATAACACACTAAAATATCTATCTATGTGAGTATATAATAATATATCAGTATATATTATTATATACTCACATAGATAGATATTTTTATTATACACTAGTTGCGCCCCGCGGTTTCACCCGCGCAGAGTTAAATCCCGGTATTCCCACGGGATAAAAAGTAGCCTATGTGTTATTCCAGACTATAATGTATCTCTCTGCCAAGTTTCATCGAGATCCGTTCGTGTCCGTCCGGCGTGAAAGAGTAACAAACATCCATCCATCCATCCATCCATACTTACAAACTTTCACGATTATATTATTAGTAGGATAAACACCCAGACTAACGGAACAAATTTCTGCAGATGGTACACTAAGTTGTTCCGAAGCTGGAATCGAACCCGCCACCTCTTGCGTCGCAGGCGGACTCTCGCCCGCTGCGCCACTGAGGTATAGTGCGCGTCTACCAAAAAGAACGCTGGAAAACAGCATTTTGCTATAAATTGCTCTTTGAGGCGCACCTAAAATCCTTTCACCACACTAATTCAAAAGAAACTGCAGACATAATAAGAAGTAGAAGCTTCGAACATCATTTTTAATGACTTGGGAACATTTCTGTTCTATTTAATTTGTTATCAAATTACTCGTAAAACTAGACCGTTTTTATCATTTCCTAAAGGTATTAAAATATCGGCATAGATAAGTTACATAAATTACTAGCAACCGTCCGTTGCTTCACTCCTGTCGTATCCTCAGTTAGCGTACCAATAGTGCGCGTCACGCGAAAAGAACGCCGGAAGGAGGGGAGAGGTTGTGATGGCGCGAGTATTTTGCAGTAGAACAGTTTCCACTGTTTTCCAGCGTTCTTTTTGGTTGACGCGTAATACCCTGATCGTGAATAGATTTGAAATCAAAATCGGTTCGCGGCGGAGAAACAAATTCTAATCATCTAAACATCCAAACATACTGAATATGAACTGAAATAATGAATGTTTAAAATCTATGGGATAGGGGTTTCAAGCATGGCTATAAAAAGATAAAAAATAAATTCTATGTAAATTATTGTAAAAATTGCTGCCCGTTTTTTAGAACGAAAAACGCTAACGTTACGAAGGAAAGAGATACTCAGAACTTTTTTTTTTTAAATACAACTAGCTGATGGAACAAGCAGATGGCCCACCTGATGTTAAGTGATAACCATCACCTATAAATAAAACATTGCCCCGTAGGTCACGCACAATAGGAACGTGCCCTACGATGCACTGCCCTGCGTCCATCAACTTGAGGCATACAGATGTTAAGCCTCATGTGCCTGTAATTACACCGGCGACCACACTCTTCAAACCGAAACACAGCGTTGCTGCTTGGCGGCAGAAAAAGGCGTGGTGGTAGTACTTCCCCGGACGAGCCCTTCACAAAGAGCTCTACTACTCTTACTTACTCTCTTACTCTTACTTTATCTACGTTTAGTGGTCACTTGTATCACTTAGCATTGCCTAAACTCCTAAGTTACGCCATACATGTAAATTGATTCCATTCAGATATTCATTACCATTTCGCTTACCTACGCTCTCGAGTTCAACGGTCCCTTCTCATTAGTTTTTGATCATAGCCTTACGAAATAATATAAAAGCAATACCCCAAAGAAATTCCAACTCTATGAAGCCCGCATAAAGGTTAGTATAGTTTGAAAAGTTTCTGTACAGGTAGGTGCATAACTCGTTCGATACATTTAGACGGTTTTAGATGATAAAATTCTTGGGACGTAAAGATTAGGAAATTGTAAACTAAAAATTTAAAAATGCTAGAGACCGCCTCGAGCCGGTTTCTGACTATTACCTGATAATGTTCGGTTGAATTTTAAGTGGCTTCACCAACTGTTATTGTGTTGCCCGCGGGTTTGCTTGTGTATTACATTATATTTTGGAACTTTTACTCTGGGCTGGTTGACGCAGAAAGATTACATTCAAACAACTTACTGTTTTCTTATTTTTTTTTAAATTATTTACCTTTTATAATCCGCTGAATAACATATCTAGATATTATTATCGGATATAAGATTTCAGCTGGTTTATGTTTTTGTTTATGTTTTTTTTTAATTTCATTTCATATTTAAGAAATAAATACAACTATTAACTTAACTATCATACTGATATTAATATTCCTTTAACTCACATATCTATGCATGCTTTTTAATTTAACCAACTTAAAAAAGAGGTTCTCAATTCGACTGGATTTTTAAATGTTTTTACTGGGTAAACCGATTTTGATGAACCTTTTTTGATCGAAAGCTGGTGCTTGTCATGTGGGCCCGTTTGAATTTGAGTCAGATCTGACGAGTTGTTTTTGAGTAAAATAGTAGGTTAAATGAGGTATTTTCCAGTGAATTTGAAACCGGTTTTTTCTTGAAAGTTATCATATCTTATCATAATTAAGTACAGTGATTTTAAATCGCAATAAAGAATTAAATAAATAAATAAGTTTGACTCATTTTTTTAAATTTTTCTTTTATTCAACAGCCGATGGTGGCGCCGCCATCTTTACTGAAGAGAAAAGTTCAAAGTGATATTCAGTATGTAATACATGACGCTGGCTCGTGAAAGAATGTGACATTTGCATTGAATGGCTCGAAATTAGATATTCTATACTGGACGCTATCGATTTGGTATTTTTGGGTTTATGTTTTCGACTTGTACTGACGTGCTTGCGAACGATTTTATGAGTCATCAAATTGTGATTGATTGTACCTACACTCAGTTTGATTTAAGATGTATTTCAAGGCATTATTTAAAACTGGCCTATATAAGCATTTAAAATAAAACTAAATAAAAATCTAGAAAAGGTAAGGTTGTAAGCGCAATAATAACTTTTCGGATATTATAAAAAATCTTCATGAACTTATTATTTTAGATTAAATTGAACAGACTTTAAAGATTGGTTGCTATTAGCTCTGCCTTCGGCGTAGTAAGTTGTGGGTTCGACTGCCACGGAGAACAAGCATTTGAACGAATAATGGTAATAGTTCAAAAAGTTATATGACTGAATTTTGTTTTGACTTAACTGTCAAAACCTTTACACTTATCAATATGCTGCTAAAATAACGAAAATAAAGTTAAAAACACGTTAAACAAAAGCTATGTTATACGACTGTATTTTAGCTTTGAATTTAACACTGGAAAAACACTATAAAACCACACTAGTACACTTTGTTTACACTTTTCTCGACTGGCCGAAGGTGAGTTAGGTTTCTGATCCGAACGTCTCACGTTGATCATTTGGAAAAGTTTTTTTTGGAAGCTGGTACGTTTTTGTATTGTTCCTTGACTCGTCTGTATAGTCTAGGAGACAACGTTCTTTTACAACACTATTAGTTTAGTAAAATAAAAAAAAGAATTGGTAAGTATTTAATTTGATTTCTACTAACCATTGTGTCAGACACTCAGTGGTGTCGATTCTGTTGTTGCATTATTCCTAGACTAACTTAATTTGGCACCGCTAAAGTTATAGCCATCCTTGTTGTTTCTGTCTTTTAGAAAGAGAAGGCAATATTTCTAGTGTTGTCAAATTAGGAAATTCAAACCACAGAATTGACACCAATCGTTTAGTGGATTCAATAGTAATATTTACTTACAAAGTAATGAAGAGATAACAAATAAATCATGTTAAAATAAAGCACTTTCAGAGTTTCAGTATAGATTAGTATCTGAGTTTCAGTATAGGTTAGTATTATCTCTTTTTCTATTTCTTGATAGAAAAGAAAGAAGAATAACAGAAGCTATGCTGACTTTTTTTAACAGATAGCGTGTCGAAAAAGAACCTAGTCTCCTAGGCTATACGACATGAATTTGGATATTGAGATGAGACAGAAACCATTTCTTTGGTGGACCTCCTGCAACACGCCGGGATCAGCTCACACAGTGGCTGATGGGTACAGTCAGGCACAGCTTCACACGATATGTAGCTGTGATATATGCCTCTGCCCAAGCATTTGGGGATCATGATACAAGGCGGCACATGGCGGCACACTAAAGTCGTTTTCGGCTTGACCTGCATCCCGAAATTATCTCTAGCAGTCATCACTGTGTAATTCCTAGAGCATATAGAAATATCTGGGCATCTAGGTCTGTGTTCACAGGATCTTCGCCCGTCCATTCGCTGGCCAATGATACATTCAGGGATTCTCGGACACATGGGCACGTGGACACACGAGTTTTGGAGTTGAGGGTCGTATTTCGGCTTGAAGCAGCCTCGAACAACCTGGCACGGAGGGTCATGGTGACAGATGCTTTGAATGTTCTTTTCGACTTTGTATTCTGGAGTCTGGCATTGGCGAATCTCGACGTATGGGGAGTGGTATTGGCTTGCATGCTCGCATTTCTGAACAGCGCTCTTAGGAGATTTCTTTTTGAAGCTGTTGAAGGCTGATTTTTTGCTCTCTGAGACCGGCCAGAAGGTCATTTGCTGCTGGGGATCCTTCGGTGGAGGCAAGTTGAGACATCCGTTTATGAGAATACATGGAGGGTTGTGGATGCAAAGGATCTCACCGTTGTACTTTTCAGCTAAAGCTGCCGTGATCTCTTCGTGGCCTTCTCGACAGGGATCTGTGCTTGCTTCCTGTGTAGGTTGTCTAGCAGCTTTCGAAGAAGAGGCTTTAGATTTCTTGTCTGCAGTCTTGTCGTGACACTTGCAATGGATCTTCTGTTCTGGTTGTGGTTTTACTTTTAAAGGGGTAGACAGCGAGTTTTGAGATATTTTGGATGGTAGTGGAGGTGTGCTTTCTAGACCGTTTCTTTGACAGCATCCGCCCATAGGTGGCTTTGGTTTAGAGGAGGTTTGGTTTCGTTTCGGGCAGGAGCAGCTGTTCCCTGGCAGACTTTTCTGACGACCCTTGCAGTTGGGATCTGGCTTCGGCTCAAAATTGTCATAGTTACTTGCAGAGTATGGAAGCTGTCCACCACTGCTACTGCACTGGCACGGCTTGGGCATTTCCATTTTCTGGACTTGGTACTTCCGGCTAACTTTATCAAAAAGGTACTCCCAGAATCCTGATGATGAAGCTGGCATTTGTGAGTACTGACTGTCGGAAGGAGAAACGTCTGTTCTCGAGTGGTACGGTGACGAAAAGACTTGGTACAAAGACTTGCGGCCATTAGACGGATACTGGTGCTGTTGGTTTTTTAAATGTCTTTGCTGGTACTTCCAATGTTCCTTCATAACCTCCTTCTTGAACCTCTCCCTCATTTTCATGCTCTTTTGTTTCATTTTCTCCGATATATGCGTCTCGTTTGCTGATGAGGAGGAAATACTGCAGCTCGAATACTGGTTTCTATATTTTTTACTGTTATTTTTTAACGATTCGGTCATTTTCGGAGTAAACGGTGCTGGTGCTTTATGTATGTTGCCTTCGAGGGCGTAAACTGGTTGAACGGCATAGTTTTGTCTTTGATAAAACTTTTTTATGCGTCTTCGCTCGCAGTCCGTGCAATGATTGCAGTTGTCTGTATTCTGGATTGTATCTTCGTTTATGACAGACATGTTACTGTGTTTGCGAGATTTCTTGAATATTTTTGATAGGCAGGGTACGACTTTGTGTCGGATAAGTGATATCTTTGAGTGTACCTGCTCAGGTTGATCACCTCTGTTGAGGTTTGGCCTGTGTTTTTTCCTTCCATTGTTTCTTATGCTCACTTGTGTACCCTTGGTGTCTATGTCTTCACATTCTCGTTTTAACTTGACTGGGTATTTGTCGTAGTACTGTTCACTGGCTAAATATAAACGGTCCTTATGAGTCTTTTTATTTTGGTTATGATTCGGTAGGCTGTGGTGACCCACTTTTTTGGATGTTATCGGTATATTATAAGACTCATCGAAGTCTGAACTATCGCTGTGTCGTTCTGTGTAGGTAGGATCGTACGTCATCAGATAGTCTCCGGGTGATTCGTACATTTTGAGAGTTTTCTGTTTTGTACTTTTATTGATACGGCATGATCGAAGAACATAGTTTTTGTCAGTTTTTTATATTATTTTGGTCACATTTCTACATTGTGATTTAGATTTTTCCCCAATCGTTGTGACATTTTTTGAAGTTAATTTGTCAGTTTCTTAAAACTGACATAAACTACACTAGAGGTTAGTGGTTTCTACGAAAGAAGTTCAGACTTTTTGGCAGAAAAAAGGCTTTTTGAATGAAAGTAAGAAATCAATAGACAAATGATCGAAGAGAGCCTTGTTCGAGACGCACTTAAAACACTTTCACCACACTGTTTCGAAAACGTAAGAATAGTAGATCACTTTGTGAGTGGCTCGTCCGGGGAAGTACTACCACCACGCCTTTTCTTCCGCCAAGCAGCAACGCTGTGTTTCGGTTTGAAGAGTGTGGTCGCCGGTGTAATTACAGGCACATGAGGCTTAACATCCGTATGCCTCAAGTTGATGGACGCAGGGCAGTGCATCGTAGGGCACGTTCCTATTGTGCGTGACCTACGGGGCAATGTTTTGTTTATAGGTGATGGTTACCACTTAACATCATGTGAGCCATCTGCTTGTTCCATCAGCTAGTTGTATAAAAAAAAACTAGTGACACGACAAGAAGAAAAATAATCAGGTGGCCCATCTGCATGCATAACTGCATAAAAAAAGTCGTCTACAATAGTTTATTTAGTTTCATTGTATCACGGATTCATCTATAGATATTAATATCTGTGGTTTCATCTCTACAAAACTAGCCGGAATTCTTCTAAATCCTTCTTCTCATACGAAACTGGCCTATTTCGGCTCCATATTAAAAATTCCTTCCGAGACCAAGCCAGATGTCTGACAAAATAAAAATGTTCAAACTGCCTTATTCATAAAGAATTGAAGCCGCATGTAGGTACACTGTACAATATGTCCACTACACAACTATGTGAAATATGTACAGTGTACACTCCACACCTATAAATTTCTCATGTTGATTATAATATCATAAGTATTTATTTACAAAAAAATATTTAACTAGTATAATTATATTAGCTATCTGGTTCCCACAGTATTAGATAACTATTTGGTATAACAAGCTTTGACTAAGTTTGGGGATAGAAAGTCCACCAATATTTACTTATTTATTTACAGTAAATCCGCCACCAAAACAAAAAAAAAGCATAATTATAATGTACATAACTGTTTCAATTCTTCGTTACGTCGTATCACAGTTCATTCGAAACAGTGAGGTGAAAGGATTTTATGAGCATCTCAAAGATCCTCTTTTTCAAACATTGATTCCATACAAACCTTACTTTAAGTTGGCAAATAGCTGTGAAGGTACTGACACACGTGCTCAAAAATAAGCATGCTTATTTTGAGAATGCTTAAAAATCAACCGACGTACGACCAAATAAGCATGCTACATATTACTTATTTACTACCACGACCTGTTCACACGTGCTTTTATTGAGCAAATGAGCAAGGCTCGAAAAAAGCATGCTTTTAACTCGAAAATAAGCACGTGTGTCTGTACCTTTAGAGCCTGTGTCGAGCAAGCGCATCGTTTTAGAATACAGCCGTAATTATAAAATTCATAAATCGCATCAAAGGAATTCCCTCCGCATTGTTTCTCGAATGAACAATGTATGAACAAAACGGTTTTCTGAACAAAGTATGAACGGTCGCGCGGGTTTATTCTGAAACAATGAGATTGAAGTATGTCCGATATTATTAGAATTATACGGTGATGCGAAGGTGATACGTCATGCAAGCATTGCTCGGAAGGGGTGGTAGAAGGATTTGTCGTTTTGATCATAGAAATAGTGCATAATACAAGATATACCTGACAAGACGACCTCTGTGGCGCAGCGGGCGAGAGCCTGCCTGCGACCAAGAGGTTGCGGGTTCGATTCCCGCCTTGGAACAAATTTGTGTACGATCTGCAGAAATTTGTTCCGATGGTCTGGGTGTTTTCTATGTATAATAAAAAATATCTATCTATGTAAGTATAATAATGTATTAAATATATCAGTTATCTAGTACCCATAACACAAGCTTTGAATAGCTTACTTTGGGGCTAGATAGTGCTGTGTGGATTGTCCAGCATTATTTATTTTATTTATTTATTTATAACAAATACGTAAAATAAAGAGAGTTTTTATTTTTATTTTACTGTTGTGTTCTAGACTTTCATAGGTTTAGTGCTTACATAGTTTTGTCTTTTATACACTGATCGATACCTCGCTGGAGCTTCATTATTGTATTATTTATACCTAACAAGGATCACACAAAAAGGCTGTAAATAGCTGGTTCGCACTGGCCGAGTCGCGAGTCGAGTAGCACCTCCCACCACTCGTTGGCTCACTGGTTGGCCGATAACACCAAAATAAATAAATAAGTATAATAAATAAATATTGGTGGACATTTCACACAACACTATCTAGCCCCAAACTAAGTCAAAGCTTGTGTTATGGGAACCAGATAGTTGATATAATACTTAATATACTTTTTTTTGTAAATAAATACTTATAATATTATAATAACACCCAGACACTAGTAGCTACTCGACCAGTGCGAACCAGCTATAAGAACCGAGCTGTATGTTTGTTGCCTGTTCTTCTAGGCTTCGTCGCATGGAACTGGAACCTAGATTCACCTAACTTTATGACGTTTTAAAGTGATCCTTGCGATGTCTTTAGACATTAGGTACTCATAATTCAAGACTACACATATGACCAAGACACCTCGATCTAACTATAACATTTTAACCGACGTCACACAGTAAAATAATAGGAATAGAATAAAAAACTAACCAAAGGTGGATGCCAGAACACGTAGGTACTTTCAAGTCACATTTACACAGAAAGCCGATTTTTATTTCCGGTAAGTAAAAGCCGGTAAAAGGCTTTTAGTCTAACAATCATTATTTTAAGTCCACAAAGAGCATGTTTGATGTGCACTTAAAATCCTTTCACCACACTGTTTTTTAAATATATAGTGACACAACAGGAACTCTGAAAATCGTCATTTTCAGCGTAATTGACTGAAACAGTATGGATCTCATATGTTTTAATTTTTATTATTTCAATTATGTATTTTATATATTATAATTATTTTGTATTTTTTAATTGTAATTAATTTGCTGTCCTAGCCATTTACGCCTAGTGAGGTGATATATTTAACACAATAATTAGTAATTTTGTTGGTAAATAAATAGCTTATTGTGACAGAATGGATCCAAGATGCTTGTACAAAGTAAGATTTCAAGGTTATATTTATGTAAATTGAGACGCGAATCGACCCAAAATGGTTTTGGGTCGATTCGCGTCGTAATTAACGACCTCAGTGGCGCAGCGGGTGAGAGTCCGCCTGCGACGCAAGAGGTTGCAGGTTCGATTCCCGCCTCGGAACAAATTTGTGTACGATCTGCAGAAATTTGTTCCGTTGGTCTTTGTGTTTGTATGTATAATAAAAAATATATATCTATGTAAGTTTATAATGTATTAAATATATCAGTCATCTAGTACCCATAACACAAGCTTGAGTAGCTTAATTTGGGGCTAGATGATGCTGTGTGGATTGTCCAGCATTATTTATTTATTTATTTAATTGATCCAACGACACATTCCCTGTGTCCATCAACTTGAGGCAAACAGCTGGTTTTAAAAAAAGATCGTGTCGCTCAGTATTAAAATCAAAACAGTCTTTATTCAGTTCAACCACAAGGACCACTTTGAACGTCTTATAAAATAAATAAATCTAACGCCAGTTTCTCTCAAATGACATGATAATTTCTTTGAACCAATTTATGAATTTTTATCTCTCACGACTTGTCCTTGCTACAGACACGCCTTTAACACCTAACCATCGGATTATGTTATAGGTAAACACTGAGCAGATTAAAACCCTGGGACATTATTCTCTATGACATAGGAGATTCCTTGCCCCAAACCGTGTGAAGTCACAACCTGATCTTGGGCTTTATTTTTTAGGACATAGGAGATACTTTGCTCTAACCTTTTGACGTCACAACGTGATCTAATCGCAAACGAGATTGGATTGGTCATAGTGAATAACGCCCCTGTGGTCCCTGTGTTTTTATCTTTCATTCATGTGGCTTATTATTATGTGGCATTGGTTTTATCGTGCCGGTAAACAGGCGGAATTAGTCTGCTTGCTGTGTAAATGCAGCCTAGCTACAATGAATCGGCCGAAAGGGTTGAATATTAATGTGAAGGGTGCAACCCCTCGGTAATAGGTGATCTGTTCTCTAGTTTTAGTTTTCAAATTAAAATGAGGATAATGTTGGGTCAGTTGTTCGTTTTTTAGAACTTGATGTATTTTTGATTAAATGCATTTCTAGTTCAGATGCTTAGATATTTTTATTTGCTATTTTTTATATTTTTGAATCTTGACGACCTCAGTGGCGCAGCAGGAGTCCGCCTGCGACGCAAGAAGTTGCGGGTTCGATTCCCGCCTCGGAACAAATGTGTGTACGATCTGCAGAAATTTGTTCCGTTGGTCTGGGTGGTATCTATCTATCCCAACTAATATTATAAATGCGAAAGTAACTCTGTCTGTCGGTCTGTCTGTCTGTCTGTCTGTCTGTCTGTCTGTTACGCTTTCCCGCTTAAACCTCTCAACCGATTTTGATGAAATTTGGCTCAGACAATCTTTAGACCCTGAGAAAGAACATAGGCTACCTTTTATTGCGAAAAAAAGACGTGAAGAGATTAAAAGTACGCAGACGAAGTCGCGGGTACCAGCTAGTCCCAACTAATATTATAAATGCGAAAGTAACTCTGTCTGTCTGTCTGTCTGTCTGTCTGTCTGTCTGTTACGCTTTCCCGCTTAAACCTCTCAACCGATTTTGATGAAATTTGGCACAGACAATCTTTAGACCCTAAGAAAGGACATAGGCTACCTTTTATTGCGAAAAAAAGGGATGAAGAGATTAAAAGTACGCAGACGAAGTCGGGGGTACCAGCTAGTACTTAATAAAAAAAAGTTTTTTATGTAAGTATTCATACATATAATGTACTAAATATATTATATCAGTTATCTAGTACCCATAACACAAGCTTTGAGTGGCTTACTTTGCGAGATGGTGCTGTGTGGATTGTCCAGCATTATTTATTTATTTTATTCATTTTGAACTTAAAAGATCTCACTAAAGCTCATTTTTCACTGCCAACTGCTCCAAAGTATCACGGCTCTTGTTTACCATGTGGGATAAGATCATTCCCTTCCACGTGTTCGAAGAGTCCTTACAAAAACATTGGACCAGATTTGAGACAATGCAAGTTTTTGTGTTGACGTCCCCGCAATGCTTCTTAAACAAACACAAACTTCTATGCTAAAATAAACCTTATCTCTCTAGAAATAAGGACTGGAAGGTGAGATTTGGTAAGATTTGGTTGTGAGAGCAATAAACCATTACCACAGTCTATGGTATCGCTCAATTTTTTTGATCCATTAGAGTTGAAAAGGTATACATTTCCATTATTTGATTTAACAAATGAAACATGGTGAAGCTTAAGGGGCTGACAACCGTCAAAACACTTCTTATTTGAAAATATCAAAACACTGAATAACCAAGTTGCGTGAAATAACATTGCAGAAAGTTAATTATTAAAATAATTTCCACTAGTTTTCCTACAATTTCAATCTAATATTTAATATATAGTTATATTAAATATTAAAAATTATATATTATATAATCTAATATTTAACTACGCCCGGTTTCTGAAAGGCCGATCAACACTAATCGGTGGTTAAGTTACTTGCTATCTCTATCTAATTTGGAGAAAAAGTTGAAATAGCAAGTGACTTGACAGTCGATTAGTGTTGATCACGCTTTCAGAAACCGGGGGTTAGTCTAATAAATAGGTACCTAATATCAAACTAATAATACCAGCTACAATTTATTATGTAATAAAAAATAGGCACCAAACTGCGTAGCATTAATGATTTAACTTATTATCATTATTACACTATCAGCCAAAATTTTATATGCATGATTAATTTGTACTGTTAGAAAACATTAATTCGACTAATGTAATAGTTAACACGCTGATGATGTAGGCACCTGACAACATTTTAAACGTTTTATTAATTTACATAAAGTCTCAATACGTTTCTTGTAAGTTAATAGTCATAACATGGTAAATCAGACTTTCATTAATTACCCGGTTAAAACCTAAGACACCCTTGAGCGATGAACATTTTATGTTTATAATTTGCTTTTCGCACTTCCAGTGTTGCCATTTTGCCAAACATAATCACGTTTTCGTGGAACAATTTGTAAGAACCTGTTGTCCTCATCATCGGCGAGGGGCACTTCGTGTCACCAATCACCATACGTGAAAGGTTGAAACCTTTCACGTATGGTGATTTTTGGACGTAACTCAGACTACCCCCAGAGGTTTAAATTTAAACAATCGAATTGGGAACCTAATCCTTTTTTGAATACGGTTAAAAATGGGTTACCTGTAGTAAGTCCAAGTATCTTTCTAGTTGCAACAATTTCAGTTACCTAATGTATTTTATCATAATAGTAGGTATCTCGACTATGTGCAAAGTTTAATTCTAGCAACTTTTTTCGGCTCATTATTTTTCAATTACACCTATTTTCAACTTCCTTGTAAAAATAATCTCAGAAGAACAGAATGTAATCATTTGAGCGCATTTCTCAATTCAAACGTGGAACGTCAATCGAGAAATTTAATTTGATTGGTTCGAATCCCAACGGGATATGTCGTAGATGGCGGAATGGCGGGAAATCGTGGAAAATAAAGAATTTATCGCATCATGCGTGTACACCGTCCAATACAACTAGACCCATCTCACCCTACATCTCTTTCACAATTCATTTTACCGTGTGTGTTATGAGAGGTTTTATTCGAATGGTTGTTGGTAGGTTTGGGGTAACCAATCATGAGTCAATGTAGTGATTGATAGGTAAAGGGCGATTTGGCGCGATCTGTGAGGGCGATTTTGCGATTTTTTTGCTTCGTTTTTATTTTATATGTGTGGCATGTGGGTGGGACGTGTGGGTAAATATAGGATTGTTACATGTTTATGATGTCAAATAGAATTATGTTGCAGCCTCCTTTAGCAGTTTGTTAGGTAGTAGTTTAGTGAAGTAAGCTAAAAATATCTACTTGTTGGTTTCTGTACCAACTTCAAAAACCGCGAAAAATAGTTTTGTTCGCGGAAAAGAGACCTAAAATTTGACATAAAATTAACTTGCAAGGTACACAATCATAATAATGATTAGTAATAAATATGTACCTATTAAAAATCATGCCACTAACAGAAATTAATATAGGTAGGTACCTACCTATAATTGAATCAGACGGAGGAAAAATCCAACTGTACTGTAAAATTAAAAATCCCCTAGTGAAATAAAAACCGCAGTGAGTATGTGTACCTACCTAGGTTCCATCAAACTACCTAATTTAGTCACAATGGTGACCAACATGAAGGATATAATTGTGGTTGGCATTACCACAGAATTAATAATAAAAGGTAAGTAGTTACTACTAAGGAGGTCAGTATCTGAGATGACGCATCGAGCATAGTAAAAATAAATAAGAAATAACTGTTTGAAGAGTTGGGGTCTAAGCTCTCGACAAATCTGCGCCTACGCACTAAAGCCGCGATCATGTTACTTGTAAAGTATTCGACGTTCATTGATATTTTTTAAAAATGCTCATTGCACACACCAATGCAACATGCAATTTATTTATTTTATTTATTTATTTAATAGTGCGCGTCACGCCAAAAGAACACCGAAAAGAGGGGGAGGGGGTGTGATGCCGCGAGTATTTTGTGTGCGCAAATAAAAATTCCAACAAAAAACGACTAATTTTACTTCTACTACAATCGCTGTCACTTGTTTTTATGTAATAAAACTTCTCACGTTTTATTACTTTTGAAATAAATTTAAATATTAGATTAAGTGAAGAAATTATGAAGTAATAATACCAACAGCTCAACGAAACCAAATAAATACGAGAACTAGCGATTAAGTTACGCAGTAGGTAGGTACCTATCTAATCCGTGATTTAAGGGCCGGTTTCACCGTGATTGATTATCTTAAGCTCCCGTTACAAAATAATAAACTGTTGACCAGCTAACACGTTAAGTGTCATCGCATTCCCACGCCGATTGCAATTTACAACATAGGTAGATGAGTGTGGTAACACCATTACATCTCTTGGCCACACAGATTTGTAGTAGCCTGCTCTGAAGGTTGTGGGTTTGAATCCCCGAGAGTAGGTAATCTGTCGCAAAAAATCGCAGTATCTTAGGTAAATGTGAAAGTTTGTATGTTTGTTACTCAATTACGCCAGAACGGCTGAACGGATCTGAATGAAATTTGGCACAGGTATAGTTATAGTCTGAAATATCACATAGGCTATTTATCCCGTGGTAATACCGGGATTTAAATCTGCGCGGGTGAAACCGCAAGGCGGAGCTAGTAGGTAATATCATATTATATAAATATCATGTATATCATATTCTATAAATATCATATGTATCATATCATAATTATTATCTTATCATATTATTATTTTTTTTTTTTTTTTTATACAACTAGCTGATGGAACAAGCAGATGGCCCACCTGATGTTAAGTGGTAACCATCACCTATAAACAAAACATTGCCCCGTAGGTCACGCACAACAGGAACGTGCCCTACGATGCACTGCCCTGCGTCCATCAACTTGAGGCATACAGATGTTAAGCCTCATGTGCCTGTAATTACACCGGCGACCACACTCTTCAAACCGAAACACAGCGTTGCTGCTTGGCGGCAGAAAAAGGCAGAAAAGCGTGGTGGTAGTACTTCCCCGGACGAGCCCTTCACAAAGAGCTCTACTACTCTTAAAATTATTATTATTATATTATTATATTAAATTATAAGTATTTTTTGTATTTTATACAAATAGGTACAAACTAAGAGTAGTAGAGCTCTTTGTGAAGGGCTCGTCCGGGGAAGTACTACCACCACGCCTTTTTCTGCCGCCAAGCAGCAACGCTGTGTTTCGGTTTTAAGAGTGTGGTCGCCGGTGTAATTACAAGCACATGAGGCTTAACATCTGTATGCCTCAAGTTGATGGACGCAGGGCAGTGCATCGTAGGGCACATTCCTATTGTGCGTGACTTACGGGGCAATGTTTTGTTTATAGGTGATGGTTACCACTTAACATCAGGTGAGCCATCTGCTTGTTCCATCAGCTAGTTGTATAAAAAAAAAACAAATTTATACAAGAATTCATTGCAGCAATGTACCTACTACTACATTGCATTGCTACTTCATAGTTATAGTACCTATGAAGTCAATCCTATGGGATAGTAGCATGTCTTGAGACTTAGAGACTCAAAACACACCTAAATTGTCGTTGCATTTTTAGACAAAACACTTCTTCTTATCGTGTCACTAGATTCTTTCGAAACAGTGTGGTGAAAGGATTTAAAGTGCGCCCCCTTTCGAGCACTTCACACATGATTTCCTTCACCGTTTGAGAGTACTGGCATTGTGCACATAAATTTTTTGAACAGAAGAACTCATTGGTGCACGACTGGTTTTGAACCCACGACCTTAGGTTCGGAAGGCGGGGCTGCTACCACTAGACTACCAGTACTCTCGACACAACACAACACTTAGAAAATGTCAGCAAACTGAACTTCATTACCCAACCTTATTACTGTACCTACTTAATTACCTATGACGTTTCAAAGTAATCCCTGCGTGAATGTACTGAATAAGGACCGTTTTTATTTTATTTTTAGACTAGTGACCCGCCCGCGCGCCCCATCTTCGCACGGGTGCACATATCATGCATGTATTATACATATAAACCTTCCTCTTGAATCACTCTATCTATTAAAAAAACCGCATCTAAATCCGTTGCGTAGTTTTAAAGATTTAAGCATACAAAGGGACATGGGGACATAGGGACAGAAAAAGCGACTTTGTTTTATACTATGTGGTGATTTAGATTTTTAGTACCTTACTCCAAATTCAGCAGTGGATGCAAAAAGGCTGAAATGATATTGATATAAAACTTATATGAAGGTTAGCGGTTCACTAAATAGCACTTTGTTCAGGCCTGTGCATTTGAGTTACCTAGCTCCGGTTCTTCTGAAAGGGTAGAATAGGCTGGCAACATTCAATATACTATAACACGTTCACACACAGGTGTACTTTTATCAGTACGTATACCCGCACTGTATACGTGATATCTCATTATTTCAACTTGTCAATTTGATAACGAATTATGAACAAGATACCAAACACAGGTTAAACACCTAGGTATACCTATTAACAACATTGTACACTTACGTAGTTCTTGAAACAATTTATGTAAGGGTATAAATAAACGGGTTGAGCGCCTTCCTATTCTACTTTATTACAACTTCTAGAAAACTGTCATTTTGTTTGTTTTATTGCGCCATTATGCCACATTTGCAATAAAGCGTTTTACATTTATCACAAAATAAAATTCAATAAACAAAGCAACATTACCAACGGCGGCGCGGCGCTACTGTCAACCGTTTCACTCGCAAATTAACATTACCATTATATTCTGTTATTCCATTGCAAAACATAGCTGCTTGAGAACCAGCTACCTGATACCTACTTTGCTACCATAGTGAGAATATTTGGAATAAATTTTAATGTTAATACCGAATTTACATAAATATACGAGTAATCAATCGATACACATGGGATTGCTTTAAAAGTACAATGTTGCCTTGAAAGTCGCCGGTAAAAAGTTTGAGTTCCCACGAGATGGTTGTATGCTAATGTTGAGATGCGTGCGGTGTGAACGCACCCGGAAGCTCAGATATTCAAATTAGGAACACACTTTTTTATAATTTTTAAATCGCTATAAGTACATAACGTTCTTAATTCAAAAGAGGGGCTACCGATGAGAAAATAAACTCTCCTAATAAGAAGTTTTTAGTTCCTTAGTTAATCGGGGCATACCTATAACGGAAGAACTGGGTAGTATTTGGTCTAAGAACCCGAACACCCAATAAAAGCAACTGATGAAAAAAAAACTTCTTTTGAAGTCGGTAAAAATGTTAAAGAATAAAATATTTCCATGGAAGTCGAGATAAATATGTCCATTATCCACAGAATAACCGTTAGGAAAAATAATTTACGCTCGCTAGTGTAAGAAATGTTCATCAAATAATGCTAAAAACATTAATAAATCATAGCGGCCAATAAAAACCTATCTTAATTTATTTTTGCACGCAAGCAACTCGATGTTAGTGCTAATTTTTTGTTCAATATTTTTTAATAATGGGATTCCAAACCGTTCACTAAAACGTTTTGTGTTTCATCAGAGAACTATTAAAAGAAAATATTAAGGGCCCGGCGACTGCTGCTCGCAGTTTCGAGGTGCGATTGGCTATTATTTCATTTCGGGGAGGTTGTTTGAAAGAATAACTATCCAGTGACACGCATAAATACTGTTCGAATACAAATAATACAATAATATAAGGGAAATGTGCTTGAGTCAGAAATCATGTTGGTATAGGTAAACAAACGTAAGGCCAAACATACTAATACCAAAATGATTTCTGATTCGGGCATGTTTCCCTTATATTATTGTGTCATTTGTGTTTGAACAGTATTTATACGGGATAGCTATTCTTTCAAACAACCTCCCCAAAATATCAGGTGGACCGTATGCTCGTCTGCCAGTTTTGGCATAAAAAAATGTCGAAGTCGAAACATCTACCGACTCATCGCATTTGTAGTAATATCACTTCACAGTAGAATAACAGTCATAATTATTCATGCCGCAGATGCATAGATAAGTTTTTATAGGTAATATGCAAATTATAATAAAAAACGAAAACAATACCTACAAATAAAACGTTCAATAAAACGTCAAAAAAATTGCTGAAACTGCAAAAAAACCAGCAGATGCATGTTACAACGTGTTTTTTGCCGTTTTCAATGACAATTATAATAAAAAACAACCCTAGCATTGTTTTTTCTCAGTAGGTCTAAAGTGGGCAGAAAAAACGACCGGGTCTTATTAACGAAGCATATGCAAATGAGGTAGAAATAATTCGGGCACGAAATATGGAATTAAAAAGGGTTAAATTGAAACAGACAAAAGCGTTCGGAAGCAAGATTTAAAAGCTCCAGTTTGATAATGATTCTGCTGTTTGTTTGAATATTTGAAAAAGGAATCTGTAAAAAATACTGTTTCTTTTTCAAACTCTATGGTATAAGTTACTACAAAAAAAATATCAAACGATAAACTATTCTTAAACTAATGCCATCTCGTACCAATTCGTAACGGCAAACAGAGACAGCGCTTATTTTAGACATTGTTTAAAGTCAGGCACAGTTTTTTAGTACCTTACCTATACCACAGATAAAAGAATACGAGGGTATGATTTCTAGTGGCTCGCCGTCCAAGTCAGCAAAAAGTCATCCATCTACAATTATTCAATACGAAACAAAAAATGTGACGATGCAAGATAAAGAGTGATAGTATAGGTGATAGTTACCACTTAATATCAAGTAGACCATTTAATTTTCATTGCTATTTGATGAATGTGAATTACATTTTCAATGTAGTTTGTATTATATAATTTCAAATTTGGTGTCATTGTTTCCGTAGTGTAGCGGTTATCACGTGTGCTTCACACGCACAAGGCCCCCGGTTCGATCCCGGGCGGAAACAGTTTCTTTTTGTGTTATTATTTTGGTGTACTTAGGCTATTTTCGTATATATTTAAGCTATTTCTTATCTGCATTTCTTAGCAAATGAATATAATTTAAATTAAATAAATAAAAAAGTTGGTCACGCCATTAAATCAAGATGGCCCTGGCAGGGTTTTGAAACAAATGGTGGTAAAAAATCTGCATATTATATTATCAATAATAAAATTATTATAAGCTTATATTACAAATGCTCACACTTTGCGCTCAATACTTAATTTTAGTTCTTCTTCTTCTTCTTGTCGTGTCACTAGTTTCTTTCGAAACAGTGTGGGGAAAAGATTTTAAGTGCGCCTCAAGAGGCTCCTTTCGAGCACTTGACACATGATATAGAACTTGTTAGGTTTTACAACATGCCGGTTTCCTCACGATGTTTTCCTTCACCGTTTGAGAGTACTGGCATTGTGCACATAAATTTTGGAACAGAAAAACTCATTGGTTGACTGGTTTTGAACCCACGACCTTAGGATCGGAAGGCGGGGCTGCTACCACTATACCTGTGCTCTCAATTTTGGTTAAATACCACATTAGCATCCCTATTAGGTTATAATAATACCACCGAGGTACACTAGAAAAACAATTAAAATTAAAAAGTTTTGTTGCATGCTACCCAAATTTGACAGAAAACAATCCCTGAAAATACATGGATTGACAAACATCAAAACGTCAAAGTCAAAACAAATACGTCAGGTTAGTACATACCTATCATTCGTGATTGACCTCGTTCATACTGGCAAAGTAGAAAATATTTAATTTATTTTTGAAGTTTCCTCATATCAACACAGCTTGGAACACACGTGCTCGCTCCAACGCCCGCATTACCCGATAACACAAAAAACTCTAAAATTGATTTGCATAAAAGACTTCATCGCGGGGCGCCAAAAACAATTAATCCATTGTTCTTTTCTCTATAGTCTATGTTTAAAACAATAGATGTGCAGTGTGCGCTGCGCTTAATATGCGGGCTCTTTGTAGGTACCTAGTGTTCTTTATTTGAAAGGGTTGCTTTGTTTTTATTTTATTGAGATTTTAGCACGATTTTTATTATAATTTTGTTTTCAACGAACTACATTGTTGTCAAAGATTGTTTCCAACTCCATTTTCTAAATATCTTACATTTTCAATAGTGTTATAACAGGAACCAAAATAATTTTAATATCTGTTCCTAACCCCTCTAGTATTATTACGATATCTTTACCTATAAAATTGCGACTTTACTTTTTGTACAGACAAAATCATTTATTTTTTTAAGTTTGGCCATTTTTATTCAGGCAAATGTAAATGGTATGGACTTTCACACACAGTCTTCAGCTGTCTGTTTTTTTCGTTTTTCGTAACTTTGCACGCACACCTTTTTTCTCATTCATCTCACTCACTCGCTCGAGAACTCACTCACTAATCATACTCTGTACAAAAAAGGCCTGTTTCGGGGTACCTACTGGCATTTAAATGTCATTTTCCCAATTTAGCTTCATTGGATGCTTGTAGCGCTGTAAGAATCGTTCATCGATCAACAGCATTTTGTCCACACGAAAAAAAAAAATAGGTTCATTGGTTTACGATATTTTTCGGTTCGTGCACAGTCCTTGTGCGAAGGTATTTTTGAACGTAATCGTGTGAAATGTCAACGGTTTTATGGTCTCAATAACACTGGCCATACGGCCCACAGATGAAATAGAATAGCTCGTTTACTCCGAATGTAATAAGAAAAACAGAGAGACAAATATGTACGGCTAGGAAAAATATGATAACGAAATTGTGGGTCGAGTAAACATTTTCTTAGGAAAATTTAAATATTTGGCCTATTAATTATGGCCCGTCTGATGTTAAGTGGTAACCACCACCTAGCATCGTAAGTCACGCACTATAGAAACGTGCCTTAATACGATGCACTGATTGGCGTCCATCAACTTGAGGCATACATAGATGTTAAGCCTCATGTGCCTGTAAGTAATTGCACCGGCGACCACACTCTTCAAACCGAAACACGGCAACACAGAAAAAGGCATGGTAGTACTTCCCCGGAGGAGACCTACAGAAAAAGCTCTACTAATGTTGAACTTTTTTGTAAATTATCCTGTAACCCTTTCCTGGATTACAGACACACTGAACACTGAAGCGAACTAGTTGCCCTTTCTGATCTGTGGCAGGCGTGGTGTGCCTCGAATCTTAATGGAGTTACGCAATAAAGTGCTAACTTATGACCGAGCTAAGGTTTTTTTAGTTTTATGATTATAGTGTTTGGCATAAAGATTAAATTGTCTTTTACAACTGCTTTATTCGAGAACTTCAAGAACCGACATGTGTTGAAAACATTTGGTTTTATACTACATCTACATAGTAACAAAATAGGACCACCTACGAACTTTGACTCCAGGCACGGTAGATATCCCTTCAGATCTCTTAGTACCAAGTCTAATCCTCCGACTCCTTCCAGCGTTTATTTTACGTGACATATAATAAATTTTATTTCTGTTTTCTTTACAACAAAACGTGGGCAATGCAAAAGCAATTTTATTAAATGTTTACCACTTACATCTTACAAAAACCATCTTAATTACAGTGGACGTTCCAAATGGGACCATTAGATAACGTAGCTTTATGATCACGCTAACTGTTTTCAATCACTGACATGGTGTTTGAAACGTGCTAGCGAGAAACTGACCGTTGTCAGTGTCTTATGCTAACTCATAAACAGCCTACCTATCAGCCCACCTGCCTATCATTAAGGGGCTGACAACCGTTAAACAACGTTTGGGAAGATAAGTCACTGAATTTAGATGAAAACTAGCAAACAAGTTTGGATTTTATTTTTCTATTTTATAATGCAAATTACATTATAGGTACAGGTAATTACATTACAGAGGTTTTATTAATAAAATAATTATAAATAATATAATTTTAAGTTTTTTCTACAAAAGAGTTGATTCAGCGCGTAAATTATTTTCTTAAGGCTCCGGTGACAGCGGCTCGCAATTTCGAGTTGCGATTGGCTATTATTTCATTTCGGGGAGGTTGTTTGAAAGAATAACTCTAAAGAAACACGCACAAATACTGTTCGAACACAAAAAATACAATAATATAAGGGAAACATGCCCGAATCAGAAATCATTTTGGTATTAGTATGTTTGGTCTTACGTTTACCTAATACCAAAATGATTTCTGACTCAAGCACATTTCCCTTACCTATATTATTGTATTATTTGTGTTCGAACAGTATTTATGCGTGTTTCTTTAGAGTTATTCTTTCAAACAACCTCCCCGAAATGAAATAAAATGAAATAATAGCCAATCGCACCTTGAAATTGCGAGCCGCTGTCACCGGACCCTTAAGTAGATAACTTTAATTAATTCATTATTAAAATAAACTTCAAAAACATCAAACGTCATCAAATGTGCGAGCAAGAAATTGCTCGACGGTTATCGAAGTCTTAATTACCATCGATTCTATACAAAAAGGACAAAAATAAACTTAAATTACTGCATTTCTCAATTATCTGAGATGGAAGCTATCAAAAAGCAATAAAATAGAATGGCTGTCACCAACATTTTCTTTTATTTATAAATCCGACCACAAAAAATAGTGACACGACTATGGCATTTTTAATCTCTCTTATTAGTAGCCGACCAAATAAAAATGAACCTTTGCTTGCGCTAACAAATAAATTTTTAACAAAGAAATTGGGTTTTCAGATGATGCACAGTAACTAAGTGGGTACATTTCGACAAAAAATAAAAAAAAGTTATTAATTTTCTCACACTAACGGCCGCTTTCTGAAGCCCTATCAAAACTAATTGGATGTCAAGGCACCTGCTATCTCAATCTAATTTAAAGTAAAATCTGAAATAGCAAGTGACCTGACATTCATACATTTGATCGAGCTTTCAAAAACTATGATATGCTATATGAAAAAAACACCAAATAGCTAAATTCTCACTTAAAGGAGAATCATTCAACTGGAATTCGGATATCTCTCTCTTTTTCTCATAAGAATCAGCACACATTTTTAGTTACTTTGTTTTTTGAGTTTTATTTTTTTTTAATTTGTAGCGTTGTTGTGTAACTATGTTTTTTTTCTGTTACAATGTTTCTCTTTTTATAAAGTTATTTTTTATAAACTTTTAGCAGGTACCTCTAATTTTGATGTCAATATTTTAATGTTTGTAAATAGTTTCATTTTAACTAGTATAGCGCATTGGACGTGGTCTGTAATGTTGTACTGATATTTATAAATTAAATTTGAATTTGATTTTGCACGGTAATTGGACAATACTATCACCACTGCGCCAAGTCTAACTTGGGCTTTAGGTAATGCGTCCTTATTGAAATTAAGGGGTCTCAGTAAACTGGGCACAAACGTCTTATTCGGATGCGTTAGTTATGCAAGTATGTGACGGCTATAAAAGTTTTAAATGTTAAACGGCACAGAAAATAGATTTTAGGACCGTTTTATGACTGTCGCTAGAGTACAAGTAAGTAAATCTTCTTCTTCTTCTTGTCGTGTCACTAGTTTCTTTCGAAACAGTGTGGTGAAAGGATTTTAAGTGCGTCTCAAGAGGCTCCTTTCAAGCACTTGACACATGTTATAGAACTTGTTAGGTTTCACAACATGTTTCCTCACGATGTTTTCCTTCACCATCTGAGAGTACTTGTATGAGTGGTAAATGAAAAACTTGAAACTGCTTCAAGACTTTGATCATCAGGCATGGTTGATACCCTCGGATCTCTGGGGTAGTCAGAGGCACGTAAAATTATCAATTTTGACACTAATTAAATACCTACCTACCCTCATTTAGCAGTAGTTGGTCTTCCATACGTGACAGATTGCAAGCCCATCGTCGTTGCAGAAAACTAACTGTTTACCTCACGATGTTTCCCTTCACCGTTTGAGAGCACTGGCATTGCGCAATTTTTTTTACGAAGATAATAAAAGTCGATCGAACCTACGTTCTTCGAAAGGGTCACTTCCACTAGGCCACTGGTGCTCTACAAGTAAATACAGGGTGTAAAGAAACAGCTCTCGAAAACTAGGCAGCTGCAGTGGGGGTTTAAATCACTACATAGTATAAAACAAAGTCGCTTTCTCTGTCCCTAGGTCCCCATGTCCCTATGTATGCTTACTTATCTTTAAAACTACGCAACGGATTTTGATGCGTTTTTTTTAATAGATAGAGTGATTCAAGAGGAAGGTTTATATGTATAATACATTCATGATTATGTGCACCCGTGCGAAGCAGGGGCGCGGGTCGCTAGTACTTATTATAATAAGCTGTCATTCAAAAAATTGAATGACAGGCGTGAAGTGTTTGTTTTTATGTCTGATAGCATCTTTTCTTTGGACAAGCGTGATCTGTACAAACATTCCATTCTGTTGTTCCTGTAAGTCACGTGCAGTCATAGACTAGTAGAAGAATAGTAGTAGAAGAGTAGTAGAGCTCTTTGTGAAGGGCTCGTCCGGGGAAGTACTACCACCACGCCTTTTTCTGCCGCCAAGCAGCAACGCTGTGTTTCGGTTTGAAGAGTGTGGTCGCCTGTGTAATTACAGGCACATGAGGCTTAACATCTGTATGCCTCAAGTTGATGGACGCAGGGCAGTGCATCGTAGGGCACGTTCCTATTGTGCGTGACCTACGGGGCAATGTTTTGTTTATAGGTGATGGTTACCACTTAACATCAGGTGGGCCATTTGCTTGTTCCATCAGCTAGTCGTATAAAAAAAAAGACTAAGTCGTGCTCTATCAAAATATTAGGGCATAACGATGTCAGTCAACTTTCGACAGTCAGTGATCCTTGAGTTTTTAGTGAATACATACATTTGGAAGTTTTAGTGAATACATTTTGACTTTGACTACACTAATGGTGTTATTTAATTTGAACACGCTGAAAAGGAATCTTTTGTTGTTAAGTTGTGTGGAAAGTCCACCAATAAATGTTTATATTTTCGGTCATACAAAACACTAACCGCCTCCGGTTTCTGAAAGCTCGATCAAAGCTAATCGGCTGTCAAGTCACTTGCTATTTCACCTTTTACTTCAAATTAGTTGCCTTGTCTACATATCTTTGGCCCTAGCGCGGCCGTTAGGGCCAAAGATATGTAGACAAGACGTGCTGTATGAGACATTTCAATAAAGTACCAAATTGCCAAATTATAGGAGAATATTTACCAACTTGATTTCGGATATCTCCCTCTGTTTCTCATCAGTCTACATTTCATATAGGTAGTTTCAACGCACATTGAACGTAGCCATAAATGCAAATCGTATATCACCTAGACGTACCCACTTCTCCTGCTTTGGAATGCCACTGCGAATACAATTACTGTATTCGGAATTCGTTGCACAATTACCATAAATTGACATGTTGTGTACGATTTAGTAGCCCGAGGGCGAAGCGGTCTGTAATTCCGATCGGTGTGTTTGACAGCCGCCTCTGGCCAGCATTACTCTGTACGTCTTTATTGAAAGTTGGTGTTAAGGCAATCCTATTACCTATCCTACTAATATTATAAGCGCGAAAGTTTGTAATTATGGATGGATGGATGTAAGAACTGACTGAAAAAGTTTTTCTTTTAATTTTTCGTACTAAAGTAAACTTGATGAAAATGAAATTTTTACTAAACAGTGCGCAATGATGATTGATGAATGATTGTGTGCACATAAATTGGAGGTTTGCGATTTTTCGAATATGGTTTTACTGATTTTACATCATCCAAAAAGTCGAAACGTGCGAGCGAGACCGAGCATTAGCTTTACCACTCACGGGAAACTTTTAAAACCAAATAAAACTTGAATGTGTTCTTAGGTACATAAATTCGAAAAAAAATCGTCGGGTGAAAGTCGCCTTCTTGCCAAATTAGGGTTGTTTTCGTCCGATTTCGGCGAGATCGTGACCGGCAGCCATGTTTTTGTAGTTTTCGATTTTCGTGACCTACAGCCATTGTATGGCGGCTCGGACAACAGTCTGTTTTGATTTTGAAACGAGTTTTTTGAAAATGGAACACTTGTTTGGTTACAATGCGCAATCGTACCTACTTCGTTTTGCAAACTTTGTGTGCATTATAGGAAACGTTCCTATCGTACGTACCCTACGAGGCAATACTTTTTATTGATGGTTACCACTTAACATAAGGTGGTTTAACCCAGTGAAAAATTATAATAAGAGCCTGGTAATTATTAAGAGCTATTATGAAATTGCGATAAGCCATGAATTTGTTATTTTTGATTTGGATTTGTCGAGCGATCTTTAGATGTTTCGCAGCGGTCTACAGTTAGCTCAACTGTTTATCTATTTCTGTGTATTTTGTTCAAAGCTTGTAAGTATTCGTTGAAATGATGGACAAGATATCAGTCTATATTGTTGTGAATCAATGTGGTGTCATGTTATGCGAAGGGAAAAATATCATGTATAACGAGAAGAATGATAGGATGACTGTGGATGGATATATGAGTAGAGGTAGGCCAAAGAAAAGATGGATGGACTGTGTGAAAGAAGTGACTGCTGAGATGATGGCTGATAGAGGAGAGTTGAGAGAAAAACTGGTTGTCGACACAACCAGTTTTTCTCTCAACTCTCCTCCCACATGAAGTGGGGGGGAGGAAAATAATGATTAGTACACACTTAAGACTAGTTGCGCCCCGCGGTTTCACCCGCGCAGATTTATGTACCGGTATTCCCACGGGATAAAAAGTAGCCTATGTGCTAATCCAGACTTGAATCTATCTCTCTGCCAAATTTCATGCAGATCCGTTCAGCGGCGTGAAAGAGTAACAAACATCCATCCATTCTTACAAACTTTCGCATTTATAATAATAGTAGGATATATCGGTATCTTTCCGTATGGACACACTTATATTTAAGTAAGTATATTATTATAATGATCTAGTTAATTTATGTCTTTGTGTAAAATAGTAAAAATGTCCCTATAACACAAATGCACTTAAATTCCTAAAATAGTTCCCATCTGACTCTTGTGTCAAATTAAAACTGTATGTGTACGAAATTAAGTGAACATAAATAAGTGTGCAGTAAATTCATAAAAGTGTGGCTGTTAAAAGCTCATGTAAATCAAACTATTTTATGTCGTTTTTATGAACAAACGTCATATAATTTTGGGATCATATTTTATCGTAAAAAGTTTGTATATTATGCGAGTAAAAGTTGCATACCGCCCTACAGCCAACATTATTTTCATTTTGCAACTGTCATGGATATGAAATTCTACTATTTTTTACATAGAGCTGTTTTTTTTTTGCTTCTTCCACCAACAATATGTATAATTATTATATATATTAAACCGATACACTGCGATAAAGGCATGCTGGTAATTCTTCACCGGACGAACCGCACACGTAAACAGCTCTACTACTATTTTCACGACTGACTAAAATAAATGACGACTGTCTTTGGTATCGACTATCATAACTAAAAAGTATTTATTCTCTTACAGTTGTCTTGACACTGGCAATATTGCCTGTCGAATGACGTACGGGTGCCACAAAAGGAGAGAAAAATTAAAAAAGAACCGCTATTAGTTTTCTGTCATAGCATTTTCATTTTAAACGTTTTTCAAGTGTTATTTTGAGTTGTGTTGTGTAAATTCGGTGGTATTTTAACCATCATTACTTGAGGTTTTAGCACGAAGTGTAAGCATTTGGAATTAAAATGAAATGTGATATCGTGATTTCACCGAAAATGTTTCGAATGATTTGAGAAACCGCCTCCATTTTTTTCAAAACACATGACGGCCAACTTGACTAGGGAATGATTTGACTAAGAGGTATACCTCTTAGTCAAATCATTCCGTCAATCATTACACATAATGTATATCTCACACCAATCGAGTGACGAACATGAGAGAGAAAAATTAAAGAAGAATATTCCCTCCATCCACAAACAAGAAGAAGAAATAATCAAACTAGAAAAAAGATTAAAACGTCAAAATAAAAATACCGCAAACGGCTATTGGCTGGCCAACCAGACAATGGCTCCTAGATGAATTCAAAAATAGAACGGCACAAAGCGCGCATACGCTAATGTGTAAATATTACTAGTTCGGTGGCCAGCGCGCCGTGAAATGGTAACCTAGACGAGACGAGGATGTACAAATAATGGAAGGTGCATGTAGTGCACGTGTTTCGAAAATCATCATAATCATCACCATCACCATGGTCTGAAACAGAAATAGCTTCACGACTTTGATCTGAAGGCACGGTAGATATCCCTTCCCTCTTAAGTACTTTGCTAGCTTTGAGAAAGCTTTGAGAAAGTGTGTTATGTGATATCGTGATTTAACCGAAAATGTTTTGAAGATATCATTTTCTTCAAAACAATTGACTGACTCGACTTTGGATGGACTGACGTGATCAGAAACTTTTATCTCTGAATCACTTGACACTGGCAAGATTGTCTAAGCAGGAACCATAAAAAAGAAGCAGAAGCCTATAAAAGAGCAGACGGAAAAGGAAATTCCCCGGACGAGCCACACAAAGCTCTAATACTATGTACTGAATTGTAGTACTTCCAGTAGTGTTGTGTATCTCTGTGGGTAGACCCAGCGACCCGCGATACAGTCATTTCCTGATTTTGATGTCGCAACAGTATCCGAACATAGTACATGTAGAACATTAGAATATTCACTGACAAGGCATTTTTTTGAATGAATGAAAAACGTATTGTACACATCAAAGATCCTTTTTTTTTATTACCCTGTGTGCCCACTGTTAAGCATGGCCCCCCAATTACCTCCAGCTCTTATCCTGAGCTTCCTCCCTTCTTCCTGCTACATCCAGATCGGCGCTTTCTTGGTCGATCACGACGCTGACGGCCTTCAGGCTTCCTTAATGTGCTTACACGCTCACCTATCGGGAGGCATCCAGCTTCTTCTTCTTATCGTGTCGATGGTTTCCTATATATTTTTGGCTAAATAAGTGGCCACCTCAATAGCACCTAATACCTGTGACTGCATTGAGGTCCTCTCTCGTGCTGGTGTTTAGGCACGAGGGGCACACTAGCAAGGGTTTCCAGCTAGGTAGCTATGTTGCCTAACCACATTTGAGCCAAGCCGCCTTGTCTTTTGAAGACATAAAATCATTGAATGAATAATAATTGAATTTCTATGTAACTGACTTTATTAATAATTTTATATTATATTCTTGTCAATTTATTATGGATCTATCTAATATACTACTATGATGTAATTTAATGCCATGATAATTTAAATTCTATTGTTAATTGTAAATATTTGCATGCCAATGACTTGGTGAAATATGTGAAACAAAAAAAAGTGTTATAAAAAATTACAGGCGATCAAGATAAAGAGAATAGTTTAGAAAATTTCAGTTAAAACATAATTTTGATCAGAACAAGTTTTCATAAAGTGAAAACGGAGTAAGTTCGAAAAGTAAAATCATTGTTTGATTGATAAAACGAATATGTTTTTAAACTGAAACGAAAGTTTCTATCACCGACGAAAAATCGGAGGAGTTGCTCAAGTCGACGCGTAAGGTTTTTTTTGCCAGTTTGACAGATTACATTCTCGCTCGTTTTGTTTTTTTTTGTTTAAAGAGCTTTGTCACTGGGTGACCACACTGCCCTATACTAGAACATCAAAACAAAATACACCACATATCAAAACATAATCTACTTAACCCTAATTCTGCCAACTTATAGCATGGCTTGACCTGAAAAAAAAATCTCACGTTTTGTTGTGATGACTTATCTGTAACTATAGCTTATACTACATAGCGACAATGTGAGAGGATGTTAGCGGGAACGTCGCCGCGTCGCCTAATTCCAAACAATTTCATCTGCCTGACACTATATTGGATGATTGAGGTATCCATGCCAACCGGTACCTTTTATGCTGATACTACTTCACTGACTAAGGTTGTTGTCACGCTGGAAGGTGCCCTATATGCACTGCCCTGCGTCCATCAACTTGAGGCATGTGCTCTATCGAAACACAGCAATGCTGCTTGGCGGCAGAAAAAGGCATGGTGGTAGCAAAAATAACGCTGGAAAATAGTGGAGGGGATGTGTTTGCGCATACAAAATACTCGATCTACCATACCCCCTCCCCCTCTTTCCGGCGTTCTTTTTGCGTGACGCGCACTATAGTACTTCCCCGCACAAGCCTTACATAAAGAGCCATACTCTCTTCATCGTCAGACTTCATTATTTAACGATGCAGTACATCTACACTAACGATAGTTCGTAAAACTATTAACTTACACAATTACTGCACCTACGTATTTACTATTTCCTACTTGCATACCAATTTATGATCCGTAAAGTATTTGTATTGTCCCCGCAATCGCAGGCGTGGATCAAAATAGGCCATTAAAACGATTCATTTTGGGTACCTTTGGTGCCCAGATCATATCTTTACGACTCTATTTTGGAAACAGAGTGTGAACTGCGAATAGGTTAATTTAATAATTAAAACGTTAATTTTAGAGCGGAAATTCTATTTGAAAAGACCCTATTTGTCCGTTCGCCCGTCTGTCTGAAGTGCCTTGTTAATTATAAATGATAAAAGAATTTATTGTTTATCTACTTCCGCTGTCTTTGTCTAGTTTACGAATATAAAAAAATACGGAGCTTTTTAGGGTACCGGGAATCCGACAAAAAACGCATGTTATAGTTACAAAAATATTAAATACCTCGTCGAAAATAAAAATACTTCATCATATGTGGCGTTGTTGCTTCATCATATGTTATGTTATGTACACAAAAAACATTATAGGTATCTATTCGAAATCACAGTTTGAAACTTACAAAATCGAATCGAAAATCAAATTGACGTAAACATTTTCACGTAGTTATGATTAATATGGCCCTTACATTAATTGTTGTAGCTAATCTTAAAATAAAAGTTTAATACATATTCGTCTGCCGTGGTATCTGTGTATTGGCATATGAAACCCACTTATCTTCTTTCTTCTTTTTTAAGGCTCCTGCAAGGAATTTGAATAGTATTCAAATTCCTTGGGCTCCTGTCTATATAGACAATCTTGCCAGTGTCAAGCGATTCAGAGATTATAATATACTCTTTGGAGATAAGTTTTTAGTCACGTCAGTCCATAGTCGAGTCAGTTCGAAGAATCGTTTTGAAGAAAATGGTGGCGGTTTCTTCAAAACATTTGAAACATTTTCATTCCAAATGCTTATACTTTGTGCTAAGACCACAAGTAATGTTGGTTAAAATACCACCAAAATTACACAACACAATTCAAAATATCACTAGAAAAACAATTAAAATGAAAATGCTATGTTGTTTCGCTAAATGACAGAAAACGAATATTATACTATATTATACATTACTAGCGACCCGCCCGCGCGCCCCTGCTTCGCACGGGTGCACATTGTTTTTCTACTATATCATGCATGTATTATACACATAAACATTCCTCTTGAATCACTCTATCTATTAAAAAAAACCGTATCAAAATCCGTTGCGTAGTTTTAAAGATTTAAGTATACATAGGGATATAGGGACAGAGAAAGCGACTTTGTTTTATACTATGTAGTGATACACAGTGCATGAAACTCAAAAGAAGAAATGACAGTGACAGTAACAGAAATGTCTAGATTGAGTGAGTGATCTTACGCCGCATACAAAACTAAAGCTATTTCCCCTAATCATAGATATTTTCGCAACAGACTACTCACTGTAATTGGCATGGAGGCAATTATGTTAAATGTAATTAGCCGACCATCGGCAGTGGTATCTGTTGATGGCTAACGGTACGCGTTACCGTCCAGAACGTAGATAAAGTTATTGTTGCGTACGCGCAGTGTGCGGTCACACTTACAGCGTTGGGCGTATTTCAATAAAAGAAGTGAAGCAGCAATAATGTATTGAGAAAGGCGAAAATTTTGTGGGCTCCTTTAAAATACACAGTTTTCTATGTGATCGGTCCATAGCCTTAGGAAACTTCCTATCACATAGAAAACTGTGTGTTTTAAAACCCATGAAACGCTTGGCAGTTATCGCCTTTCTGAATACATTATTGCTGTTTCATTTCTTGTATTGAAGCACGCCCATTTCCTTGCTGCTTCGCCGATGGGTGTTTTACATCACTGTTAGGTCCACGGAATAGAGAAAACATTTCTGTGGTTAGGTCTATAGGCTCAGGAAACTGCTTGCTGCTAAAAACTGAACGGTACGGTTGCTATATCTCGTATCGACATCCATGAAAACATTTTTTAATTTTTAGAACTCTTATTTACTCATACCTCATTGGTTCGGTCAAAATTGAATTTTTTGGGTGAAATAGGAACAAGTTGATGTCCTAAACGGGAAATTGGGTTTATTTGTCGGAAAATATGGACGAAGGCTGGTTTTAGCTTCGATAGAGACATTATGAGCTTACCCTTTATTCATGATCGTTAAGAGACCCGCCTCTCACATAATATAGCCTTTTATTTATTGGTTGAGTGAGCGAAGCGAACGAAAATCTTTCAAAGAATTTAGGCGATTTGGCAATTTATGTTTGTATGTTTGTCCAAAGATAACTTGAGAACCGTTTATCCGATCTGCCTGAAATTTGGTAAGCCGACAGCTTGTACTTGTTTATTTATTAGGATCGCCAAGAGCTAATACACAAAACTTAATACTAGACACAAACAAAATGTGCTTATCCACCAAAGGTAACCACAGCTAACACATGCATCATAAGGCTTTTCACAGATAGTGTCTAGATTCGATACGCTGATTTCAAATCGCTACCCGCCACCACTAGCACCGACCAAAGATCATGATTAAATAAACGTACAGAAGTGTCGATCTTATCACTACCCACCTTTAAATACGTAATCGCAATACAACCGTGCCCGTCATTACGTACGTGTAATTACGCTTTTGTACGTGCTTCGACTTTCACCGTCTTTTGTAGTGTTTATCATCATCAATTGTTGCTTGTAGATGTTTGTGGAATATTGAGAAATATTGATTGCACACAGCAAAGTGAGCTTAAGGCTTATTGGAAAAAAGCTAATAAAATACTTAAACTGAGTTGATGGATGCAGACTCACCCCCGCCCGGTTTCTGAAAACTCGATCAACACTAATTGGCTGTTAAGTCAGTTGCTATTTCAGCTTTTACTTCAAATTAGATGGAGACAGCAAGTGACTTGACAGTCGAGTGTTGATCGCGCTCTCAGAAAACGGGGGTTAGTGTTTAAGAGCACATTCATAATATTGTGTGACTTACGAGGTATTGCCTTGTTATAGATGATGGTTACCACTTAACATCAGGTGGGCCACTTAACATATACTAGTTGCGCCCCGCGGTTGCACATTTAAATCACGGTATTCCCGTGGGATAAAATGTAGCCTATGTTCTATTCCAGACTATAATATATCTCTCTGCCAAGTTTCATTCAGATCCGTTCAGCCATTCCAGCGTGAAAGAGTAAAAAACATCCATCCATTCATCCATACTTACAAACTTTAACGTTTTTAAAATTAGTAGGATTAAAATGAGGACAAGCACTTATTCAGGCTGGTGTTAATGATGAACTGCGAACTATGATTGCTCTGTATGTTACGGTTTTGGACAATAGATGGCACACGCCCCCGTAGCGGGTTCGAGTCCCGGGAACTGTAACAAATGGACCGGATGTGCCGTGGGCGGTCGAGCGCGCGCATTGTCATTCAAAAACTTGTGCCAGCTGGGGTGACCATGAGGGTTATTTTGATTCCCGTCGGTGTCGGATTCGGCACGGAATACAATTTTTGCATTTATAATACGACTAGCGATCCGCCCGCGTGCCCCTGCTTCGCACGGTTGCACATATCATGCATGTATTATACATATAAACCTTCCTCTTGAATCACTCTATCTATTAAAAAAACCGCATCAAAATCCGTTGCGTAGTTTTAAAGATTTGAGCAAACATAGGGACATAGGGACATGGGGATATAGGGACAGAGAAAGTGGCTTTGTGCTGTACTATGTAGTGATGATGACTCCATTAAATCCTTATCGAAAACGAACTTTACACGATTTTGACATTTTCACAGAAAGGTTTTGAGCCAATGGCACTGATTGTACCTTACTGTATAAGCATGCTACATGTTACAAGTAGCACTCAACATCAGGTGGGCCATTTGCTTGTTACATCACCAAGTTGTATAAAAAATATAAATAACACTTTTACTATACCTTTATAGACCGACACACTCGAAATCCTCTAACCTTTTGTTGGTGCCGAAGAGCGTGGCAAAAGTATAATAAAAGCACTTACGAAACTGAAACTGAAACAGCTTCACGACTTTGATCCCCAGGCACGGTAGATATCCCTTCAGATCTCCCAGTACCAAGTAGGTACTAACTCAAGATTCTTTGAGGATGTCTAAGGGGGGTAGTCAGAGGTACGTCCAAACATTACATTTGGCACATACCCACATTTTGCAGTAGTTAGTATTCCATACGTGACAGGTTACAAGCCCATCGCCGCTGTTAGAATACTAACTGGTTTCCTCACGATGTTTTCCTTCACCGTTTAAGAGCACTGGCATTGCGCACATAAATTTTTCGTTAGAAAAATCCATCGACGATGTTCTGGGTGTTTTCTATGTATAATAAAAAAAAATATCTATCTATGTAAGTATATAATATTATTATATCCGTTATCTAGTACCCATAACACAAGCTTTGAATAGCTTACTTTGGGGCTAGATAGTGCTGTGTGGATTGTCCAGCATTATTTATTTATTTTATTTATTTATTTATTGGTGCACGACCGGATTCGAACCTGCGACCTTACGATCGGAAGGCGGGGTCACTCCCACTAGACCACCGGTGCTCTTACGGTAGGGCCAATTTTGACATCTCGTCATAAAAAGTTTAAAATGGTTAAAAAATTAGTCAAAGTCGTAAAATTACCAAAAGATGTATGTACATATTTATTTAAAAATTATTTATTATCATCATTATTTGTTATGTTTAGCTGATCTGAATGAAACTTACATAATAATATGTCAATAGGCCAATTAATTTTAATTTTACTTCTTTAGATACTTAGCTTTGAAAAGTTTCATAATGATGCTTATGATTCCCTGAAAAACACTTTTTGACTAAAATTTTTTATCTCATTTTTTATTATGTGTCCTTTCCTGGTCACCCTACACGCACTAAACAAAACCTATTGTCTTGGGCTACACCATTAACTAAATTATTGTTTACCTCTTCCTATCTATGGAGATCACTTATTACGAGATCCGCAGCATCCGGCTTGTTTAATTAACTTTTCTGTGGGTTATAGATCAATTTGGACAATAGGACTCTAATGCGAATGATGGAAGTTTAGAACAGCGCCATCTATCGCCAAAGTAAGCAAAGCTTGTCAACATAAGTCCTTCGTAAATTTTCATTAAAATTTGGCGATGGGCGAATACTAACTACTGCAAAATGTGGGTATGTGCCAAATGTAATGTTTGGACGTACCTCTGACCCCCCCCCCTTAGACATTCTCAAAAATAATCTTGAGCTCTCACAGTACGTACCTATTAGGTAGTAAGTAGTGAGATCTGAAGGGATATCTACCGTGCCTGTGGATCAAAGTCGTTAAGCTGTCACGTTGTGACGTCACACGGTTTGGGCAAAGTATCTCCTTGTGACATCACACGGTTTGCGGCAAGGAGTATACGTATGTCTGTGACATAAGGAGATCCTTTGTCATCCTACTAATATTATAAACGCGAAAGTTTGTAAGTATGGATGGATGGATGTTTGTTACTCTTTCACGCCGGAAAGGCTGAACGGATCTGGATAAAACTTGGCAGAGAGATAGATTATAGTCTGTAATAGCACTTTTTATCCCGTGGGAATACCGGGATTTAAAACTACGCTGGTGAAACCGCGGGGCGCAACTAGTAAAACATATCACTGATGTCTTCAAAGAAGACTCAAGATCTCACATTTCGTCTTGGTCAACACACAATTTATCCCTCCAACCGTCCACTACTCGATTCTCAACCTTACTGCATTGAGATAGAGGCGTGGAGGTATTAGGTGGGTAATGATAAGTTGGTTTTGTGCATATGTTGGGTTCAACAAACTTTACACTGATTTCGAATTCCCGTGGCGTAGGCGAGTCCGAAATGATAGGCCTACCCTTTAAGCGCAGGTTTTCAAAAAAGCGCCATTATTGTTTTGAAATGTTTCGATAACTTTTTCTTCTTGCTTTTTGCTGTTCTTTATTAGCTCAATTATTTAGATATTTATTAATTGAACATTTTAATTCAGTTTCGGCGAAAAATTTTAAATTTTAACTAATTTTTTTTCACTTTTCACATTTCTTTTTTTGGGTCCGCTATATGCATCGAAGAATAAAATAAACTATGGGATAAAACTACATGGATTCTATAGACACTAAGACATGATTAAAATGTAGTTATTTACCTATACTTACTTAAAACTTGCTAATGTAACAAGCATTAGTGATGATTACCACTTAACATCAGGTATATTTCCATCAGCAGGTAATTAAATATAAAAAATGTAATTAAAAAAATCAATACATTATATAAATTATAAAAAATGTATGGTGTATAACATAGTAAATCACAAGGATGACTTTAAACCGTATTAAAGCTAGGTGACTCTAGGTGCCAGTTCCAGCGAGCAAGCCTAGAAGAACAGCCAACAAACTTGCGGCTTGGATCCTTCCTACCGTTATTTAAAATTACTGACAGGTATAGTTTCTATTTCGGAAATAGTATTTTTAAACTTTCGCGATCATAACACATACTTATTTAACATATTTCACGTATATATTTCAGAAATGTGAAAAGATATCAACCGCACCGGTTTGCTGTCACTATCCTACTTACTATTTAAACGCGAAAGTTTCTAAGTATGGATGGATGGATGGATGTTTGTTACTCTTTCTCGCCGGAACGGCTAAACGGATCTTGATGAAACTTGGCAGAGAGATAGATTATAGTCTGGTATAGCACATAGGCTACGTTTTATCCCGTGGGAATACCGGTATTTAAATCTGCGCGGTTAAAACCGCGGGGCGCAACTAGTCTAATATAAATGAAGACAAAATACTTTATTACACAAAACTTATACCTAGATGCCTACACATAAAAACTACTAAGTACGATGGGCAGTCTTATCGCTAACCAGGGGTCTTTTTATTTTTAGACAGAGTTCTGATATATGGCCGTACGTTGTTTTTAAAAACCTGTCCTTAGACTTTAGGGCTTAGACAATAGGCGATAAATATTGTAAAAAAGATAACCTATTGAAAACGCTTGATATTCAAGCGCCATAGCGACTTTGTATGCTTTCGTGGACTTAGATGGACCGATGACGACAATGCTAAGAAAACTAATAGTTTTGTGTCTGCTAGTTGCATAGTGATGTCTGTCTGTTGCTGTCTGAATTTGCCTTTACATATGGTGAGGGCTATGTATGGAGTTACATCTATGTTCATCACTAAAGGCACTGACACACGTGCTTATTTTCGAGCTAAAAGCATGCTTTTTCGAGCCTTGCTCAATAAAAGCACGTGTGAACAGGGCAGATGTGTTTACGTTTGAAGAGTAGGTATGTGAAATTACAGGCACATGAGGCTTATCTGATGCTTCTAGTTGGGATGGGGACTTACGATGCAATGCTTTGTTATTGGTGATGATTACTACTTAACATCTGGTGGTGGGCCATCTGCTTGTTGTACAATATTTTTTAAGTACCTTAACCTTAAGTATTTTTGTGGACTTTTCTCAGAAATAACTCCCAAAAACCTCTTTCGAGCTACTTTAAAGCTCAACAGTTTTATTCACAACGGTATTTCTATAAAATGAGGATCAAAATGAGGACGACCTCTGTGGCGCAGCGGGCGAGAGCCTGCCTGCGACGCAAGAGGTTGCGGGTTCGATTCCCGCCGTGGAACAAATTTGTGTACGATCTGCAGAAATTTGTTCCGATGGTCTGGGTGTTTTCTATGTATAATAAAAAATATCTATCTATGTAAGTATATAATGTATTAAATATATCAGTTATCTAGTACCCATAACACAAGCTTTGAATAGCTTACTTTGGGGCTAGATAGTGCTGTGTGGATTGTCCAGCATTATTTATTTAGTTATTTAAATAGGTAACGGTAACAAAAGGTCGACTTATGGTTCAAACCTACGCTTAACTTCAAGCTCCAAGTTGTTTTAGTCTAAATTCACCGAATTTTAGACTCTATACCCCTTGGTATAAAGGTGGGCGGAGATTGACGATTTGAATCGCATGGTGATAGTTATTTTAATGGTTTTTAAATTTTTGTGGTGTCGTCGCTGTTGTAACGTTGGGCGTAAAATGATCCCGTTATTTATAAAATACGTTAGTTTAAATAAATTTAACTTTTTGACAGCCTTAAAAGCTTCGTAAAAGATAAGTAAAATATAATGGTAGCCATAATATTTTACTTATATTTTTTATTATTATTATAAACCCAAATCTCGATAAACTTATACATATGTTCACAGATCTGCTAGATCATTTTAATATGAAGCCAAAAAATGATTTTATTTCAATGATTGACACAAGTGTATTTATGTAAATAACAAACTATAGAAAAAGCACTTTCTTCATCGTTATTCTAATTTATTTAACGAGTTATCAAAATTGATTCAGCTTTTTTTTATTTACACAGATGGCCTTAGGTATGTGGGATCCTTTACTTTACTTTGCTTAGTTTAGTTTTTTTTTTTTATACAACTAGCTGATGGAACAAGCAGATGGCCCACCTGATGTTAAGTGGTAACCATCACCTATAAACAAACAATGCCCCGTAGGTCACGCACAATAGAAACGTGCCCTACGATGCACTGCCCTGCGTCCATCAACTTGAGGCATACAGATGTTAAGCCTCATGTGCCTGTAATTACACCGGCGACCACACTCTTCAAACCGAAACACAGCGTTGCTGCTTGGCGGCAGAAAAAGGCGTGGTGGTAGTACTTCCCCGGACGAGCCCTTCACAAAGAGCTCTACTCTTAAAATTTTACAGTGTATGTGAACTTTTTTTCTGGAAAAAGTTTTTATCTTAATATACCATACCATCGTCATATCAAATTTATTTCTATCGCTTTTATCATGAAAAATTCAAAGGCTTGTTTTTTGTTTTTTTTTCACGCAATAAATCATCTCGTAATAAAATACCATTTTTTGCAGTAGGCATTTAGGTACAACTTGCTTAAAAACTATAAAAATCTGTAAAAACGCTTCAATATTTTTATACTAATGGCCAATAACTAATAAATATGGCTTAATTAATCAATGATAAAATTTAACAACTTTTTTAGTATTGAGGCTAATCCGTCTGTAGAACGGAAAGTTTTATAAATAAGATCTTTTAGTGCAACTTTATTATCTAAGCTTTGTTGTACCAAAGTGTTATTTTATCGCACATTTTATCGCAGGTTACAAAACTGATTCAGAAATAAAAATAAAATAAAATAAAATAAGATGATTTCTCTAACACCTGTCCCATATTTTATTTTTATTTTTGTTGATAGTTACTTAATGGGTCCATTACTACGCGTAGGTTAAATCACAGAATAAAAAGCACTGCCACTCGCAAAATGAAATGAAATCATCCGAAAAACAGGACACTGAACTCCGTGAATATTTAATCCGTATAGGTAATAATATTTTTTAACAACAGTTTATTTATTTATTTATAAGAAGAAGCCTGAGTGGTCTTGTTTTTTTTCGTACCATTTTTTGACGGAACTGCAACAAGGCCTAAGCTGAATTAGCATTATTCCTAATCATGAAATCTTTTAACAAAATAACGAAGAATGTACAGCTTTTTCAGAAGGTAACGTCCGGGGAAGTACTGCCCCCACCTTTTTCTGCAACCATAGGCCTCTTTTTTATGCCATCGTAGGGCACGATCTTATCGTAAGTGACTTACGATGCAATACTTTGTTATAGGTGAAAGTTACCACTTAACCTCAGGTGCGCCATCTGCTTTTTCAATCTTATGTTGTAAAATAGAAGCTCCAGTGAGTGCCAATAGAATTAAATAAATAAATAATGCTGGACAATCCACACAGCACCATCTAGCCTCAAAGTAAGCTACTCAAAACTTGTGTTGTGGGTACTAGATGACTGATATACTTAATACATTTTATACTTACATAGATATATTTTTTATTACACATAAACACTCAGACCAACGGAACCAATTTCCAGATCGTACACAACAATACAATACAAACAATTTGTTCCGAGGCGGGAATCGAACCCGCAACCTCTTGCGTCGCAGGCAGACTCTCGCCCGCTGCGCCACTGAGGTCGTAAATTTTAAGGCGTAGGCAAACAGAATTTATAGCGTCGAATATCGTGTAACTGTTCAATTAATTTATAACTTTAGTTAAAGCTATTCATATTCACCCGAGGCCTTGCCTATGTAAAGCTCAAACCACATTTAAACGGCAAGCAGGCTGAAAACAAATAAAGTATTGACTGAAATAAAAAAATATAACGGCGAGCGGACACACTTATCAACACTGATCGCTCAGCAGCCTGACTTAGATGTTTTTTAACATTGATTGCCGTCTGTTTAATTATATTTGTATACGTTTTCTATTTAAATACTTGTCCACCTAATTTGAATTTAAAGAAAAAGAAAGAAAATTTATTTACTCATCCACCACAAAATAAAAACCAAAACCAAATTAACCTAAACAAACCAAAACCAGTACATAAACAAACTAACAAAAAATAAAAAAGAAGATAAGACAAATAATACTTTTGGGTATAAAAATATTGAGTAATACAAAGAATAGAATAGAATAGAATAGAATAGAATAGAATAGAATAGAATAGAATAGAATAGAATAGAATAGAATAGAATAGAATAGAATAGAATAGAATAGAATAGAATAGAATAGAATAGAATAGAATAGAATAGAATAGAATAGAATAGAATAGAATAGAATAGAATAGAATAGAATAGAATAGAATAGAATAGAATAGAATAGAATAGAATAGAATAGAATAGAATAGAATAGAATAGAATAGAATAGAATAGAATAGAATAGAATAGAATAGAATAGAATAGAATAGAATAGAATAGAATAGAATAGAATAGAATAGAATAGAATAGAATAGAATAGAATAGAATAGAATAGAATAGAATAGAATAGAATAGAATAGAATAGAATAGAATAGAATAGAATAGAATAGAATAGAATAGAATAGAATAGAATAGAATAGAATAGAATAGAATAGAATAGAATAGAATAGAATAGAATAGAATAGAATAGAATAGAATAGAATAGAATAGAATAGAATAGAATAGAATAGAATAGAATAGAATAGAATAGAATAGAATAGAATAGAATAGAATAGAATAGAATAGAATAGAATAGAATAGAATAGAATAGAATAGAATAGAATAGAATAGAATAGAATAGAATAGAATAGAATAGAATAGAATAGAATACTTCTTTATTTAGCATACGTAAAAAGGTACAGTGAAAAGCACAAGCCTGTAAAAATAAACTAAAAAGGGGGTAACATTAATAATTTTTTGCAGCACAGCATGTACATACCTACTATACCTACCTACCTATACTAAAAAGGTTATCAGCTCAGCATAAATGTTGGGTATATTAATACCCAACGCTGATTTTCAGCTGAAACCAAGGAGGGAGAGGGTAGCCGTAACTAAAAAACAAGAACACGTTCATAAATCCCAACTAATATTATAAATGCGAAAGTAACTCTGTCTGTCTGTCTGTCTGTTACGCTTTCCCGCTTAAACCTCTCAACCGATTTTAATGAAATTTGGCACAGATAATCTTTAGACCCTGAGAAAGAACATAGGCTACCTTTTATTGCGAAAAAAAGAGATGAAGAGATTAAAAGTACGCAGACGAAGTCGCGGGTACCAGCTAGTTAGTAAATAAACGAGGTATCTAGATATTAAAATAAAATCTAACGCTTTACAGATAATGCTAAAGATTTGTCTTTAAAGTAATTTTAACCAATAAGAATAATTTAATGTTCTATTGTTGTACTAACGGGCGCGCAAACGTTTTGGCTATAGAGCTGTTAGTTTACGTTTGTTTATTTCAGACAAAAAAGAAATACATGACGGTGGTTCGATATTTGAACAGGAGCCTTATTCACTATGAAAATAAGAGATTCCAAGGAGATTCCTTGCCCCAAACCGTGAAACGTCAAAACTTGAATTTGGGCTTTATTATTTATGGCATAGGAGATACTTTGCCCTGACCGTATGACACCGGCTGCCTTGTCTTAGCCGTGATCGCGCTGCAAATGGTCATAGTGCATAAGGCTCCTGAGTGACATACCTTCGCAGAGCGACACAACTACGAGCGCTAGTGTGCAGTGCGGATGGACGATGGTCGATTCACAACATTATGGGATAAGGATCGAATCGGTTTGCATCGCGCAAGGGCATTATGTGTTCGGCGGAGTGTCAGTTCAATATCGTTAATTAGAATATCCTGCGTATACCTGTGATAATATTTTGAGAGAATAGTAATCCCTACTGATTATAGTGTACCTACTGATAAAGATCCCTTGGTTTTATTCTCTTCGCCCGAAAACTCATGCCCGCTGTCATACTCCGGCAAGCAAGAAGCCTCCTGACAATTGCTGATTTGGTGTAAGTCCCTACATACATATGAGTTGAGCCATACAGAGGTCTTATTCTAGGGATTTTAGCTTATCAAGCAATCTGGCACACTCTGGTTACGGAACATTTCTTTCCTTAGTTTGTAGTTGCATTGTAATAAATAATAATAATAATAAATAATAAATTGGTGGACTTTTCACACAAAATAAATAAATAAATATGCAGTTTTTTTTAGACTATTTGCTGATAGAACAAGCACCTGATATTATCATCAACTATAACAAGGCTTCGCCTCGTACTATGACCAAAGGTTGTCTGGAAGAGATCGCTTTTAGCAATAAGACCGCCCATTGTACTTCACTAAATTTAGAACCTTATATTTGCTTTTAATGTGTTATTATCCTTGTGGTGTGCAATAAAGAGTTTTCTATTCTATTCTATTCTATGACCGTCCCTAAACGAGGAACTGCCATGTGTAGTCACGCTTGACGATTATGATTTTATTATGCATAACAAAATATTGTTATTGTGTTAACTTTGTCAATAAATGATTCTGAGTCCATCAACTTGCGGCATACGGACAGTGATTACACCGGCAACCTCACTCTTACACAATATTTAAATATGTATGATCTCATTACCTCCCTTTTTTTCTTACTCAATTTCATAGGTATTTTGTTTCATTTTCAGTTTATCTTTGTATAATATATTTACGGATTGTTTTACGTTTGTGAGGTCATCCGTGGCCCTGTCTGAAAACCAGCGCTGCTCCCCACGAAAGTGTGGAGCAGCAATTATGCTGAGACTGGACCTGTTTGGCCCACACAACACAGAGGAGACAAACTGTCCTCGGACACTGTTTTTGTATTTTTCTGTTTATCTGTTTCTTTACTTTTACTGTTTGTTAATAATAAATATCTGTTATGTTTTTTTTCTGTGTTCTCTGTGTGTTGTGTGTCAAATAAATGTTTCTTTCTTTCTTTTTCTTTCTTCAAACCTCGTAAACCTCCTCGAAACTCGTGGTAGTACATCCCCAGACGAGCCCTTCACGAAAAGCTCTACCCTCTTCGTTATTTTTATGCCAAAGCTGGCAGACGAACATACGGGCCACCTGATGGAAAGTGGTCACCGTCGCCCGTCGACCTGTAACACCAAAGGCGTTGCTGATGCACTGCCGGCCTGGCGAAGACAAGAGCTAATGTGACTCGCTCGCACGTTTTGACTTGTTGAAGGATATAAAATCAATGAACCCATTTTCGAAAAATCGCAAACAACCATTTTGTGTGCAATAATATTGCGTATTTCATGATACCATTCGGGCTGTTTCCAACTATTGCTCTTTTTTTTTTTTTTTTATTGGAGAACCAACAGCTTTTCGATTTACAAACTAAAGACTTTTTTAAACATAGAGAGCCAATTATAGGTTCCCACGAGTAGAAAGAGTAGTGCTCATATAAATCTTTACTACTCTAAAAACGCCCTCCTACCCGATGGACTGACGACATTGTTAGGATCGCGGGTAGTCAGTGGATGGAAAGGGCTCAGAATCGTTCTTCCTCGAAGCGGATAGGGGAGGCCTATGTCCAGCAGTGGACTTCTGTAGGCTGATGATGATGGCGACTCTAAAAACATCATATTCGCCGGTTTTGCCTGCTTGACATGTAGGTAGGTATTGTAAGTTTACTTCGAAGCTTAAGGCTCCGGTGACAGCGGCTCGCAATTTCGAAGTGCGATTGGCTATTATTTCATTTTATTTCATTTCGGGGAGGTTGTTTGAAAAATTAACTCTAAAGATACACGCATAAATACTGTTCGAACACAAATAATACAATAATATAAGGGAAACATGCCCGAATCAGAAATCATTTTGGTATTAGTATGTTTGGTCTTACGTTTACCTAATACCAAAATGATTTCTGACTCAAGCACATTTCCCTTATATTATTGTATTATTTGTGTTCGAACAGTATTTATGCGTGTCACTTTAGAGTTATTCTTTCAAACAACTTCCCCGAAATGAAATAAAATGAAATAATAGCCAATCGCACCTCGAAATTGCGAGCCGCTGTCGCCGGACCCTTAAAAGCGTCTCGTGGCCGTATACCACACAAATCTGATCCGAATAATAATTCAATAATTGGCAGTTTCACGTTACATCTTAGGATTCATTTTAGTTAATTTAAGACCAAAATAGCTGCACATTACGTGATAAGGCTTTTTAAACGGATGTTTAAACGTTTACTCTTTTAACGTATATGGCTCGATTATGCCATAGAGGTTAAAGACAAAACTTTGTGTATTACTCAGTATTTTTATACCCAAAAGTATTCTTTGTTCCAAAGAACTTTTTGAGGTGTTTTAAAGTGTTCCTCGCAAGGAATTTATATATTACTGTAACCTACGAATAAATAATCTATTTATTAAAATAGAAAAAATAAAATAATAATATATAAAATATTTTATTTATTCGTAGACTGTAACTATATAAATTCCTGTAGTGTCTTTAGTGGCTGCTAAGGTTAACTTATATTGGTATAGTAACACGAAAGTTCTCCCGTAACCCCACACATCCAATCAGCGCGGTATGAACCAGCTGAGGTCGCCAAGGCCAGCCGACCCCACAACAAGGCCACGGGGTGAGAGGCCACAACTGTACTTTGTTCGAATTCTACCTCTGTTGCTGCGGTGGCCACACAATGGGAGTTTCGGAAACAATATTATGCGTTAAGTTAACAAATTATGAAGTGTTAGCGCTCCGCGGTTTCACCCACGCAGATTTGAATTCCGGTATTCCGACAGGATAAAAAGTAGCCTGTGTGCTATTCCAGACTATAATCTATCTGTTTGCCAAGTTTCATCCAGATCCGTTCAGCCGTTCTGGAGTGAAAGAGTAACAAACATCCATCCATCCATACTTACAAACTTTCGCGTTTATAATATTAATAGGATTTTTCAATTTATCATTTTGCGAACATAAAACAAAGGTAACAATATCAGGTAATGTTTGGACGTACCTCTGACTACCCCCCTTAGACATCCTCAAAGAATCTTGAAGTTAGTACTTGGTACTGAGAGATCTGAAGGGATATCTACCGTGCCTGGGGATCAAAGTCGTGAAGCTGTTTCTGTTTTTTTTAACAATATCAAACAAAAGAGAACACTGAAAACTGCAAAAGTAAAACCTGTATCACAGTTTCCAGCACCCAACCTTCGGGAAAGAGGAGATAGGCGTTCACAATTAAACTAGGTAGATATGAAAAAAAAGACGTAAACTGAAAGCTAGATAAATTTTAACAAAAATGTAAACTTGGCGACGTTTTGTGTTGGTGAGTGTGTAGTGTATAGGTGATGTGTGATTGTATAAGTTTAAGGATAGTAGGATAGGATAGGATTTATAGCTATGGTCTGAGGTACACGTACCCAGAACGCGTACAAATACAACAAGTAAAAGGATCACACAATTACATGAGTTACGCGTGATGTTAACCAAAAACTTTTTTTTACTTCCTTTACAGTTTAAACCAGGCGACAATGAAAAAACCTATGAACTGCATTACTTCTACGAACATTATAATCTATTTTTTCCTATTCCAACTTCAATTTGACTTTTTGACGCAAGAGGTTACGGGTTCGATTCCCGCCTCGGAACAAATTTGTGAACGATCTGCAGAAATTTGTTCTGTTGGTCTGGGTGTTTATGTATAATAAAACATATCTATCTATGTAAGTATATAATGTATTAAATATATCAGTCATCTAGTACCCATAACACAAGCTTTGAGTAGCTTACTTTGGGGCTAGATGGTGCTGTGTGGATTGTCCAGCATTATTTATTTATATTTTGTATTTAAATTCTTTCACCACCATCGATCAAAATAATTATCCCAAAAATTCCAACACACATGGAGTCTGTACCGCAACAGTTTAGTTTATTGTTTTCTGTAGAACTCGACGCGAGGTTTACAATTTGTACGAACCATATGTGGCTGCAAGTGCAGTAAAGATAAACAGTAACACATTCAGCAGAATGTTGCTGATTGAATCTCAGAGCCCTACCATGATCTCTTTAAATCTAATACCTACGAGCAATCTATATATTATCTTTATCACTACATAGTATAAAACAAAGTCGCTTTCTCTGTCCCTATATCCCTATGTCCCCATGTCCCTATGTATGCTTAAATCTTTAAAACTACGCAACGGATTTTGATGAGGTTTTTTTTAATAGATAGAGTGATTCAAGAGGAAGGTTTTTATGTATAATACGCGCGGGCGGGTCGCTAGTATATACTCGTATAAAAATTAACTGCTGTTTGTTAGTCTCACTTCTGAATCTCGAGAACGGCTGATCCGATTTGGCTAATTTTGGCCTTGAATTATTTGTGGAAGTCCAAAGAAGGTTTAAAAGATGAATAAATATGAAAATGCTCGGAATTAAATAAAAACAAAAAACTACGCGGGTGAAACCGCGGGGCGCAGCTAGTTATTGTATATTTATCCTACATCCTATCCTACTACTATTATAAACGCGAAAGTTTGTTGTATGGATGGACCAGGATCCAGGATGGATGTTTGTTACTCTTTCACTTCGGAACGCTTCAACGGATCTGGATGAAACTTGGCAGAGAGAGATTGTAGTCTGGAATAGCACAAGGTCTACTTTTTATCCCGTGGGAATACGGGGATTTATATCTGCGCGGGTTAAACTGCGGGGTGCAACTAGTTTGTATAAAAATTAGTTAAACATAATATAATATGCAGGTGACCGAGCTTTGCTCCGTTGTAAACAACGCCACCGACTGAAGTAGCTTTAGAAATAATAGTATGATTACTCGCCGATAGATGTCAGGAAGAGTAATTTATGTTTCAGTTGGGTTTTACATTGTCTAAAAACACGCATAAAATTTTTTTTCGGAGTTTTATGTTTCGACATTCAGAAATATCGAAAACAGCTCCGACGATTTTCATGAAATTTGCATGCAGGGGGCGATATTAAATCTATCTACCTAGAATTCATAAAAAAAATGCTTTATGCGCGTCACACAGATATTATATGTTTAACTAGCTGCGACCTGGTGTTACTTTCCTAGCGGCCTGTCCCCTGGCCCCCTAGGACGCCTCTCGACCCCTTCTCCTCGAAACTTGACTTGTATTAAAAGATCTAAGGGGATATCGACCGTGCCTGGGGATCAAAATCGTGAAGCTGCATCCCTTCCTGTACAACAAAATATAGATAAATAAATAATAAATAATGCTGGACAATTCACACAGCACCATCTAGCCCCAAAGTAAGCTAGTCAAAGCTTGTGTTATGAGTACTAGATAACTGATATATTTAATACATTATATACTTACATAGATAGATGTTTTTTATTATACATAGAAAACACCCAGACCATCGGAACAAATTTCTGCAGATCGTACGCAAATTTGTTCCAAGGCGGGAATCGAACCCGCAACCTCTTGCGTCGCAGGCGGACTCTCGCCCGCTGCGCCACAGAGGTCGTCAAATATCAAAGTCTACTGTCTATGTATAGCAGTCTAGTTCACGTATAGGTTACCTACATGTTCAAAGTTGCTCACCTACATATGACTCATTGTATTTGAGTCATTAATAACTTCACAATGTACATTCAATTCGAATGCTAATCCGCGATTGTATTCAATACGCCAGTTAATTGATTTGGCAAGCACCCTAATTAGGAATTGAATATTATAATTAATTAATATTAGTAGGTGAAATATTAAAGGTCTCTATGCCTTTTTCTAGCGCCAAGGAGCGTTGCTTTGTTTAGGTTTAAAGAGTTTGAGATACAGGCACCAGTGTGGTGTATGGCCAAACTAACGCCTGTAGGTAATTAAATATACCTAAAAGAAACTTTATCCTCACTGATTTTTAATAGATAAAGTGATTCAAGAGGAAAAAACACATGCATGATATGTGCACCCGTACGAAGCAGGGGCGCGCGGGCGGATCGCTAGTATTAGATAAGTATGGGAAGCCTGTTACCACAATGAAATTACGGGCAAATGAGGCTTATCATCTGTATGACTCCTCAAGTTGAAGAACGCAGGGCGCGCTGCTATCGAGTGTGACTTTATAGGTAGGTAGTACTATTATTTCTTCTGTGGTATGGTCGCCTCACGTAAAAAGAACGCTGGAAGGACGGGGAGAGGGTACGATGGCGCGAGTGTTTTGTATGCGCAAACAAATGCCCTCCACTGTTATTTTCCAGCGTTTTTTTCAATGACGCGATCGCTATTTACGATTTGTTGTAAGGTGATAGTTACCACTTAACATCAGGTGGGCCATCCTTGTTCCATCAGCAAGGGGTAAAAAAATATTTTTATGATGAGCTTTATGCACACTTGACGCTGTTTTAGACCTTTTTAATAGGTTCTGCGACATTATGGTTTCCTCACGATGTTTTCCTTCACCGTATGAGAGTACTAGTTTCAAATTAATTTCAAATATCATTAGTGCACGGGTTTTGAAGCCACAGCCTTAGGATCTGAGCCCGGGATCGCTACCACTACGTCACTTGTGATCTCTAATCCCACTATCTTACGTCCCAACTAATATCATAAATTTGAAAGTTTTGATGTTTGTTACTCAATAACGCCCGAAGGGCTAAACGGATTTCCATGAAATTTCGCACAGAGATAAATTACAATCTGGACTAGCACATAGGCTACTTTTTATCGCGTGGAAATACCAGGATTAAAAACTACGTGGGTAAAACCGCGGGGCGTAGCATATCTCTCATAAACTATTTCCCAACTCTGTACGTAATATATCCGCAGGATCTACATTCCTAGACCCTAATTAATTTAGTACTTAATTAACTCCTAATTGAGAACAATTAATTTAATTAGCCAAGCTGTGTGGCGGAGCGATTTCGCGGTATTACGCTAACCTTTATACAGGGTGTGCAATTCTTGTGACACGACTGCTATTATACCTTCATCATCAATAACTGAAGAAGTCCGCTGCTAGAATAGACCTCCCCATGTATAACATCTAGATTAACATATATGTGCCTCAAGTTGATGGACGCAAGGCAGTGCATCGTAGGGCACGTTTTTAACGTGCGTGCTTCAAGGCAATGTTTAGTTTTAGGTGATTGTTACCACTTAACATCAGGTGAGCCATCTGTTTGTTCCAACAAAAAGAGAGTCTGATGGCCTAGCATTGGCGTCGCCTTCCGATCCTAAGATTGTGGGTTCAAAATCGATCGTTCAAAAAAAACTATAAGCACAGTTTCAGTGTCCTCTAACAGTGAAGAGAAAATCGTTTTTTTTTTTTATTTTATTAGAAGACCAACAGCAGTTATGATAAAATTAATTTAAAAATTTAATTTAGGTGTAGTAAAATAGCCAATTACAGGTTTTCCTAAATATTCTACTTACTAATTTTACAATAGATAAATTTTAAAATAGATAAATGCAAGTTCACTAACGATGAGACATATTTTGTGGTGTGTGTGTGTGTGTGTGTGTGTATGTGTGTGTGTACCTACGCGTGTATTTATAACCAACATGTCGTACAACGTAAGTTCAAAAATATCTAAAGTACTCGAAAAGAGCTTTGTGGCGCACTATAAATTCTTTCACTACATTGTTTCAAATGAATAAATAAATATATATTGGTGGACTTTCCACACAGCACTATCTAGCCCCAAACTAAGCCTAGGCTAATATGGGATAGATAGCTGATGTACGTCTTATATACATTTTTGTAAATACATACTTATAATATTATTTATCACCCAGACAGAGAAAAAACATCTATGTTATCACACAAATGTTTGTTCAGGGAAACGAACCCACGACCTACGGCGCAGAAGGCAGAGCTACTACCGACTGAGCTATGTAGGCTGTCATGATACAGCGACACAAGAAGAAGATGATAAAAGTACAAAAAAGGAGTTTTAGAAATCTCGCAAACGAAGTCCTTTTCCTACAGAAAAGGCATACCATAGCTAGTTTGTGCAAAACAATTTGCCCTCTCCACTAAAGCGTGCAATTTCAATACATCGTATTCGTGATTTGTTCGTAGCACTTTCAATGGACAATAATGTCAGTACAACCAACGCTTCGACGATTGGATGTGTGTCTATGGCGGTTGATGTGTGTGCCTTTACAAATCAAGTCAATAGATATACGCTCTTGCAGAAGAAACAAGCATGATGTTTCGTGGTAACCATCACTTAGATTACATTGCACCGTTAGCCACGATAGCAGTGCCCTGTTAACTTGAGGCATACAGAGTTTAAACCTCATACTCCTGTTATTTCACTGGAAAGACTCTTCAAACCGGCTCTCAAACAGCTAAGCTTTTTGGCAGCAGAAATAAGCATTTGACGACCTCAGTGGCGCAGCGGGCGAGAGTCCGCCTGCGACGCAGAGGTTGCGGGTTCGATTCCCGCCTCGGAACCAATTTATGTATGATCTGCAGAAATTTGTTCCGTTTGTCTGGGTGTTTATGTATAGTAAAAAATATATATCTATGTAAGTATATAATGTATTAAATATATCAGTTTTCTAGTACCCATAACACAAGCTATGAGTAGCTTACTTTGGGGCTAGATAGTGCTGTGTGGATTGTCCAGCATTATTATTATTATCTGTATTTAGCATATATTTCTTGCATTATTATGTACTAGTTGCGCCCTGCGGTTTCATCCGGGCAGATTTAAATCCCGGTATTCCCACGGGATACAAAGTAGCCTATGTGTTATTCCAGACTATAATATATCCCTGTGCCAATTTTCACCAAGATCCGTTCAGCTGTTCTGGAGTTATAGAGTAACAAACATCCATCCATCCATCCATACTTACAAACTTTCGCATTTATAAGTTAGTAGGATTGACTTCACTGGTCCGCTTTTCAGACAGGGCCTAGAAAAGGATGACTAAAGAGTGTTGTCTCAACTTTCAAACCCATATACTGTTTCAGAGATTTTTATCTCTTAATATTTAATTTATTCTTCTGGTTGCATTTTTTTCCTTATCTTAATATAGATGCTTCGGAGTTTTTTTTGTATTTTTTATCTCATAATTTAAGTTTTTCATGATGCATGCTACGATGCTACGATCAAATATGACGGAGAAAGACGAATATTTGGTCGAAGGAGCATGTCTCATTCATTCAGGCCCGAGTTTGATTAAGCTGTTTGATCAAGCAAAGAATTGTTTGCGATATAAGTATGATATACGGTTAACGTGTGTGCACGAAGTTTGACACTTACGGAACTCTGGCGCAGTGAGCCATCTTAACAAGCAACGGTTAAATTAACTGTCATTTTTGGAGTAGAAGAGCTAGGCTCTAGGGCTTGACCGTGCGTTGCCGTGTTTCGGTTTGAGGGGTGTAGTTCCCGGAGAAATTACAGACACATGAGGCTTAACATCTGTATGCCTCAAGTTGATGGACGCAGGGGAATGCATCGTAGGGCACTTTCCTATCGTGCATGACTTACGAGGCAATGCTTTGTGTGGTGATGGTTACCACTTAGGTGGGACATCTGCTTGTTCCATCAGCTTGATGCTTATAAAATGATTATAAATGGGTCTCAAAGATCCTTTGAACATATAAGGACAGTTAATTTAGTGTAATAATAAAATTGGAATTCAACTTTTATTTACAGAAACCCTTTACTTAACTTGATTAACCAGTAGGAGGGATTTGCGTAGAGCTGAACCAATTCCTGTTCCAACTGGATTGTCAACCCACCGGCCAGTAAACGTCAAATAAAATCGCTAGTTACCTTAACGATCCGTTTATTTATTGATGGAACCGTAACACGAGTGGGCGGGTGTTGGCCAATAAAAATGAGGCCCTTTGCCAACACTTGAGACAAGGCTCATTCATGGAGGCTAAGGTAGTGTTGGGTAGGACACGGTTTCAAAATGAGTTTGAGTGAGGGCCTCGTTTTATTTCGTGAAGTGGGACAATGACATGCTTCAAATGTCATGTCACATAGTACAAAATGTCATATTGTGAAGTATCTAGTCCTAGTTCGCTCTAATCATTTCATTTGTCATTGAGGAAAATCTGTCACACTGCGTCACATCAACGATGCCATGTCATTCAACGATACGAGCCCTCCTTTCGGTCACACAATACTCACTCACTCACTCCTTACAATGAAATATTCTTCGTTCGTCCCGCTCGCGCAAGCAACGTCGTCTCAGTCAAACAGTGAGCGACTGTATGGAGCATGACAAAAATGAGGTGGTACATGAATTGAAAACGAGAACCGGGACATTTCTGAGTGAATGAGTGTGACAAACGAGGTGCCTCACGTATGTGCTACTCAACACTAGGCTAAGGTAAGGTGTAAGATAATGGTTTGAAGTGTGGGTGCCGGTGAAATTACGTGCACATGAGGCTATATAACTGTATTTATTACTAGTTGCACCCCGCGGTTTCACTCGCGCAGATTTAAATCCCGGTATTACTGCGGGATAAAAAGTAACCTATGTGTTATTCCAGACTATAATCAATCTCTCTGCCAAGTTTCATCTAGATCCGTTCAGCCGTTCCGGCGTGAAAGAGTAACAAACATCCATCCATTCATACTTACAAACCTTCGCGTTTATAATAGTAGTAGGATTATTTTTTCAAAATATTTTGAATGCAGTTATAAAGTAGCTAAAGAGATAAAACGTAGGTAATTTATACAAGGAAACAAACAAAACAAGTAAGTCATATACAGGGGGTTCCACGGATATGCCACATGGAGAGAAAGTACCTTGAATAGATGGTTTTTTTTTTTACATAACCCCATAATAAAATCTAACGGGGTAATTTTTCAGAACAAAATTTCAAATCAAATGTTAAAATTCATGGTCTTCCTTTTATTTCGGACACTATGTTACCTATTTAGAAAAAAATAATCGATGAAGCCTTTCGTTTTTAAATGCCTTTAAAGCTACAGGTAAATTATTTTTCTCGTGTAAGGGTTTTATTCTCAGTTCAACCATACATATAATCATATAAACATCTATGAATGCAGTTTAAATAGTTTTTAAAATAAAAATAATTTATTTATTTATTTATTTATAATATATTTTTTTAGTAAAATGTTCCATCTACAATATTTAAGATACGTTCCCTCCATGTTGCATATCTAAGGAACGTCCTGTATAAATGAATTACGTTAAAATTGATAATAATATCATAATAAAATATGTCAACAGTAATAAATTAATAAGACCCTATAATCCTGTTACAAATGGGACATACAAAATTTATATAGTAAGCAATAATTTATATATTTAATCATAATTTATTTTTAAATAACATACACTATCGGCCAGTTTGTTACAAAGAAGACAAGACAAAGCTTATTTACTACACAACCGCGCATTGTAAAAATGTGGTAAACCATACTTAGCGTTAATCAAAGATAAAATATCTACAATAAACAATGATTGCCCAACTCACTACTTAGGCTTATCGAAATTTACCGCGTAATAAAATAATAACTAAGCATTACAATAATACATCTATAAAATCTTGCTCTATTTAGTTCTCAAATATTTACGAATAAATTCACTTACAATATACACCTGTTACGATAAATTTGAGCATAACCATACAATGGTGTAGCTTAGCTAAGGGTGGGATTACACGGCATTGCGTGCCCTCGATCTATCCCCAATCTGATCCTCATTATAGCATCGCAGGTATGAAATATTGAAAACCACTTTATAAGTTTGTTTTTATTCAATGACATGCGAGGAACTGGCATTTAAATTCGGAAGGAGGACGTTTTCAAGTAATCCTATGCCTTTTTTAATTTCACTTTGACTTGACTCTGCCATCCTATTAATACCTCTGGGTTCAATGCATTTTTGTGTTTATTTTTTGGGGAATTTTATGGATTCACGAGAGTTCTTAGCCCGTCCGATCTGGGCTTGCAATACAAAATTCGAAATACCCTCCTCTTTTTGAGCTACGTGATCCCATCTCCGCTTCGACGTGCCATACTCGCCTTATAGTTCCTTACTCCGAAACCTAGAAACATAATAAAACAAAAAATAAATACAATTTTTCAAACGCACATAATATTATATCATTTAATTGAATAGTCACAGTAGTAGTACTTGTCACACAAGTTAAGCCTAACTAGGTACTTTTTCTCCACACAAAGCAATAATGGAAATAAATCAACTTCATGACTGATTGCCTGGCACGGTAGGTATAATATCCCTTCAGATATCTAGCATGATACTATCTTATCTGAATATTTTCCCCAGTGACACTTCGTGTGAACAAGCCTTATAGCAGGTGCGTGCCCAATAGCTCCGTCAAGTCAGCACCTTGAGTTTTTTCAAAAAAGGTCCGTTAAAACGTCGTTTTTTCGGTTCGATTTTCGAATGTTAATTTGAATTTGGAACCGTGAAGATGACGTATCTATTAATTCGATTGGACGATGCGTTTGCGTCTTGACGAGGGCTTATCGTAATCATAATCTTTGTCTATGTCCGACATTTGTGTTTTGCAAATCGATATGACAATACTTTTCTTATGGAAGCGTTTTAAAAGAAGAAGCGGTATTATATTGAAATTGATAAGTAGTTCTTAAGTCAACTTAAATTTAGGTACCTACCTGCAAAATGATATTATTTGAAGATGAAAACACTATAAACTAACTCTAAAATATTAAAGGTAATAATAATATGTAAAAATAAGAAAAGCAAGAAGTACGTAAAAACGTCTTAAAAGGCTTAATTTTTTTTTTTTCAAATGTTGGTATTAGGGTCTCTTAGAGATTGCAATCAAAATTTTACAGGTTTTAGTAAAAGGCTACTTACCGGTCTAGTGGTAGCAGTCCCGCCTACACACGTCCTATAAGGTAGTGGGTTCAAAACCGGTCGTACACCAATGAGTTTTTCTTTTTTAAAATGATGCACACAATGCCAATAGGTACTTCACCGTTCGAGTGAAGGAAAACATCGTGAGGAAACCGGCATGTTGTAGAACCTAACAAGTTCTATAAACATGTGTCAAGTGCTCGAAAGGAGCCTCTTGAGGCGCACTTAAATTCCTTTCACCACACTGTTTCGAACTAGTGACACGACAAGAATGCGCCGAAAATACGCAAAATCCATAAACGCACGTATGCCTTGTTAGAATAGCCATAAACTATACAGCTGGGTCACACTTGAATAAAACCCGCGAATTTCACACCTCATCGTCCTTTCTTAACTTCGCACACTATAAATATCATCAACCAACGATATTCGAAGCATCGTAAATAATCTGCTGAATAATTATTCATAATTATTTGTCTATATTTTAAGCCCACGTGTCACGTGATATTTAATCAAGGCACAGGCAACCGTCTATTTAGTAATCACTACCTGGCTCTTTTCGAGCACTTGACACATTTTAGAACTTTGGACTTGGGGACACTCGTGTATCGCGGGCACTTGTTGTCTAGTGGTAGTCCCCACCTTCCTGAGATTGTGGGTTCAAATCCGGTTGCACACCTATTGATTTTTCCATTTCCATTCGAAAGGTTAAAATCACTTTACTCAAATCATGTAACTAGGTATAGTGCGCGTCAACCAAAAAGAACGCTGGAAAACAGTGGAGGGCATGTGTTTTGTGGTTTGAGCATACAGAATACTCGAGACATCACACCCCCTCCCCCTCCTTCCGGCGTTCTTTTTGCGTGACGCGCACTATACTCGGTACTAAGAGATCGGCGATATTTACCGTACCGTCGATCAGTCATTATTAGAAGTACTTCTTAAATTTCGGCTGCAAACGCATTCTTTTGCCCGAAAGGCGAACCAACCAAACCAGTTTTTCCCATAATGTATGAACAGTAATTGAACCCGCGACCGACCGCTCGTAAACACCGCGACCCGTGAACTAGGCTCATAAACTGTGGAAGCGCAACTTGTCTCGCTTCAACCATTCGTTGTAAATAGGAAGAGAAGGTATCTTTACTCCGGTATAGTACTAGTTGGGCCCCGCGGTTTTACTCGCGCATAGTCCCACGGGATAAAAAGTAGCCTATGTGCTATTCCAGACTATATTCGATCTCTCTGCCAAGTTTCATCTAGATCCGTTCAGCTGTACCGGCGTGAAAGAGTAACAAACATCCATCCATCTATACTTACAAACTTTCGCGTTTTATAATATTAGTAGGATTATAGTAACCTACATACAGAAATAACTAGAAACTGATTGATAGATTGCTTACCACATTGATAGATTGACTGATTGATAGATTGTTTACCTTATTGTTCACCACACAAAAAATGGGCAACCTTATCGCTGAGACAGATCTCCTCCAAGCAGCCTTGGATAGCTAAAACTAATTTGAAATTAACGGCGGTATAATAGTCACAGTGTTTTGGTTTGACTTTGAAGAGTGTGGTCGCCGGTGTAATTACAGGCACATGAGGCCTAACATCTGTATGCCTCAAGTTGATGAACGCAGGGCAGTGCATCGTGGGGCACGTGACACCACGATGGACAGCTTGCCAATAACTTGTTAAGGCGTTGACCTAATGTACCTCTCGCTCGCACGATTCGACATTTTTAAAGATAATTATAAAATCACTAAAACAATTTTGAAAAATCGCAAACAACCATTTTGTGTGCAATCGCATTGCACACAGTTTGGTAAAAATTTCATTTCGATCGATGCATGTTTTCCTACTCAAAAGTTTGCTTAACTACGAAAACTAGAAAAGCAAACTTTAAAGTCGGAAAACATGTATCGTTCCAAATGAAACTTTTACTAAACTGTTCGCAATGTGATTGCACACAAAATAGTAGTTTGCGATTTTACGAAAATGGGAGTAGTGATTTTATATCCTTCAACAAGTCAAAACGTGCGAGCGAGAGTCACATTAGCTCTTGTCTTCACCTCAAATACACTTGTTGTTTGCTGAATCAGCAAGGTGGTATTAAAAAAGTAAAGTGATACCTCATCAACTTATTATTTGATGAACGGCTTGAATAATGTTTTTTTTTTTTTGGCTTCGTACTTTAAGTACATTTGCCATTTTACGTTTTTTTTTTAATAATCAAAAATTAGGGCAACAGGGATTAATAGAATCGGAAGGATTTAAAGGACAGGATCAGTAAAATTATACATAAAAATTATACAAGGTAAGGATATATTGAATAATGTTGTTTAGTTAAAATACGTTTGCCAGAGGAAGTACGACACGGCACAAATGTGTTGTCATGTTAGAAGTCACCTTTGACTTGCAAAAAGATTTATCAGTGACATAAATTTTCTCTCGAAAGATTGAAATTGTACAATTAAAGACTTTCTCCCTTATTTTAGTGAATTTTGGTAAAGGCTTGAGGGAAGTGAAATAATTTGGAAATGACCTTTGCCTAGCGTTATGACAGTTTATTAGGTTAGTAATAAAATATTATACCTAATATAAATATTGGTGGACTTCCACACAGCACTATCTAGCCCCAAATTAAGCCAAAGTATACTGTAATATGGGAACCAATGTAAATAAATAAATAATAAATAAATATTGGTGGACTTTCCACACAGCACTATCTAGCCCCAAACTAAGCTTATGCTTGTGATATGGGAACCAGATAGCTGATATACTACTTATATACTTTTTTTTTTGTAAATACATACTTATAATATTATATAACACCCAGACAGAGAACAAACATCTGTGTTCATCACACAAACGTTTGTTCACGGTGGGAATCGAACCCACGACCTACGGCGCAGAAGGCAGAGCTACCACCAACTGAGCTATGTAGCTGATACAATACATACTTAATTCCCTTTTTTTTGTAAATACATATACACTAGTAGCGCCCCGCGGTTTTACCCGTGTAGTTTTAAAGCCCGGTATTCCCACGGATTCAAAAGTAGCCTATGTGTTATTCCAAACTATAATATATCTTTGTGCCAATTTTAACCAAGATCCGTTCAGCCGTTCTGGAGTTATAGAGTAACAAACATCCATCCATGCTCACAAACTTTCGCATTTATAATATTAGTACGATTAGTAGGATAATCACACCCAGTCAGAGAACAAACATCTATGTTCATCCATCACACAAATGTTTGTTCTCGGTGGGAATCGACCCCACAGCCGGCAGAGAAGGCAGAGCTACTACCAACTGTGCTATAAAGGCTGTCTGTAATATAAAGCAACTCGAACAAATTTGTACCCACCCATTTATTACCTTCCGTCAAGAGTCCTTCAATTAACTATTAGGTTTAAATAATACTTACTTACTAACAAAATGGATTGTAACTGTAGAAAATAAAATGATTTTTTAATAGTCTTTAAATAATTAACACGAGTTTTCTGTGCTGTGCCATAAGCCTCGATGAACAATTTCTCGCAAGCGCCCACGAAAGCGGCCTTTCGGCCTAAAATAAAATTAATGCCTTTTCGGAAATGATTGTAGGTTAGTGTTGCCCGCTTTCCCCAGCTATGAGGTCTCAGTGGGTTAAAGGAGGTTTCATCTAACTGTTTTAATTATTCCCCAGCTGTTGATATATTGCTAATTGTGTGCTCAATACGATATTGCATTGCTGATGGTAATGACTAAACTAACAGTGAGGCAAGTGGTTTTACAATACTATTTGGAATCCTAGTATTGCGTTTAAATAGCTGACAACCACAGAACTATATCGAGATCTCGCTGGAGTTCTGTGCTGACAACAGATTTCTTGAAAAGCAATTTTTGGTAAAAAATTACAAAAATTAGAGATGATGTAGTATTTTTTCAGAATGCAAAAACTCTTGGATTTTGTTAATTCTAAGGATCATCCATGGTACAATATTATCTCTTGAACTGTTAATTTTTTTGATTATGCTTTCTCTTTTACAACCTTAACGATTCTTGTGTTAGATAGATAGATTTTTAAATTAATCACATTGCGAGAGTATGTAGCAAAACTCTTTGTGAAGTGCTAATCCGAAGAAGTGGTACCACTATGCTTATTACTGCCACTGTTGTGTCAATAGTTAGATATGAAGATGTTTTTGTTAGGCTCGTCTCTTTATGAGCAGGTAATATAGGGTAGGCAGGCTAGTCGCAAATAAAATTCACACAGTGCACACGTATCGTGGTTTTATTCATCATAAATCCCTGCAAGCTAAACTCACCCTTAAGTACATCAACAGCCACCATGCGTTGCTGTTTCATGGTTTCAAAGACGTGGCTGCTCTTGAAATTACAGGCACTATGCTTAGGTTCCTATGCCTCAAGTTGAGCGCGCTCCTATTGTTGTTTTATTTTATACTACAAATAGAATTTTAAAAAATTGTGGTACAGGGCACGTGCCCTAAGATGCGGCCATCTCATGTTCTTCACAAAACTACATAATGGAAACAGCTTATGCTAAGCTAGCTGACCGCACAAGGCAAGGGTTTATGGCATTCCACTTCTTCCTTGGTATTCAAGACTTGTCTAAGGCAGGGGTCTATGGTAATCGATGCCTTCTGGTGACTTATCCGCGTGGCTTTTTGCTTGAAGGCGGAGCTTCAGAACAGCTGGTATAGTACAAAGCATTTGTAAATAAATATGTTAGGTTTGTTTCGTTTATTTCTTATTTCGGACATTAACTTGTACCATCCACTATCCTAATGAAAACCTTAATTTTTTGAACCCTCTTATTTTTTTGAAGCTTGCTTAGACTTAAACTATTAGATGGTTTTCGCAATTTGGAAAGCCTAATTTTATGCCTGCGTAGTTTTTCTGACAAATGATTTTTTAGTAGTGAAATTTTTATTTTTTCATTTTAGCCATGCGTGACTTGCAATGCTTTGTTATAAGGTGATGGTTTGACAAAAAACTGCTAGCATTGGTCATTACCGTAAGTCAAAGTCAAAATAAGAAAACAAGTCTCATTGAAACGACCTCGGTAGACCTATCTAGATCAGATATCAGATGTTCTAGAGAAAGGCCAGGTCAAGAGTACCCTAAACCGACGAGTATGTATGAAGAATGTTATGAGAGTGAATGAAGCGAAAGAAGTATGTCAGGATCGTAGCAAGTGGAAATCCGTGGTCTCTGCCTACCCCTATGGGAAATAGGCGTGATTTTATGTATGTATGTATGTATTGAAACGACTTGGTGAGTCTATATAGGTGCCAGTTCCACGCGACCAAAGAATACAAGAATCAGGGGCGTTATTCACTATGACCAAACCAATCGCGTTTGCGTTTAGATCACGTTGTGAAGTCACACGGTTAGGGCAAAGTATCTCCTATGTCATAAAGAATAAAACCCAGCATCAAGTTTTGACGTTTCACGGTTTGGGGCAAAGAATCGCCTATGTCATAGAGAATAATGCCCCAGGCAACAAAACTACGAGTACATATGGGTTAACTTAGCAAGCTGAATCTGTCATGAGCTGTCAGCGGTGCCGGTTTGACACATGTCATCACCCGGCTAGGACTGCGCGGCCCTATACAGCGCGACTGCTTTTTGCCTACAGCCGCCAATTACCTGGCAAACCACACAAAATTCACTGAATGATTTCGTGTTTTTCAAGTTGAATGGACGATTAACAATGTGGTGTGCTCCTAATAGGCTATTAGTGTCCCATCAGGGCTTTCTTGGCGAAATACAAATGAAATCTATGGGTCGTGCTACATATCATTGCTTGGTAGCTTGCGCCATCATCTCAGGTAGGTATAGAGTTCTTTGAGCTCTTTTTCTTCCATGAATTGTCTCATTTCTAGGAGTTTCACGAGATAGAACTAGTAATGAGGAATTTAAAAAACTAAGTAACCAAAATAGCTTGTAGAATTAGCAAGCTGAAGTGGCAATGCAGGTTTTAATAGCTTGAAGAACTGCCAACCGCTGGTGAAGAAACCCAGTGGCTAGCACCTACTTCTCTAGAACATGGGCAGACGCATTACGTTTGTACATAAATTTATGTATTTTAAGAGTAGTAGAGCTTTGTGAAGGGCTTGTCCGGGGAAGTACTATCACCACGCCTTTTTCTGCCGCCAAGCAGCAACGCTGTGTTTTGGTTTGAAGAGTGTGGTCGCCGGTGTAATTACAGGCACATGAGGCCTAACATTTGTATGCATCAAGTTGATGGACGCAGGGCACGTTCCTATCGTGCGTGACTTACGAGGCAATGCTTTGTTTATAGGTGATGCTTACACTTAACATCAGATGGACCATCTGCTTGTTCCATTAGCTAGTTCTATAAAAAAATGAGGGTATGCTTTTGTCCAACTAATTCTTGCTATCCATCCATCTCCATCACTATATTTCTAATAAAAGCTCTTGTTTTGAGATGAATGGCATGATGCTGAAACTGTGCTGGTATATGTGGCTCATCCCCAGGGTGATGGTCATACAATCTTTTACGGGCTGTTCTGATATGGGCAAGATGGTGGATCGACAAGAAACCAAGGAATATTTATGGACACTTTGTAGTAGAATACTACCAAGTTAAGGATACGCAGTTGCCAAATGAGGAACTAATCATGCTGTCTCATTCCCCTTCGTTGTTCTGCCATCTTTTGTCTCATAATTCTCGATAGTGGCGCCCTCTCGAACGTACAGAGAACTTGGCGGCACATAATGACTTAAAACGATTAAAACTGTTAAGACATTTGTTCTCTCCGACCGCTATAGTTTAGTCCTTTTATGTAAAGTCCGGTTTTTGTTTGACTGTTCTTTCGTGTTGCCAGGTAAAGTAACTAACGACATAATATCACATTCTTAAGGTTGCTCTTGCTGCGATTAATCTTTAGTTTTTTGAATGAGGGCCTCTTTTGGAATTGGGAACCCTTTATTTTAAACAATAACAAAATTACATAGGTAGTAACCATGCGTAAGACAAAATCTGAAAGGATATCTAACGTTCTTCTAACGGTCATGAGACTTTTTTATTTTACTACTAACGTTTAATTTAAACGCAAAAAACGCAAACTAGAAGCGCTCAGTACAAGTGTGACAAGGAATCTAAACTATTCCATCCAAGGTTGACACAGAGATATAAGATACGAGATAGAGTATGAACACGAGTGTGAATAAGCAGTTTCTTGGTCAGAAGACTACTGAATTTCCGTAGAAAATTTGGTGGCTTGATTTGATAAATCGATAGATAAATTATTTATTGTAAACATGAAACATTCATTTGAAACTTTAAAAAAAATTCGATACAATTATTATCATTTACATACAAATATTATAGAAGGAAAAAAACAATTAAATATCAAAACAAAACAAGAAACAAAAAATTTATGAAATACGGATAAGGAAATTGTTTAAGCTTTGCATTCGCCCTACATATTTTTACTCCAAGTTCAAAGCTCATGAAACTAAATATCGCCATAGCAACTAGATGCGTAAATATTACTCGTACTCGTAACAAGATGACGTAATTTTCGGTCACTGACCCTGTTGTTTTTAAAGCCAGGCTGGGAGCTGATAGCCTTGAAGCGCTCTGTCAAACAGTAGCATATCGTGAGTACTCACAGCTCAGTTGGTAAGCTCTGCCTTCTGCACCGTAGGCCGTGGGTTCGATCCCCATCGAGAACAGATATTTTGTGTGATGAACATTGATGTTTGTTCTCTGTCTGGGTTTTACAACATTTATGTAAGTACTAGTTGCGCCCCGCGGTTTCATTTAAATCCCGGTATTCCCACGTGATAAAAGCCAAGTTTCATCCAGATCCGTTCAGCCGTACCGGCGTGAAAGAGTAACCAACATCCATCCATACTCACAAACTTTCGCATTTATAATATTAGTAGGATAATAATATGTTTTTGTCAACTGGCTCCTGTATTATTTACGTAAAAAAGGAAGGTTTAAATTTATATTATAATAAAATAATTAGTTTCGTTGTCTTAGATTCCCATGGAGAACCCATGTGGCCGAATGTTTCTTTTTATGGCTTTATTGCTTAACTAGCTGCCACCTGTTGCTTCGCTCGCGTTAATTGTGATTGCTTACATTGGTTTCAACGCGTTTTTTATACAACTAGCTGATGGAACAAGCAGAGGGCCAACCTGATGTCAAGTGGTAACCTTCACTTATAACAAAGCATTGACTCGTAAGTTACGCAGTGGTTTGTCCTAGGATGTATCCATCAACTTGAGGCATACAAATGTTAAGCCTCACGTGCCTGTAATTACACCGCCGACCACACTCTTCAAACCGAAACACAGCGTTGCTGCTTGGCGGCAGGAAAAGGCGTGGTGGTAGTACTTCCGCGGACGTACTACCACTTAGACCTGATCATTTATATTAATAGGAAGTTGTATAAGTCAAAGTCAAAATATATTTATACAGTAAAATTTGAAGTGTCACTTTGAAACTTCTTAGAACTAGGTGACTGGTAGAACTGAACCAGTTCCACGCGACCTCACCTTTCTAGGCTTTGTTCTTCTGAACAGGCAACAAACTTGGCTTGGTTCCTTCCGCTGTAATGTAATACACCTAATACCTACACTATTGAAGCTATATAATACAATTTATATTATTATAATAATTAATATATATTATTATAAGATAGTATAAGACGACCTCTGTGGCGCAGCGGGCGAGAGCCTGCCTGCGACGCAAGAGGTTGCGGGTTCGATTTCCGCCTTGGAACAAATTTGTGTACGATCTGCAGAAATTTGTTCCGATGGTCTGGGTGTTTTCTATGTAAAATAAAAAATATCTATCTATGTAGGTATATAATGTATTAAATATATCAGTTATCAAGTACCCATAACACAAGCTTTGAATAGCTTACTTTGGGGCTAGATAGTGCTGTGTGAATTGTCCAGCATTATTATTATTATTAAGACAGTATAAGATTGGATAGATAACATGAAATAATTATTAGGATTTTAATATACAAAAATTTGTAAAAAGAGGATAAAGAGCCGAAGAAAGATTTTCGACCAACGAAGTGCGAACAATTGTCATAACCCAGCGCCTTAAACGCCTTAGCTATAAACACAGCTTGCTTATTACTTCTCCATACCAAAGTCATAAAAGAAGCATGGTGACCGCTTAAATTTACATGACAATCTATCGAATGGCCACTAATGATAATTCAGATTTGTGAATCTATACAATGGAATTTTAAGGTTCGACAACACCATACGGGGTGTATAAAAGAAATAACTATGTACCTGGGTACCTTTTTTTGAATTAAATTCGTCTTCCAGTGATGAACATAAGCCTATATTTTGGGATCTCAATACAGATCATCTGATCAAATTCAGTGCCACAACGTTTTCCTATAAGTAAAAAAAAGGACTAAGATTAAAGAAAAGTCCCAAAACTATTGTATTACACCAATTTAAAAATAATATGTTGTTTTATCAAACGCTAAGTTCCTAAACTTGTTCCTAACTTTTTTTTAAGTGATTTGTCTACACAATGGCAACAAAAAATCTAATATTTCTAGCAATGTTGGTAAATGATATAGCTTAGTGATACATTTTTAAAGTGATTATCTACACGATGGCAACTACAAAAACATAGAAAAAATCTATAATTTCTAGCAATGTTGGTACATAATATAGCTGTACATTCACAGCATATTAATTTTAAATAAATAAACAACTAAGCTTACACCCTGTACACGAATGTCCGTAGTTTCGACATTTTTTTTATAGAAAGATAGAAAGCCATAAATCGGGACAGTGTATTCTAAGCCTACGACTTTTATGGCTTTTAAAAATGTTCGCCCGATGTTTATGGGACGTAAGTAGATAAAACCTAATCCGTTGCTTTGTAAGATATTGCATTGTTTCGGGCGATTGGTTCCCTTTATGTCGAGTTCCCTTACGTCGAGTCTGAGAGTCTATAGTTCTTTCAAAATATCTGTGCGATAAACTCGACATAGGGGTAATAAAAGCGCGAGCTTTCTAGGATCGACGTAAAGTGACTCGACATAAAGGGAACCAATCGTTTCGGCTGTACACTTGACTAGTATATTCGGGTTTGGTACCTAATGATACATTCGAGTTTGGTTTGTAATCGACGAAGTAGTTATTGTTATAGAAACAAAATCCTAGAAAGAAAGGAAATGAATTTATTTGTCACACACACAGAATCAAAAAAATTATAGACATGTTGACCAGGGAAAAAAAATTATCACTCTATTAAACATCTTACTACTACTATAAACGCGAAAATTTGTAAGTATGGATGCATGGATGGATGGATGTTTGTTACTTTTTATGTATCTGGATGAAACTTGGCAGAGAGATAGATTATAGTCTGGAATAGCACTGGACTACTTTTTATCCCGTGGGAATACCGGGATTTAAATCTGCGCGGTAAAACCTCGGGGCCCAACTACACAGCATGAATTAAATTAATACAAAAAACACACTATATAATTGCAATGAACAAAATACACGCTTTTGAAAAGTTTCACAAATAACACCGTAATTTTGTTAACAACATAACCTTCTAACATTTAAAAACAAACTCCCACCTGAAGTTGATACTTTAACTTACTATTTCCTGAAAAGCGGTCACCGGCATAGCGGTGAACAAATTGAAGCTGTCAAGCTGAAGTCAATGTTTAACTGCAAAATGTTGAACGGCGAAAAGACACTCGATTGCAAAAATGACATAAAAGTATCTTTAGAATATGAAAATGACATTAGCTTGACATATGTTCAGGCAAAACTAAGAGTAGTAGAGCTCTTTGTGTGTGGCTCGTCCGGGGAAGTACTACCACCACGACTTCTTCTGCCGCCAAGCAGCAACGCTGTGTTTCGGGTTGTAGAGTGTGGTTGCTGGTGTAATTACAGGCACATGAGGCAAAAATCTGTATGCCTCAAGTTAATGGACGGAAGATATAAGTGACGGTTGCCATTTTTCGTCGTCTGAAGAGCCTAACTGGGTGGCCACCACCAATTGTCACCAGGCTACATAAGGCGTTACGATATTTTCGACCAAAAATGGTAGGTGGTATAGCACGTTAGTACAAATGTATTGAACAAACAAAGGATCGTTTACAATTTCATTTTTGTGGTCAGACCTTTGGGGTCTACTCTGAAACCAGATTTCAAACACTATTAGGTAAAGACAAGAGCTAATGAGACTCTCGCTCGCACGTTTTGATTTGTTGAAAGATATAAAATCACTAAACCTATTTTCGAAAAATCAATTCAATAAATAAATAATAGTAATAGTTAAGTGTTCTATAATTATGTCAAAGGTAATAAAAAAATGGTGTCGCAAATATTTTCAAATACATCACTACATAGTAGGTATAAAACAAAGTCGCTTTCTCTGTCCATCTATCCCTATGTCCCTATGTATGCTTAAATCTTTAGAACTATACGCAACAGATTTTGATGCGTTTATTTTAATAGATAGAGTGATTCAAGAGGAAGGTTTATATGTGTAATACATGCATGATATGTGCACCCGTGCGAAGCAGGGGCGCGCGGGTGGGTCGCTAGTACATACATAAAATCACGTCTGTTTCCCATAGGGGTAGGCAGAGACCACGGATTTCCAATTGCTTTTTTTTTATTTATTTCCACTCCATTTCTCCTCGCATATCTCTTTCGCTTTATTCACTCTCTTATCATTCCTCATACATTATCTTCGGTTTAGGGTACTATTGACCTGGCCTTTCTCTAGAACGTAACGAAAATTTAATAAGTAGTGTTTCTAAGTAAGAGAAACGTGAGTTACGTTAAGGGCCCGGCGACAGCGGCTCGCAGTTTCGAGGTGCGATTGGCTATTATTTCATTTTATTTCATTTCGGGGAGGTTGTTTGAAAGATTAACTATCCAGTGACACGCATAAATACTGTTCGAACACAAATAACACAATAATACACAATAAGGGAAACATGCCCGAATCAGAAATCATTTTGGTATTAGTATGTTTGCCTTATATTATTGTATTATTTGTATTCGAACAGTATTTATGCGTGTCACTGGATAGTTATTTTTTCAAACAACCTCCCCGAAATTAAATAAAATGAAATAATAGCCAATCGCACCTCGAAAGTGCGAGCTGCTGTCGCCGGGCCCTTAAGTTCAAGTGTAAGAAGAAAGAAAGAAAATACATTTATTTTGGAGACACACGATACATACAGTTATAATAAATATAACAAGAAAATAAAATAAAACATTACCAGAAGCACGACAGAGAAGCAAACACGAGAAGACAAAGAAGAACAATTTCAGAATAAACAGTAAGTAGGAAAAGTAGAAAATAAAAACAGAGTAGGAGTGTAGGTGTAGACAGATTGTTTCGTAGTAGTCCCATGGCTTTGCTCGAATTTCGTCAATAAATAAAACCTTTGGTAGGCTTCGTCGCAAGCGTGGGTGTACCTTTAACTGTGTTTGTCCATTTAGATAGAGAAGTTTATTGTGCCAGTGGCATTCACCAAGATTTTAGACAACCTACGATCACTTGAACGGACCACGAATTACCCGACCCGTACACCGATTCTTTCAAGCGAAATGCAACTGTAACATATAGCTATAACGGTGGGTATTGCTTGAGGTTTTTCGTCGGTTATGTGGTTGGTGGTAGACTGTTGCGTCCACTTAAGATAAGGGGCAGTCATGTTTGTGGAAACGCTTTTGATTGTAGGTTATGTTAAGTTAACATCTCAGACGGAATTTAAATCGTGTTTCGTTTTCATGGCACTTTATTTCGCAAGTAAATATCTTATTTGATAAATAAGCTTCGAAATCTCTCTCACTTAAAAGCGTAATACATGGCAAAATTTAACCTGGGGCATTATTCTCTACTAGTTACACCCCGCGGTTTCACCCGCGCAGTTTTAAATCCCGGTAATCCCACGGGATTAAAAGTAACCTATGTGCTATTCCAGACTATAATCTATCTCTCTGCCAAGATTCATCCAGATCCGTTCAGCCGTTCCGGAGTGTAAGAGTAACAAACATCCATCCATCCATCCATACTTACAAACTTTCGCGTTTATAATATTAGAAGTAGGATGCCATAGGGGATTCCTTGCCCCAAACCGTGATCTTGGGCATTATTCTTTGTGGCATAGGTGATACTTTGCCTTAGCCGTGTGACGTCACAATGTGATCTAAACGCAAACGCGATTATAATGGTCATAGTGAATTAAATACGCCCCTGAAATAATAATAATGAATTTATTATTACTTTTAATACTACTTGCTGATAGAAAAAGTAGATGTACCCACCTTTCTAAAATTTATCAAACTAAAATAAAAAAGGGTTATCGCCTATAGGCGATATACCTGTCTAAATATTAGCTGCTATAAATATTCGAATTACGAAATCCAAATTGACACAAGAACACTCCCACCTAAAATTAGTTTTTTTATTCTTCTCATTAGTGTCAAGCGTGCTGATGTTAACAAAATGTTTCCCGTGTAAACATTGTAACCTACCCATTGTAGTCAAGGAGACAATCGGGACATTTTCACGACAAACTGCGCTTCAGTTATCAGTGATAGCTCGCCTTCAAACAACTTTAGGATACCTCGTTTTGAATTAGCTTTTAAATGCAGTTTATTTCATGAAATTGTAACGTTTATTTTTATTTATGTCTATATATATATTTAGATACATATATATTTATGTCTATGCAATTTAATTTATGTCTAAATGTGCAGTTTGATTCAGGAAGACCTTTGCCCAGCAGAGTGAGATATTATGTAAAAATAAAATTCAGCTAAGCTTCTGGTTTATTTGAAAGATAAACTGAAGGCAGACAAATTAGGTACCTCTCTAGTTTGTAGACGAATAATGTTCGAGTATAAGTTATATTGAAAAAACTTTGAAAAGTAAGTCATAATGGGTTCATCATCACAATTACTGAAAACCACAATCCAAATTTTCTGGAAACCACATGTTTCCAGATTTGGATGAGATTGCGCTTTTTCCATCTACCAACTTCCTAAGACATTTGCGATGACATGGGGACTGGGGTTTTAAGCGGAAAAGGGGCGTTTTACTCTCCCCTTTTTGTGTCAGATTGTTGTCGTAATTATAAGTGTTACTTTTCATACAAGTTCGATTCGACGATTCTCACGACATATTTCTGGCACGAGTCTCTCACAAAAAAAACCTTATATTGAAACCTACATATTCCTGATAGTCGCTGCATCAAACCACTCATTAGCATCACAGTTTGACGCAAGAATTTCGACACCGGCTTTCCGACTAATAGATACCTACAACAAGCAAGCGATGTCCCAATTTCTATAATAATTCATTAATCTTACCCGTGGGCTGTAGGCGGCGCGTGATTGGATTCGATATGATTTGTGTGATGATGAATTTGGCGCGAAATTAGCATAACATGACCCAGGATTGTGAAACTGTGAAATATTACTTCGTCTAGGAAGGTATTGTATGGTCCAGGACTGATAGTTGATTGCTTTGGAAACCAGAGCTCAAAAAGACCAGAGTGACTCAAAACAATTATTTTCTTTTATCCCACTTTCTATGGGTTCAAGCTGAGAGCCCACCTGATGTTAATGGTAAGCATAGCCTATTAAAAAGCATTGCCTCGTCAGTTACGCAGGATAGGAAGACGTCATACGATGCACTGCCTCCATTAATTTGAAACATCCCTGTAAACACCGGCAACCACACTTCAAACCGAAACAGCAATGCTGCTTGGCTGCAGAAAGAAGCGTGGTGGTAGTTCTTCGCCGGATGAACCCTTCACAAAGAGTTCTACTACTCTTAGAACCTTCTAGTATGACCGTTGTTATTAAAACCTTTACCTAAAAAACCTTCTTCCCACGAAAGCGTAAAATTCCTTCTACGATTTCGCGGCCACACTTTATAAATATTCGTTCTAGGCAAAACTCTTGAGTTTCGAGAAGAGAAATCATTGTCTATCAGCCCTGAGTACCTTCTTAGAAGCATTTAACACTGCAGTAGGCGGGCTGGTTCTCGCCAGGCGTGAGAACCCACTTGAGTCCAAAAACTGGTCACGGCACATTAGGTTCAACAAACATTGTTCCATCGACGTAATCTTTCGACCATTGCATTGAGGTGAATTCCAGTAGTAAATTCTTTTAGATCACAAATTAAACGTATCAATTTAACGTGAATTTTTTATCATCAGCGTCTACTTGTAAAAGAGTACCAATGGTCTTGTGGGAGCGACCCCGCTTTCTATCATAAGATCGCAGGTTGGAACCCGGTCGTGCACCAATGGATTTTTCTATCGAAAAAATGTGCGCAATACCAGTGCTCTTCCAACGTGAATTGAACCTACTGCCTACAGCGCAGAAGGCAGACCTACTGCCGACTGAGCTGTAAAGGCCGTCAAAGAAAGAAAGAAAGAAAAAATATTTATTAACCCAAAAAAACACAGATACAGGAAGGTAGGTAACAAAAAAAGAAGGTATTATTAACAATTAAAAAAAAATTATTAAAAAAAACAGTCCTGCGTGGTTTAAGGGTTAACAGGTCCCTGGCGGTCAGAACACTAAACAGTTTCAGAATGTCAGGTGTTGTTTAGTTTTTGCAGCGCGGCCTGGCCTGCAATCCTTAGCGTACAATTATTGCGTACTGCGAAATAGTTATTTTGATTGGACCTCTTAGCATAGCTCCCTGTAAGATGACTAACTAAGAAAAAATATTAAACTTGCTTGAATCACTTTAAAGTTATGTGCATTCTGATATGAGCTTTATGGCTTGGTGTTTAGATTGATAAAAGGAAAATTACTTTTGAAATTCTGATTGTAGCCTGTCTTTGTGAAGCACGTCTGTAGAAGAACTACCCAGCATGCCTTTTTCTGCCGCCAAGCATCGTCTTTATTTCAGTTTGAGAAGTGGAAACACTATTTTATGTTAAATTAGCGAGCCGCCCGCGCGCCCCTGCTTCGCACGGGTGCACATATCATGCATGTATTATACATATAAACCTTCCTCTTGAATCACTCTATCTATTAAAAAAACCGCATCAAAATCCGTTGCGTAGTTGTAAGGATTTAAGCATACATAGGGACATAGGAACAGAGAAAGCGACTTTGTTTTATACTATGTAGTGATAGTGATAGTGTACACTATTTTAAGTTATTAGTAAGCGGATCATTTTGGGGGTACAATTTTCTATAATTATAAAAATAAATAAAATTGCTGTTCGTTAGTCTCGCTAAATCTCGAGAACGGCTGATCCGATTTGGCTAATTTCGACCTTTAATTATTTTATAGAAGTCCAGAGAAGGTGAATATATATGAAAATACTCGGAACTATCGACGACTATATGACGACCTCAGTGGCGCAGCGGGCGAGAGTCCGCCTGCGACGCAGAGGTTGCGGGTTCGATTCCCGCCTCGGAACAAATTTGTGTACGATCTGCAGAAATTTGTTCATTGGTCTGGGTGTTTTCTATGTATAATAAAAAAATATCTATCTATGTAATTATATAATGTATTAAACATATCAGTTATCTAGTACCCATAACACAAGCTTTAGTAGCTTACTTTGGGGCTAGATAGTGCTGTGTGGATTGTCCAGCATTATTTATTTAATTTATTTATTTATTTATCGATTGAGGCAGTACAAAGTCTGCCGGGTCAGCTATATAGTATTAAATACTAAATCGTATTTGACGTTCGAACGCTTCAAATCTCAATATCAAATCTAATATACTAGTATATTATACTAGGTACCTATTTGATGTAGTATTTTGATGCTAGTATTTTAATCGAAGCTTTTGAACGGAACTTTTTTGGTTTTTTATTTAATAGCACTAATTAATTAACGAATAGTTTGTAATTAATTCAATTAAAACGAATAATTTTACCTAATGAACTCGACGAGGAGTAATATTTTATAGCACCTAATTGTAGTATCGATAATTTTGTTGAGCGAATGAATAAATTGACTTAAATTTGGAAGTTATGTTATTTTTATGATGTACCTACATAAGAGTGGTCTCACAGTCAAATTGACTAATAATAATAAAGGGGCTATGTTACGTGGGGGTTGTGTTACGTGGAATCAACCAATATTTATGTTTTTATTTTCATAAGTTTTCAATTAGGTTTTTTGCTTTTGAAACTTAGCCCACAACACCTTAATTATCTTTGTTTTTGCTCAGTAAAGTGGATATTGTATGATTTCTTTAATAAAATAAAAAAATACATAATTTAAAACCAAAAGTTTTCCTACTAAAAAGAAGGCTTTTACTTAACCCATGCATCCTTCTTGGTAGAACTTATTTTATTAGGTTCAAAATCATTTGCTACTTGATTTCGGTAATTGTTCGGTGTTTTTTCATACTGGTTAGTTGCGATTTGTCTTTCAGTATTTTTATATCTAAAAAGGTTAAAAAACGTGCGAGAGAGAAGTACATAGAAGTAAAGTAAGAAAGTTCACTTTTACCCAAAGTGAACTTTCTTACTTTACTTCTACAACATGATGGTTCAACATGGTGGCACCGGCACAACAGTTCAATATGGTGGCAATGCGGGCTGCATTGCCACCATATTGAACTGTGACAGACTAGTAACCACAGTGACTGTAAATTATTCTGTGTACAGACTAGTTATAATAATAATAATAATAATAATATAAATTTTTATTCAGACAATGGAGTCCATAGTGTTAGTAAAATTTAAATTTAAGGGTTAGTACTTAATAACTAGTAGAGATTTGGTCCTCTGGGAGAGCTTCCACACCAGAGGACAGGCATAATTATTAGCTATTACTTTTAGGATGCTGTTGCTGCTCGCGCGCACTCTGCTCAGGAGTGAGGCAGTCTTTTTCCGCCAGATGGCGTCAAAAGTGTCTGTGCGCGCATCTGCGAACATGCCTGAAGCACTACAGAATCGCGGGAGCCGCAACAGCGTCCTAAAAGCATTATTGAATTGGACCCGCAGAGCATTGTAAGCCTTTTGGGTATGCTGAAACCACAAGCTCGCAGAGTACATGGATGTACAGTACGCCTTAAAAAGAGTAATTTTAACAGCGTCTGTACATCGTGCGAACCTGCGGGCCAGCATATTGGCCCTGACTGATAATGCTCTGCGTTCCCGCTCCATATCGGCGTCATCCTGCAGGTTGTCGGTCACCAAATGTCCCAGGTATTTAAATTGAAACACCCTTTTAAGGGGACTACCGTTTAAGGTGATAGGAGGAACAAAACTGGGACATTTGGTGCCCGCCCCGAATACCATGAACTCCGACTTTTTAACATTATAAACTAGCCCGTGTGAGGCCACATACGACTCACAGACGGCAAGTAGCTTCCGGAGCGCACTGACTGAGGGAGCCAGCAGCACCATGTCATCGGCGTAGCTAAGGTTGTTCATGCAAACACCTCCGACATGGCAGCCTACAGGCATGCTACTGAGTCTCTCAATCAGTGCGTTCACATACAGGTTAAAAATTGAGGGTGAGCTTAACCCCCCCTGCCGCACCCCGCATTCCAGCCTGTATGCGTCCGACAGCTCGCCCGCCCACCTCACTCGGTTTTCTTGATGCAGATACCAGAACTGAATAATTGATATCAGCTCTGGCGGCAACCCTGACTCCTCAAGCTTCTTCCATAACACATTATATGAGACCAGGTCGAAAGCCTTAGATAAGTCCAGAAAGCAGGCATAGACTGGAGTCCGTCTGTCCGTGTAATACTTGACAGTATGCTTTAAGCTTAGAATGGCTGACTCAGTCGACAATTCGGGACGAAACCCAAACTGAGCGTCGTGTATTTTGATATGCCTATTCAAGCAGGAGTTAAGCACACTGTCAAGTACTTTCGCGACTATAGTAGCCAAAGAAATGGGTCGGTAGTTATTTTTGTCAGACACGTCCCCAGTCCTGCTCTTGACAATAGGTACCACCAGAGTCCGCATCAAGTCCAGAGGAAGGTACGCGTGGCTCAGACAGAAGTTGTACAACATAGACAGTACCCGAGGCAGGTGAACGCCCGCATGCTTTAAGTGTTCAATGCTGAGCCCATCATGTCCTGGTGACTTCCCTTTTGTCATTTTCTTGATTACAGCTCGTATGTCCTTAGCGAGAATTATTGTGGAAATACCTGAATCCTGGCTCTCAGCATTGACACTATGACATGGCGAGCCTAAAGGTGACTGTACAGCAAAGTGATGTTTAAAAACATTGGCAATCTCCCCAGGGTCAGATGTACCGTCAACACTTACCGGAATGCCTGGCCGACCATGAAGTTTATTTGTGCACTTCCAAAAATTCTTGAAATCGGAGTTAAAATGGTGTTTTGCCATCAGGTCCATTTTTATCTGATCCTGGTGGTTTTGACACCACTTTAACTTACCCTTAAACATTTTTCGCGCCTGAACCATGTCTTCAAAAATGGGACCACATGTGGGCTTCCCATACCACACCCATGCCTCAAATTTCAGCCTGGCATTCGAGTAAGAGTCGCTCACATGATGATTCCACCCTGCCACTACTTTCTTTTTCTTTCTCATTCTTACATTTACACTACTTGTAGCAGCAGCTGCACTACACAAAATGTTAATAAAATTTTCATATAAGTTATTAATTATCTGTTTATGCTTTGAATCATTACAACGTTTGTCACAACAATTTCGTAATTCAGCAGGAAAGTCAATGTCCCTCAAATGAGTATTACAGAGGTACTCATACTCATTAATTTGGCTTTCACTTCGCTCCCCCCACCGAATTCTACTATTTTTCGGTGTCGTTGCCTGAGTCTTTTGCTTAACAAGATCTAGATTACACTTAACAACTAGTGGATAGTGGTCAGACCAAAAAACATCATACTGTACATAGATATCTACAACACATTGCGTTATAGACGTTATAGAGCTTGCATCTGTCAGTCTGTCATCGTATGTTCCAACTGATTACCTCAGTACGTAGTTTTTAGGTTCTTTAGCGGTACAGAGGCATTTAAAGAAGTAAGGTAATTTGAGCTTATTATGGAATATAAGGGAATAGATTTCGCCGAGTTTGTGCATTGGAATGATGATTTGTTTGAGTGATAAAAACATGCCTTTTCTGCCGCCAAGCAGCGTTTGTGTTTTGGTTTGAAGAGTGTTTTTACCGGTGAAATTAGAGATTGCATGGAGGTTACCTAACATCTGTACCTATGCATCTCTGGAGAGCCCCTATAGCTCGGTACTAGTCAAGGCTGGAAGTAGAAAATGCTGTTTAGCATTAAGCTCTCCTTTTGCACCAAAAAAAGTTTGCAATTTTGGTGCTAGTTTGCTTTGTTTGGTGCAAGAATTCCCCGTCGAAGCGTTGGTCAAAGCTCACCTCGCTCGTTGTTCGAATGTGCATGTTAGTCCGGCCATACACAAACAGCTTGAGCAGTTAGCCAGTGATCAACATACACGGACCGCTCTTGCAGTCAGAGTCAACAGCTTAAAGCTGCGATTGTTAACTCTGCTGCCAACCGCCCGAAGCAGTTGCCACAGCTCGAGCGGTTCGTGTATATACGTACGTAGAAGTCTGTAGTATGCTATGCAGTCGCAGCTTGAAGCAGTAGATCCTGACTGCTTCAAGCTGTTCGTGTATGCCTGGCCTTAATAGTTCTTTCTTACCTACATTTAGCAGTCGTCTTCGCCTTAAATAGGATTTATACGAAACGTATTCATATTCCACCAGCCCACACTCACACCGCCGGCTTGTAAGTAGTTTCCGAGAAAAATATAATTTCTTGCCGTCTCAGATTCTAGTAAAAACGTATAATAAGCTGTTCTCCAGGCATTGGCCGCATTTACATTGAAATCAGGCTTATTTTAACTTTTTTATTTTTTTGCGAGCTGAATTGTATAATATTGCCTAATCCTATTATAATTATTATAATACTAGCGACCCGCCCGCGCTTCGCACGGGTGCACATTGTTTTTCTACTAAATCATGCATATACATATAAACCTTCCTCTTGAATCACTCTATCTATTAAAAAAACCGCATCAAAATCCGTTGCGTAGTTCTAAAGATTTAAGCATACATAGGGACAGGGACCTGGGGATATAGGGACAGAAAAAGCGACTTTGTTTTATACTATGTAGTGATGATTATTTTGTCTTATAGCTATGTGAATATATAGGTACCAGGCACACGTGACCAAATCTAGAACAGGCACTAAACTTTTTTTATAAAGCTTGACATGAAGTATGGCTTGGCATACCAAGAAAAAATACATGAACATATATATGAAATATAATTTGTTTAAAGTAAGTAGTGGTTTGGATACAAAAAACCTAAGTACCTATATCATACTTGAAGTGAAATGGAGCTGGGCGGGACACTTAGCTCTAGCTACCGACCCAGTCCAACGTCTATTGTCCCTTCTGAGGGATGATGGGCGATGGACTAAGTCGGTAACGGAGTGGTGGCTAATGGATGCACGACGACAGCGAAGCAGACCACCGGCCCGTTAGACGGATGACATCGTGTGAGTGATCGGACCACAGTGGATGCGACCGGCTCAGGACCGGAAAGACTGGCGTAATAGAGGGGAGACTTATACTCAGCAGTGTTACTGCACACCAGATTGCCTTATAAACTAAAATCCTCAGAATAAGACCTCTGTATGGCTCAACTCATATGTATTTCTTTTTGTCTTAAATAAACATTATCTTATCTTATCTTAGCAGTGTGTTAGTTATCTTTTGTTACCTGTACCTTTGTTTTTTTGTTATATTGGGTTAATATTTTTTTTTTCTTTCTTTCTTTCTTTCAGTGGGTGTCAACAGGTTGATTAGATAGATATAATACTTACCGGTTTTTGTACGAAGCAGGCGCCGAGAACAAGATTTCTGCATGAATATGGCCTTTCTTAGTACTCCTGTTTCCCGGATCGTCAGCAGTCACGCATGCGATTGCCGTAATGGCATCTTTTGTTGAAACTCTTATTTTTCTTGCGATGAGAAACTGCGAGATAGTGGATAATTTTAGCTCCTTAAATTAGCCGGTTACGGTATATTTCAGATTAATATAAGCTCAAGGCAATCTAGAGGTATGTGGTACAAAATACGCCATACATCCCAAAAAAAATTGCTACATTGTTTTTAGAATTCTACTAGAATAAAATTGCGCCAGTTTAACCCCCGGTTTCTGAGAGCTCGATTAAGACTAATCGTCTGTCAAGTCACTTGCTATTTCAGCTTTTTATTATATAAGATAGAGATAGCAAGTGACTTGACAGCCGATTAGTGCGTTAATCGAGCTTTCAGAAACCGAGGGTTAAAGTCTGATTGTAATGATTTGCAGTTGCAGAAATTACCGCACGACGTTTACTTTGTATGTAAACATAATATTTGAGCTCTCCTTATGAAAATAAATACTGGTGTACATTTTACACGCCTGAATCAATAAATTAAACTAGTTGCGCCCCGCGGTTTCACCCGCGCAGATTTAATCCCGATATTCCCACGGGATAAAAAGTAGCCTGTGCTTCCAGACCATAATCTATCTCTGTGCCTAGTTTCATCCAGATTCGTTCAGCCGTTCCGGCGTGAAAGAGTAACGAACATCCATCCATCCATCCATACTTACAAACATTCGCGCTTATAATAAGTAGTAGGATTCTAAAGCTGTTCTCGCTTCCTCCTTTGCACACGGTCTTGTCTGTTTGTTTGGCACATTGACGGCTCGTCTCTTGACACACAACACAAGGTCATCGACCCCTCTTCCGGCGGCCCGCGAAATTAAATACTTAACACAAACATTACCAAACCGGACCGCGAACCTGTAGTACTTTGTCCCGTTGCTCTCAAACCTGTATGAAGACCTGGTTCTCTGAGACTCAGCCGCCATCATAATACGGCCGTATTGAGATAATAGAACGCTAATTTAAAATTTTACATACATTTTTTATTAGATTTATAGTGTTTATTACACATAAAGGTACTGACACAGGTGCTCAAAAATAAGCATGCTTATTTTGAGCATGCTTTAAAATCAACCAACAGCGACGCACGACCAAACAAGCATGCTTATTTTTTAGCACGACCTGTTCACGCGTGCTTTTATTGAGCAAGCCTCGAAAAAAGCATGCTCTTAGCTCGAAAATAAGCACGTGTGTCAGTGCCCTATGGAAATCACAAAGATTTTATAGTGACTAGGACTCTTGATAGTAATAAGTCTTACCTGCAGATGGAGCCACGGTCGCATAAATACCGTAGTAAATGTCCAAGAGTTTCGTCGAGTGTGATTAGAACTCCGGTGGCGCAAGCGGTAGCGCAGCCCCGTATCAAGAAGGCGCAGCCCCGCTCGGAGAATAACTTTTGGGACATTATAAAATCTCTGTGATGACACGGGTATTTATCACGTTTTACCTTTATTATTTACTAGTAGCGCCCCGCGGTTTCACCTGCGCAGATTTAAATCCCGGTATTCCTACGGGATAAAAAGTAGCGTATGTGTTATTCCAGACTATAATATATCTCTGTGCTAATTTTCACCAAGATCCATTCAGCCGTTCTGGAGTTATAGAGTAACAAACATCCATCAATCCATCCATCCATCCATCCATCCATCTATCCATCCATACTTACAAACTTTCGCATTTATAATATTAGTAGGATTAGTAGGATTTTCCCGTTTCGACTATGTTGCAATACCGGTCGCAGGCAGACGGTATAACGTGATAAATACCCGTGTACCTAATATTTTATATTATGTGTTATGATCGCGAAAGTTAAAAAAATATATCGAACTCTATTTCCAGCCTTTCACTGCAGTAGGTATACCTATACTAGCAGCGGTGATGTGCTTGCATCGTCATGTACCAACTACTAAGAAATGTATGTGCCAGATGAAATATTTGGATTTAACTCTGAATCGCCGAAAGGGCTATCTACCTAATAATAATAATTTATGGCTACAATATGGTTTTACGAACCATTTCATAGTTATGGACAATTACTTTTATATCTATGGATGTCATTCGATTTCATAGCTTTTATTTATTATCGGTTTTCGCTAATTTAATATATTGATGACATCGTTATTACCAGTCGTAATCGGTTTAAAACTATAATATTAACATTTTAATTGAATTTAACTGTGGAATTGAATATAATATACGTATTCCATAACCAAAATATACAATTTCGTATGAATAAGGTTAATTAAATCAGTTTTATTCGTATTTTATTTATGTTATGTGCTTATAGAATATAAATTGTTATGTAGGTGGTCAGACACCACTAAGTAGGTCCCAATAGCTGGTCGTTATACAAATGACTGAAACAATAACCATATCTTATGACTAAAATACATTTTTATTCATGAATTGCCCATTAGAATAACCGGGTAGAATAGGATCAGAATCTTTCTTTCTGAAAATGTAGCCTAGGACTTCCGCAGGTTGATGATGAACATGATGAAGGTAGAAAGAAATGACAAACACCAGCTTTCGATTAAAAAAATAATCATCAAAATCGGTACACCCAGTAAAAAGTTGAGGTAACAAACTAAAAAAACAGTCGATTTGAGTGCCTCCTTTATTTGAATTCGATTAGAAATTAATGACTCAATAATAGGAAAATGCTTTACATTAAATAAATAAATAAACATAGGTGGACTTTCCACACAGCACTATCTAGCCCCAAACTAAGCCTAAGCTTGTGTTATGTGAACCAGATAGCTAATATACTACTTATATACTTTTTTTATTATAAATACATACTTATAATATTTTAAAACACCGAAACAGAGAACAAACATCTATGTTCATCACACAACGTCACGATTTTGTTCTATGCAGTGATAAATCGCAATCAGCCAACTTGTATGCAATCACATTGCACGCAGTTCAGCAAAACCATATTTTTAATAGTAACTAGTGTTCCTACTTAAGGCTCCGGTGACAGCGGCTCGCAATTTCGAGGTGCGATTGGCTATTATTTCATTTTATTTCATTTCGGGGAGGTTTTTTGAAAGAATAACTCTAAAGAAACACGCATAAATACTGTTCGAACACAAATAATACAATAATATAAGGGAAACATGCCCGAATCAGAAATCATTTTGGTATTAGTATGTTTGGTCTTACGTTTACCTAATACCAAAAGGATTTCTGACTCAAGCACATTTCCCTTATATTATTGTATTATTTGTGTTCGAACAGTATTTATGCGTGTTTCTTTAGAGTTATTTTTTCAAACAACCTCCCCGAAATGAAATAAAATGAAATAATAGCCAATCGCACCTCGAAATTGCGAGCCGCTGTCACCGGACCCTTAACGATTTTCTAAGTACAAAAACAAATTCTAGCAGTAAACTTTGACAAGTCTTTGTCAAAGCCAGTAGCGGGCACCGATCGAACAAAACGTTAATTACCGATCAACAACACAACTCAATAAATGTAAAAATTCAATGTTCATCTACTCATCCGCCATCTTTAACGACATCTATAAAACTGTCATAAACCCCATTTACTGAAACCTATAATTCTAATATAAGTTTAACTTCTGCGCATCCTACTAACACTGATTTTAAAGACCTCTGTGGCGCAGCGGGCGAGGGCTTGCCTGCGACGCAAGAGGTTGCGGGTTCGATTCCCGCCTTGGAACAAATTTGTGTACGATCTGCAGAAATTTGTTCCGATGGTCTGGGTGTTTTATATGTGTATAATAAAAAAATATCTATCTATGTAAGTATATAATGTATTAAATATATCAGTTATCTAGTACCCATAACACAAGCTTTGAATAGCTTACTTTGGGGCTAGATAGTGCTGTGTGGATTGTCCAGCATTATTTATTTATTTATTTAAATGATTGACTGAACTTAGCTTAAAACAGTTGCGTTTTAAGGCACAGACTACCGTCAAACGAGACCCAAAAAATTGTTTATGTATGTACAGTTTTTTGTTAGTTTGTACAAGCACTGGTTTTGCTTAATTTAGTTTTTATATTTATTTTACGTAGATGAACGACTTTTCTTTCTTTCTTTAAATAAACTTATTTCAATCAAAATTATAGTTTTGGTGAATGTTTCTCTCAGAAACTTTGTTGTTTGTATTTAATACTAGTGGCTCTGGGAGCTGTAGACCTCGCGAGCATACTAAAAGTGAGTTATTTGAGGAATGTAATGTGCAAGTGCATTTTCCGTTTTGTGCTTTTTTGATTTTTTTGCATCATCTTGTGTAGAATGAGGTCCTTTGTGTTTCTCTCAAATTTGATTAAAAACCATCGATTGTTTGATGAGCTATCCTGTTCATCATGCTGAAGATCCTTATCAGATCTTCGCCAAACTTTTATGAGACCAACTTATAGTTACTACCTTTCAAATAAAAAAAGAATAATCGAAATCGGATCTCATTTGGTGGAGATATCCAGTATATCAAATAGCCCCCTTTTTGCCCTTTTTTTGGGGGAAGTACCCCTCCAATCAAAAATCCCCGACGACAAAAAATTCTAATAAGTCATATAACCTGTGTACCAAGTTTCGTCCAGATCGGTTGAAAAATGCGACCTGTAGAGGAGAACAGACAGACAGACATCTGGACAAACGCATTTTTGGCCAATGTGGAAACTGAGACGCTTCGCTCGCTTCGCTCGCTCGGTCAATAAAAACATTTAAACAGTAACATCGGATTTCTAAAAGCTTGATCAATGAAAACCGTAAAATGTCAAAAAGATCGCTTTAAATTCTGTATGCGTGAAGTGGTGGAACAAAGCATCGCCTAGTAAGTCAACGTTACCACTTAGTATCAGGTGGGCTATCTGCATGTTGCTGATTGAAAAAAAAACACGGTCGTCGGGGCTAAACCACATGTGATAGCCCGCAGAAATTGTATCCGCAGGTTAAAACAGTTGCATTCGTTAGGAGACTATCAATAGAATATGGTAAAGTCTCACTTCATTTATGGTCACCTTTATAAAGAGTTGTAATGAGGCCACGAAAACAGCGACGAGAGAGAATCAAATAGCGCTATTCCTAAAGGTGCTTGTAAGCGGGCTAGTTTTGTGTCAATTTATAGCTGTCTTGCTTACGATCTATTTAGGTGAACAAAACAGATATACGTTTGTTTCAGGATTATTAAAAACAAAATCACGCGGGACACGCTATTCGTTCACGAGCTTCGCCTCATCGTTGGCATTTTAACCGCCAAGAACGAAGTAAGCGATAGCGATGGGTTAATGTATTACAAAATTATGTCAATTTGAAAAGGCACCGCGAATTCCGCGGTCACTCGGGCGAGAGAAGATCACAGCGGTCTTGTATACCAGAGGTTTAAAATCTACCCAACAGCAGATTTATGAAGAAAAAAACATTTACTTGTAACGGACGGTACACGAGACCCAATGTAAACAAGTGCAATAAACAAAACAAAGCGCTTTTGACTGACACATTGCTGTTCATTGACCACAAAGTTCAGTTGCCAGTAGTTTGGCCTTCTGCATTGTATGTTTTGGGTTCGATTCCCGGCGAGAGATATTTGTGTCGTAATCATAAATTCTGAATAAGAAAGAAAGGAGCAGAAACGCATTTAGTACAGTAAATGTAAATTACGGGATGCGATTCTGCTCCGCTTTTGCTAATAATCCTCGTAAAACGCACATTATGTGCACGGAATCAATGCTTCTCCACGTCCGCTTGCCGCTCTGCTACCATCCCTATTCCCCTCTACTTCAGTAGTTCATGAACGTTGCCGCTCTGCTACTTCCCCGCTCCCCTCTACTTCAGTAGCTTTATAGAACGTTGCCGCTCCTACTTCCGTGTTACTAAGTTCAGTGGCTTCGTCGTTACCGCTCTGCTATTCTCTTCGCTCCCCGCTAGTTCAGTGGCCGCGTAGGACGTACTGGATGCAATCAGCATGTAAATGCGCCTCTCACTCGGCGGAGCAAACATCGAATATTGATCGGTGCATTATGCTAATGCAGGAATTTAAAATGTTACCGACTGCGACCGGTTCAGGAAATAGGGTTGCCTGCTTTTATCCGGATAATTGTTTTTGGGTAATTTGTTCATCATACTATCTTTTAGTGTTTTCTTTTCAAATTTAACATTTTTGTTACGAAATTTTATTATTTGCAATACCTACTATTGAAATGCATCACTTCACAACTCAGCTCAATATAAATTATGCGTCTATTTACGCTTGTTATGCCTGGGGATCGAACCCACGGCCTCACAAGGCAGAGCTACTGTCAACTAACTGTCATCTAGTAATCCGGCTTTTTGATAATCATCTTTCGCACACGTCTCTACAAGTGCGTGATATGATAACAATGTACGAGTATGTGATGATAATCTAGTTATCAGATGAAGAGGCTGGAGGCAGAGGTTCCTGCACTTACTGATACCATCTTTGTATCTATTCTGTATATAGAAGACTTTATCTACAAGAAAAACATAGAGGAGGAAGATTAAAAAAAAATCCTCTAAAAGCAGGTCCGGATGCTCCAATGGATTTTTACTATAGATTAACCCCCGGTTTCTGGAAGCGCGATCAACACTAATCGGCTGTCAAGTCACTTGCCATCTCTATCTAATTTGAAGTAAAAGCTGAAATAGCAAGCGACTTGACAGCCGATCGCGCTTTCAGAAACCGGGGGCTACTACACACCGTGAGGATCCATTGAACAGCGGCGATGGGCTTGCAACCCGTCACGCATAGAACTAACTATTGAAAAATGAGTGTATGCGCCAACTGAAATGTTTGGACTCTCTGAACCCTTAGACGTCCTTAAATAATTTGGAGTTCTTACTTGGTACAAAGAGATCTGAGATGACTACCGTGCCTCGGTAGCAAAGTCGTGTAGCCATAGCTTTATCCTAAACAATCTCTCCAGGCTAGGCGGCCGCTTCTGTATTTTTATTCCAAGCCATCACTAGATGCGCACGATTCACCATTGTGTGGTAATTATGTTTCACGCATGCGCGCTGCGTCTAGTCAGAAGTCAAGACATCCACGCTTTTTGACGTGTTCTGGGAATTTTCGGGACTCGTGCGCATGGCTGGCCCGATCCGTTTCTAATCTTAATAGTTTTGATAGGAATCATCATCATTAGCTTGCTTAAAATAAATATTAAGGTATTTATTGAATCTAGTTACGCCCGCGGTTTCACCCGCGCAGATTTATATCCCGGTATTCCCTCGGGATAAAAGTAGCCTATGTGTTATTCTAGACTAAAATATATCTCTGTGCTAATTTTCACCAAGATCCATTCAGCCGTTCTGGAGTTATAGAGTAACAAACATCAAACTACCCATCATCCATCCATCCATACTTACAAACTTTCGCGTTTGTAATAGTTTGAGTAGGATTTAAATCACAAGGATCTCTGCAATTTCTTTCTTTCTTTCTTTCTAAAAATCGCAAACTGCAAGCGAAAAGTTCTTCGCTTCTTTGAAGCCATTCTACCACTAATTGTACCTACTTGGTCATGCCAAATGGCCAAGTCTCTCTTTGAAGTACAAAATAGCCCTTGGAAATTATATACTCAAGTTTTAAACCCCCTTGAGAGCTTTACTACTGGTCCCAAGAACTTGGGTCTGTACCTGAACACTTATTTTACAAGCTATTTTGCGACCAAATTACTTCATTAGCATGGACAGAAAGTGTGGCGTAACGGTGTAAGGGCTGGTAGTGATGTCTAGTTTCCGTATTTAACCGTACAGTTCCTGCATGTTTCAGTACGGATACAGCTACGGATCTGAGATTTTTTTTTATGATCTAAAACAGACTCAACTGTCTGTCTGTCTGAGGACCAAAGCCGTCCAAAGGCTTTGGTCCTCAGACACTCAACTCAGGATTATTTAATGATCTTTTTTGCTACGTTTCTCACTTGTAGTCAATTATAATATCATGCTCCATCCCCAGTTTGATCCATATTGGCCTTACCCCCGGTTTTTGAAACCTCGATCAAAGCTAATCGGCTCTCAAGTCACTTGCTATCTCAGCTTTTACTTCAAATTAGTAGAGATAGCAAGTGACTTGACAGCCGATTAGCTTTGATCGAGCTTTCAGAAACCGGGGTTACTGTTACAAATATTAAACTATGCCCATAAAAAATACACATCTAACAAGTATAGGTATACCTCTTTACTTATTCGTCAGATTAAAATCAGTAGGAGCACCGGTGGTCTAGTGGAAGTGACCCCGCCTTCCAGTCGTAAGGTCGCACGTTCGAATCCGGTCGTGCACCAATGTATTTTTCTGTCGAAAAATTTATGTGCGCCATGCCAGTGCTCTTAAACGGTGAACGAAAACATCGTGAGGAAACCAGTTAGTATTCTAACAGCGGCGATAGGCTTGCAACCTGTCATGTATTGAATACACTACTGCAAAACGTGGGTATGTGCCAAATGTAATGTTTGGACGTACCTCTGACTACCCCCTTAGACATCCTCAAAGAATCTTGAGTTAGTACTTGGTACAGAGAGATCTGAAGGGATATCTACCGTGCCTGGGGACAAAGCCGTGAAGCTGTTTCAGTTTTTTCAGTTTCAAAATCAGCAGGATAAAGTTTACGTTTTTCCGTTTAACAATATTTTGTATCCACATCACTAGGTCGAACCGCAATTCTGGGGTCGCTGAGTTTACAGCACAATTAATAATTTAGTGCACACGTTTATGAGCTGTTCTAAACTACTGGGCTAGAGTTTTTAACTAAGCACTGACATACGGTAGGCTTGTGTGAAGAGCAAAGACCAAGAGGTTCTGAAAACCTATGCGCTATAGAGTAGTAGAGCTCTTTGTGAAGGGCTCGTCCGGGGAAGTACTACCACCACGCCTATTTCTGCTGCAGCAACGCTGTGTTTCGGTTTGAAGAGTGTGTTGCAGGTGAAATTACAGGCACATGAGGCTTAACATCCGCATGCCTGAAGTTGATAGACAGCCTGGCAGTGCGTTGTAGGGTACCTTCACGGGTCGTGCACAAGTGATTTCTGTATACCAAAAAATTGAATCGCCGAAAAAACTGAAAGCAAGAAATAATACTTAAACTTTTTTGTTTCCCCTAAATAACTAAATTCTTAAACTAAATGTAAATATGTATACCTAAGTAATTTTGAGTCGGCTTTACGTATTTAATGAATTTGCTTTAGTGGCACTTTTGTTAAAAAGTTTTATTTTATAATTTTTTGTTATGATTACACAAGACAATACACAAACCAATCAACAATTAAATCGTAAGTGAGGCCTATGTACTGTGCCTATGTATATGTAACTCATAAATCCTACTAAATATTATAAGCCCGAAAGTTTGTATGTATGGATGGATGGATGATTGATACTCTTTCACGCCGGAACGGCTGAACGGATCTGGAAGAAACTTGGCAACGAGATAGATTATAGTCTGGAATAGCACACAGGCTACTTTTTATCCCGTGGGAATACTGGGACTTAAATCTACGCGGGTGAAACCGCGGGGCGCAACTAGTCAATAATAAATAAACATTATTTCGTACTAAATACTTTAGGCTCCCGTATGTCAGTGCCATTATTGCCAAACACCATTCACATGCAACCTCTGATACTGCTAACTCGGACCACAGTGCCATATAAACAGCTCGATCACTATACAAATATACAGGGTGTCCCAGAACTCAACGTCAATCCGAAACGGGGCGACAGGATTGATTGTAAAAATCATGAGAAAAATCAGAAAAAAGGGAAAGGGGATGTCTAAGGTCCCTTAGACATCCTCAAAGAATCTTGAGTTAGTACTTAGATCTTAAGGGATATCTACCGTGCCTGGGGATCAAAGTCGTGAAGCTGTTTCAGTTTTTCCGTAATTGTTGAAGTAACCCAGCTTTCCTATGCGCCACCGAACGTAAGCCGTGCGTAGGCACGTATAGACCTTCACACGCTAGCAATGACAATAAAATGGTTTATTATAGGAAAAGTGCAGTTCTCTGACCACCTTGTGGTCTACTGACTTTAAGTTTACTACCGAGGGTATTCGTTTCAAGTTATGGCTGTGACTTTAAATCCCAACTAATATTATAAATGCGAAAGTAACTCTGTCTGTCTGTCTGTTACGCTTTCCCGCTTAAACCTCTCAACCGATTTTGATGAAATTTGGCACAGACAACCTTTAGACCCTGAGAAAGAACATAGGCTACCTTTTATTGCGAAAAAAAGAGATGAAAAAATTAAAAGTACGCAGACGAAGTCGCGGGGACCAGCTAGTAAGGAAATAAAGGTAAATGCGTGTAGATACGTGACAAAGGTATATGTATTTGAAACTAGTCATGCCTTTTCCTCGAAAGGATCATCTTTGAGGCTTATTTATTTATTTATTTATTTATTTATTTATTTATTTATTTATTTATTTATTTATTTATTTATTCATTCTTAGATTCACAGTTTTCTTATTGTCTAATATAAACTATATAATATACATTGTGCATAAACCAAAACGAATCTACATAAAATCCTTTCACCACACTGTTTCGAAAGAAACTAGTGAAACAACAAGAATTTGATAAAAAAACGCCTCTTAGTATAGAAAGAGAGGAAGAATAGCGTAGTTCTCCAGTCGAGTCTTCGTGAAAGGCTCGTCCGGGGACGTTCTACCACCATGGCTATTTTGCCACCAAGCAGCGTTGCTGTGTCATCATTTGAAGAGTGTTGTTGCTGGTGAAAATACAGGCACATGAGGCTTTACATCTGTATGGCAGGACATGATCCGAAAGTCATGTTTATACCGTGCATTATTTGCGAGGCAAAGCTTTTTGGTGATGTAGCCACTTAACATCAGTTGGACCATCTGAAACATCGCTCGCTCAAAACCATATAGCGCCGCACGATTAGAATAGGTACCTAAGTAGTAGCTACTCCTACCCATCATACGTTATTAGGTTGTGATAGGAATATAATCGTACGTGACAAGAATCACATTGGAAACTTTAAATCCTACTTAATATTATAAACGTGAAAGTTTGTAAGTATGGATGGATGTTTGTTACTCTTTCGCGCCGGAACGGCTGAACGGATCTGAATCAAACTTGGCAGAGAGATACATTATAGTCTGGAATAACACATAGGCTACTTTTTATCCCGTAGGAATACCGGGATTTAAATCTGCGCGGGTGAAACCGCGGGGCGCAACTAGTAGTTTATAAGAGCGAGTGAGATTCGTACACTGATGGTTCCGTACTCAACTAGATTTGAACGATTAACAAAATTTTGAACGGTTACCATGGGCGGCCTTATCTCTAAGAACTAACTCTTTCAGATAACATTTTAGAACGCACCGTAGCCCAAATGAATATACATATGTAGTTTCATAAAAATTGACAGCATTATTTATATACCTCTTGAAATCTGTACCTAAACAAACTACGAGTAAACTGTTTCGAAATTATGATATCAAGGCTGTCTGGTAGAGATCGCTGTAAGGTCGCCCATTATTTTGCCTAAATGTATGACCAAATCCTGTATTATGTTTCAGTGCACTGAAAAATAATAAGTAGGGGTACAATGCACCAATGCACAATACACCCCGTTGCAGGACGTTTGTACAGATCTCATTCCCCCAACACAAAACACAAATTAGGATTAGAATTAAGGCTAGTAAGGATAAGGACCAGTTCCACCCCTAAATGATCCCCCCCTTAGTGAAAACACGGCGTCTAATATGAACGACAGGGTAACAAGACTCAGCCTATTACATACCTAACAATAATTTGGTTGGAACAAACAATGCTCGTTCTGTCCATTAAACCTATTTGGACATCACAGAATGGACAATGAACACAGGATCAGGAAAACAGCTGGTCACGTGCGTTTATCGGTCTGTGTTTTTGACAGACAATATTGACAGTAACTAGTGAATTACTAGATTTAATACTTTTAGGCAAAGTCGACAGCCATTTTCGAATAGCGAGTGCTATTTTTTTTAATAGTGTAGAGTTGTAGAGTATTCTGCTCCGCAGGAGCATCTTATAATAATAATAAAATAAAAAAAAAAAAAAAAATAATGCTGGACAATCCACACAGCACTATCTAGCCCCAAAGTAAGCTATTCAAAGCTTGTGTTATGGGTACTAGATAACTGATATATTTAATACATTATATACTTACATAGATAGATATTTTTTATTATACATAGAGAACACCCAGACCATCGGAACAAATTTCTGCAGATCGTACACAAATTTGTTCCAAGGCGGGAATCGAACCCGCAACCTCTTGCGTCGCAGGCAGGCTCTCGCCCGCTGCGCCACAGAGGTCGCCAAATAATAATAATAATAATAATACGTTTATTTCAGCCTACACACAAAAAGTATTTCAACCATAGAATCTACTTAAAACTACGTGGGAACACATAACTTTCACAACACTGTTTCGAAAGAACTAGTGACATGACAAGAAGAAGAAGTGTTTTTCTTAAGTATACAAACACTATAAAATTAATACTCCAACCCCCGGTTTTTGAAAGCTCGATCAACACTAATCGGCTGTCAAGTCACTTGCCTATTTGCCTTTACTTCATTCATACTTTTTATTAGATAGAGATAGCAAGTGACTTGACAGCCGATTAGTGCTGATTGACCTTTCAGAAGCAGGGTGTAACTCACGTTAATTATGTTACATGGCAACGCATTTTTTTTTTATTTGTCATACAATCAACAGCTACTAAAAATAAACATTTATGAAATTTATACTACATACATACTGCCAATTTACAGATTCTTAATCTGTACACAAAAAACATATAACTAAGCAATAATTAAGGACAAACCAAAATTCATTTAAAAAAACTGAATATTCAGTCTACTTTCTATGACTCTGTGAATAATTAAATAAATAAATAGGTTGGTGTGTAATGTGTATAGAGTGATCCAGCTATCCTTGTTTGTTATGCCAAAAATGACTACACTCCACAAATTAGAAAACAGAGTTTGCTCTACAAACCTTCCCATCTTCATTTCCAAACACTCCTATTCCCTTAGCCTTATGAGCTATTTTCGTACGTATCGGTAAAAAGTTCATATACATTAGAATAATTGCATGAACACTCAAAAATAGCTCATATTAATTACTTTGAGGGTACGACTTGAATTCAACTTTTGGATTGACATTTTGGTAGGTTAGACTGTTTTTGTTTGATGTGGGTATAATTTGTCAAAATGTATTAATAGGTACCTACTATTGGTCATACTTTATGACTTTTTTTGCAAAGCATCTATCTGCAAAAAAAAACAGACAAATAAATACACTGGAAAATACACTAATTCATACTACTTTGACACTAATAGCGGCAAACACCAGCTTTCAAATAAAAGAGAATTATCAAAATTGGTTCTGCTAATTGAAAGTTCTGAGGTAATTAATATAAAAAAAGTCAAATTGAGAATCTCCTTTTTTGAAGTAGAATAAAAAAGCCAAAATTGCATGCTGAAGGAATCCAAAACAAAATGACATTTAATTTCGTGTTGTTTTTTTTAAAGCACCTGTTATGAAATGATTTCTTTTAAATTTCTATGAGAACAACTTTAGAGGATGATGACAACAAAAACAACATTCGGTGTATTTAAGAGTATAACCCCAGGTTTCTGAAAACTCGATCAACACTAATCGACTGTCAAGTCACTTGCTATTTCAGCTTTTACTTCAAATTAGATAGAGATAGCAAGTGACTTGACAGCTGATTAGCATTGATCAGGCTTCCAGAAAGAGGGGGTTAAGTTTTTAAGTCTTTAAAAAGTTACTTCACGACCAACTTTGCAAAAAGTCGGCATTAGATAACTAATCAAAATCAAAAGCACCACTTTGAATCAGTTCTCAAACAACACACTTTACAGAGCAGTGCATTATAGGGCACGTTCCTATCGTGCGTGACTTACGAATCAATGCTTTGTTAAAGGTGAGTTACCACTTAACATCAGATCGACCAGGTTATTCAGCCAGCAAGTAAAAAAATCCACAAAATAGGTATAATTATGTAGATGTACAGCAAGTAGTATAGTACCTATACTACACGCGTGCTTATTTTCGAGCTAAAAGCATGCTTTTTTCGAGCCTTGCTCAATAAAAGCACGTGTGAACAGGTCGTGCTTTTAAATAAGCATGCTTATTTGGTCGTACGTCGGTTGATTTTTGAGCATGCTCAAAATAAGCATGCTTATTTTTGAGCACGTGTGTCCAAAAATCCACAAAATAGGTAAATGTGGATGTACGCTGTATGAATGATCGTTTGAATGCACCTTTAGAACAAGAATGTCAAGAATAGCTGCGTCAATTTGACTTCTAATTAGAGAACATGGTATCGTGTGACAGGTCTTTGCTTTTGCCTTTCATTACTAAAACCCAATTATTTCAAAGAACACCAAACTGTACAGAATGGATATTTTTAATTGAAAAAACGACACTTAAACCTATTTCGATAAGGTATATAAGGGAAGAAAGAAGAAAGAAAGAAACATTTATTTGACACACAACACACAGAGCTTCTAACAGCGGCGATAGGCTTGTCACGTATGGAATACTAACTACTGCAAAATGTGGGTATGTGCCAAATGTATTGTTTGGACGTACCTCTGACTACCCCCCTTAGACATCCTCAAAGAATCTTGAATTAGTACCTACTTGGTACTGGGAGATCTGAAGGGATATCTACCGTGCCTGGGGATCAAAGTCGTGAAGCTGTTTCAGTTTCAGCTTAACACACAGAGAACGCTATTATTATTATTAAGCTATATAAAAAAATATTATTAAACTACTCGTTACTATTTGGAATTTTAATACTGTGTTGCCTGAAATATAAAAAAATAGGCATCTATTCAGACGTTTACTTTAAATAATATAAAGCTAAGCACTTAACTTTGAATTCACTAGATGCGTTCTGACAGATAATTGAGAATTGATATTCAATTAAAACCTCCATATTAGGATTTATTTTATTACACTCCCCTATCTACTTAATCTTACTCTTTGCCTAATTATTATAATGATTAATGACGAATCTCTGATTATTAATTAGAAGCGACCGCTTTGAAGCTTCGGTTTCCTTGAAATTGGCGGCCATCATCTAAAAACAACTTTAACGTTACTGACTCACTGACAACCAAACGTAGGAAGTTTCCAAAATTCAAACTCTAAATGGGTGCAGCGAGTTAAGAGAATGAAGCCATCAAACATTATCAGAATAATGTTAATTCATATTCGCAACAACAATAAGCTTCAGATGTATACGTATGTAGTTATAGGTTCAGAAAAATATAGTTTTATTCTTAACAGGTTTTCAGCCGGTTTGCACCCACTGCTGAGTATAGGCCTCCTCATTAGTACGCCACTCTTTCCGATCCCTTGCGAGTCTCATCCATCCATTTCCAGCACTTGCTACAATGTCATTTGACCAACGGGCGGGTGGTCTGCCTCTAGGTCTTTGAGCATCCCTTGACCACCATTTTGTTGTTGCTTTCGTCCATCTCCCGTCGTCCCTTCTTGCCAAGTGTCCTGCCCACCTCCACTTCGGTTTAAAAAAAAAACTAGTGTAATTTTGATATAATAATTTGATACCAAGATGACTATTTTAAGGACGCATGGGTAAGTCCATTAACATTTAGCACTAACCTTTTTTTTTTATTCCAAATGTGGCACGTTACAATGCTAACAGGATTCCTAACAATGTTTTCCTTCAGCGATTGAGAGCACTGATATTGACTCACATTAAATAATTATGACGAGAAAAATGTATTGGTGCATAACTGGATTTAAACTATAAGGAGAGAGAGGGAGAGAGAGAGGAGGGGAGATAATAATCAAAAGGTGCTCCAGACAGCGGTGCTCGCTAATAGAATTGAAAAGAAATCTTATACGAGTTTCTAATAAGATGGTTACCACGCTCGATATTATTGCATTTTATAAAATATTTTATGAGATATTTCTTACAAGATTCTTACCGCGCATGATAAATAAAACGGCCGTCAAACGACGGTCACCATTTATAAGAAAAATTCTGCCGTGCGGCTTCACTCACATGTCACTCTAAATGTGGTTAGTTTTGTATATTTTATTATTTACACAAGTTTCGTAGAATATTATATTTTAAAGGATAATATTTTGACGAGTTGTTTTAGTAGATTCTTACAGAAAAGTTTAATTAAGTAGGTATTTTGCTGAAATAATGGTTTGATTGATGGGGAAAACAAATAAAATAAATACTGGTGGACTTTCCACAAATCTACCTAGCCGAAAACTAAAGATCTTTGTTTTTACAACCAGACAGAGCAGAGGACAAAAATGTATGTTCATCACAATGTATGTTCTCGATGGGGATTTAACCCATGGCCTAAATCAAAGAGCTGTAAAGGCTATCAGAATTCATAAATCAAAATCGTGTTTTTTTTTATTTTCTACCAGTGTCTGTGTTTAGTATTATGTAATTGTATTCACTAAAAAGTATTATATCAGCGCATCTGTTATTCTTATTGTTTTTTCTACAACAACGTCCTCTCTCGTTCTTGTCAAATCCAGTCCATCCACAGGCTGTCTGGAAGAGATCGCTATGAGCGATAAGACCGCCCATTGTATGTCACTCAGTTTTTTTTAGTTCTGGTATGTGGTGTGCAGTAAATTATTTTCTATATTATATCTATCTGGTACCCGTATTACATTCATTGCTTTAAGGGAGTGCTGTGTGGAAAGTCCAACGATATAAATTATCACTACATAGTATAAAACAAAGTCGCTTTCTCTGTCCCTATATCCCTACTAGCTTTTGCCCGCGGCTTCGCTCGCGTTTAGAAGTATTATTATTAATTATTATTAATTAGGCATAGTTTTTGCGGCTTTACTTTTGTTAAGCATGTGCAAAAAATTGGAGGGTTGAATTTATCAAAATCCTATTGAAGCGGACGTGTTCATCATAGTAGCTCCAATCTTTAATTTCAGTTCAATCAGTCGAAAATCTAAGAAGATTTATACAAACTTTCATCCCTATTTTATCCCCTTAGGGGTGGAATTTATCAAAATCCTTTCTTAGGGGATGCCTAAGTCATAGTAGTTTTATGCATGCAAAGTCAGCCCGATCGGTTAAAAATTGACAAAATTTCATACAAACTTTCATCCCCAATTTCATCCGCTTGGGGGTAGAATTGATCAAAATCCTTTCTTAACGGATGCCTACGTCATAACATTTACCTGCATGCCAAATTTCAGCCTGATCCGTCCAGTGGTTTGGGCTGTGCGTTGATAGATCACTATGTCAGTCAGTCACCTTTGAGTTATATATATTTAGATTAGAAAAATTTGAAATCTTAGATTTAGATTAGATTTATATTTAGATTTAGATAGAAGATAGATAAAAGATTTATACAAACTTTCATCCCCTATTTTATCCCCTTAGGGGTGGAATTTATCAAAATCCTTAAGCCTACGTCATAGTAGCTTTATGCATGCAAAGTCAGCCCGATCGGTTTAAAATTGACAAAATTTCATACAAACTTTCATCCCCTATTTCATCCTCTTGGGGGTGGAATCGATCAAAATCCTTTCTTAGCGGATGCCTACGTCATATCATCTACCTGCATGCAAAATTTCAGCCTGATCCGTCCAGTGGTTTGGGCTGTGCGTTGATAGATCACTATGTCAGTCAGTCAGTCAGTCAGTCAGTCAGTCAGTCACCTTTGAGTTATATATATTTAGATTAGAAAAATTAGAAAACTTAGATTTAGATTAGATTTATATTTAGATTTAGATAGAAGATAGATAGAAGATTTATACAAACTTTCATCCCCTATTTTATCCCCTCAGGGGTGGAATTTATCAAAATCCTTAAGCCTACGTCATAGTAGCTTTACGCATGCAAAGTCAGCCCGATCGGTTTAAAATTGACAAAATTTCATACAAACTTTCATCCCCTATTTCATCCCCTTGGGGGTGGAATAGATCAAAATCCTTTCTTAGCGGATGCCTACGTCATATCATCTACCTGCATGCAAAATTTCAGCCCGATCCGTCTAGTGGTTTGGGCTGTGCGTTGATAGATCACTATGTCAGTCAGTCAGTCAGTCAGTCAGTCAGTCAGTCACCTTTGAGTTATATATATTTAGATGTCCTTATGTATGCTTAAATCTTTAAAACTACGCAACGTATTTTGATGCGGTTTTTTTTAATAGATAGAGTGATTCAAGCGGAAGGTTTATATGTATAATACGTGCATGATATGTGCACCCGTGCGAAGCAGGGGCGCGCGGGCGGATCGCTAGTTGTATGATAAATTATTGATTTATTTTCATAGCAATACATAGCTACTGTCGCGATGTTGGCAGAATATGGAAATGAAGTGGTGTGGTGGTATGGTGGTAGCAAGACGTCACGCGACGCTGTCAGGGGCGGGCTTCATGATTAATGCACTTTGGTATGCGACTTTAGGGCTGCAATGTACTACTTGATATACTTAACATACATACTACCACCACGCATTTTTCTTCCGCCAAACAGCAACGCTGGGTTTCGGTTTGAAGAGTGTGGTCGCCGGTGTAATTACAGGTACATGAAGCTTAACATCTGTATGCCTCAAGTTGATGGATGCAGAGCAGTGCATCGTAGGGCACGTTTCCATCGTGCGTGACTTACGAGGCAATGCTTTGTGGTGGTTACCACTTATCATCAGGTGGGCCATCTGCTTGTTCCATCAGCTTGTATAAAAAAAGCATGACTGCGACGATGGTCAAGACTGAACTTATAATATATAGCTTCCCAAAACATCTACAGTGATAAACAGCCCTAACAATGCCTCTCCTCCATTTTATCTTATCGCAATCACATATGGAAGCTCATTAAGCTGACAACGATGACTTATGTGATTAGATGTGACACTGCCTTTACATGCTACTGTGCTACTTGTATTATCGACCTTTTAACTTTGTCATAATCCTTTGGTTAAATTATTACACTGGCTATCAGCCAGGCTTCGCTCGCGTCTTGATGTTTTTTATGTAGTAAAACTAGTTTGGATTAATTATTTTTGTACACATGTATGTATAAAATTAATTAATTATTATTAATTAATTAAATTATTATTATTATTAATTAATTATTTTTGTATACATAAAAAATTCACATTATTTTATTCGTAATGACTATTAGATGTTACCATATAAGTATAAGTAGAAAAAAGTAGACACACTCCCCAAACTGGGCGATGGGATGAGATATTCTAATGAATACTACCTAGCGTATTGCATTTGTACTCCTCACGATGTTTTCCTTCACCGTTTGAGAGCACATTCATTTTGGAAGACAAAAATCCGTTGGTACACTGCTAGATTCGAACCCGATCCTTATGACGATCAGATGGCCGGTCACTCCTACTCCCTTGTTTCGCTGCTCCGAGCACATTACATAAAAATTATGTACACTTTCTCCTACGAAGCTTTAAATAAATAAATAAATAAAATAAAAACCTTTTATTTCGGACAATATGAGTCCATATGTGGTTAGTAAAAAATAAGCAGAATGGTTAGTACTTAATAAATTCACATAAAAACTTACAACAAAATACTTAGCTTAAACTTAGCTTAGATTTAGGAAGGGATAAAGGTACAGGAAACTTTCAAACAATCCGTAGGTGTATGTTGAGAAAGCGTAAGATGCAACCCTATCAACGCAGGGCCGTGTTAAAGGTGAAAGGGCAAACATAGCTTCCATAACAAAACCTAGCATAAGTGCCAATTTAAATACAGTAACCACAGCACATGAATATACAGGAAATACAATTTCCTAACAGATTTGCTTTGATAAAAGAATGTTAAAACAAAGTAAAATATATTTTTTAAGACGGGATACGTTTGGGAATTTTATTGTTTTCCGATAATGCAAATAATGGAAAAATACCCGGTTAATATTAAAATAATTTTCATAACCATGACAGTTTTAAAGGTAACGGATTTTTTTTCATATTACATTAAATTCAAAACTCTCTTTATTCAGTTCAATCATACCTACAAACAAACTACAAATAATAATTTATTAGTAGCCTACAAATACAAAAATTATTTCATCACTAGGTACACAAGATACCCTCGTAAAATTAGTTACGAAGCATCGCAAAATACAAAGTTTACAAAATAAGTGAGTAAAAGCAACGCTTATAAATTCTTTTTTTTTTAATTCACATAAACATTTTGTTTTTTAGTTTTTACTATTAATTTTGTCGCCTGTGGTTCTAATAGTGCAATGTGAAAAGCCCACCAACATTTTCATTTATCGTCTATTCATATTGCTTAGAATGCTGTGGCTCTTACTGCCGTCATATGATGTAGATTGTTGCTCTGAATACCAGGCTTAACACGCTCATAATTGTTAGCTTTTATCATAAAATATTTCTCAATCACCGGACAAGTTAAATGGCTGCGATAAGGAGCAGTTCCGAGGAACCTAGTATTGTCTAAATTATACTTGCTATTTTAGATTTGCCTTCTTCATTATGTAGACTTTATTATTTCTTTGTGTGTTGTTTTGTCAAATGTAATTTAATTTTAAATTTTTGCTTAATATAATTGGCTGTAAGGCGTTCTAATTATTATGAATAAATAAAAAAAAAACAAAATTAAAAAATTCTGTCTCTATAATAAAGACTCACTCACTCAGAGGTATAAGATTATTTCTCTTGTCATATCACTAGTTGTTTTCGAAACATTGTGGTGAAATGCACTTTTGGGCACTTGTCACAGTTTTAGAACTTTCAAGGTTTTACGACATATTGGTTTTATCACGATGTGTTCCTTCACCGTTTAAGAGTATAAGCACTGTACATATAAATTTTTGTACCGAAAAATTCATATTACAAATAATTCAACGTGGTCAATATGGCGTGAAAAGTAGGTCACTTAGTATTTTTTTTTTAAACTTCCGCGATCATTACCTACGTAATATTTAAGTATTACACGGGTATTTATCGCGTTTTACATTTTTAACATAGCCACAACGACGGGACGAAACGTGATAAATATAGGTCAATTGAGTCCCTGCCTCAGAATGTGTCGCACCATGTTGATTTCATTCACATTAGAGTTCTCACGACTGCGCCTTAACAAATACGTTCTATCAATCTGTTCATGATGCAGTAACTCATAGTAAAAACTGGATAATTCATTTAATAGCCTATGTCTATTGGGGAGCAATCACTTCGATACAATGGGTCCAAAGTTGACGTTTGGACGATACATCACTGGTTAGTCTGACAGCTAAATTACAGTGCAAGTACGGTCAGCTAGAAAAAAGCGGCCAAGTCGTGTCGAGACGGTGGTTTATTTTGATTCCATTCAGTATCGGATTCGGCATGGTATACAATTTTTGAATTTAGAATACGATGGCTTCCTAAAATCCTTGTCGGAAACGAACTTTACACGATTTTGACATTTTCACAAATTTTAATTTAAAACCATTTTGGGCACCAGTTCTCAAATAAATCTGGCAAAAATTCATGTACTAGATTTAATTAGATTGTTTTGTAAGCTAATGAGAGAAAAAACAAATAAATATAATATAATGAAAAAATAATAACAATAATAATTTAAACCGAAGAATTACATCTAAAGGTCCAGCAAATTTTTATTTTAGTCAAATCACGTTTTAAAAAATTCTGGTTTTTTGGCAAGCATATATAACACATTTTTTCTATTACTATTTCATGATGGATAACAATTAGCCATGGCCTGAGGAATGGCAGGAGCAGAAAGGGGCTATTGCTTAATTATATACCTATTATAGGGCGGAAAATAAAGATAATGAACGGTATTTATTTGTTGACAAGGACAAGCAAACATCCTTGTTCAGGGCGCCGTTTTCTATATTTAGCAGCGAACCCTAACGAACGGGGATATAGTAAAACCCTTCACCATTACCCGTTTTTTGTGGAGTACTTGTTAGTCGTGTTCAAATGTGGCCAAACCATATTGGAACACATTCTGGAAGTACTAAACTTCCTTAATTTTTTTTTTTTTTTTTTTTTTTTTTAATAATGCTGGACAATCCACACAGCATATTCTAGCCCCAAAGTAAGCTACTCAAAGCTTGTGTTATGGGTATCTAGATGACTGATATATTTAATACATTATATACTTACATAGATAGATTTTTTATTATACATAAACACCCAGACCATCGGAACAAATTTCTGCAAATCGTACACAAATTTGGTCCGAGGCGGGAATCGAACCCACAACCTCTTGCGTCGCAGGCAGACTCTCGCCCGCTGCGCCACTGAGGTCGTCAAATGTAATAAAATGTAATAAAATGATAGATAATTTCTGTTTTGCCCTGCGATGCACCGCCCTGCGTCCATCAACTTGAGGCATACAGATGTTAAACCTCATGTGCCTGTGATTACACCGGCGACCACACTCTTCAAACCGAAACACAGCAACGCTGCTTGGCGGCAGAAGGAGGCATAGTGGTATACATTCCCAGACGAGACCTACATACACTCTCGTTATACTCTATCTATATCTCTAGGTATAATATATTCTTATTGAACTTAATATGGTGTCAAAAATGACAGGTTCAAATTACTACAAGTCTTGTAGCATGTTTTCGAAGAAGTCTTGAGTATCTCCAAGGTTTTTTATCTACAAATCGTACTTGCCACTTCGCCATCGTTAACGTCATTAAATGCACCATTTTATTACCTGTTTAAGGTTTTTATTTAATTTAACTCGAAATTATAGCTTATTTAACAAAATGCAATTCCAAAACAAACGGTTACAGTACTTGTTTTGAATGCAGAAGAGTTGAAATTGCTGAAACAAAATGACGTCTATAGGCAGCTTTGTTACATTGTTGTAAATTGCAGCTTCAATGGCATTCATTATGAGGTGATTATTTATTACAAAAACAATTGAAATATCTCCGATTATCACATTATTATGGCTCAGAGAGATGTCGCGCCGTTTTACATAAATAATTTTATGTAGGTGACGACATACTACTTATAAAACCATCGGTGGTCGTTTTTGTTCGAGAGTTGAGGTGGTCTAGTGGTAGTGGTCTCGCCCTTCGATCCTAAGGTAGTGGGTTCAAAACCTGTCGTGCACCAATGAGTTTTTCTGTTCAACAATTTATGTGCAGTAACTCTCAAACGGTGAAAAAATAATAATCTCTTTCATCACACAAATGTTTGTTCGTGATGGGGAGCGAACCCACGGCATACGATGCAGACGTCAGAGCTACTACCAACTGGGCTATGAGGGTTGTCAAATTAGTGAAATAGGTAACGCGAATCATGCCAATTTATAGATACAAATACAATGCTTGAAATAATTCATAATTCTTCACTTCGAGCACTTACAAACATTTCACCACACTGTTTCATAATAAATTAGTGACATGAAAATAAAAAGATCGATACAGAACCTTTATTTTTTAGAAGCACTACATTTAAAATGATCATTTTGTCTTTTCATAAAAAAATACTTTATAGGTTACTTAGCTGTAATACTACATTCCTATAGCAAGGCGAGTGTCACGTGTAATTGAATATTCCTTTCGAAAATACATGACACTAGTATAATTCAGATGGCATCAAAAATGCGGCATGTACATAAGCGTTTTTCATACATGTCATATTTTATTTTAATTCTACTTTTGTTTATAGACATTCAATTGCTAATATTGTAGAAGAGCTTTACTGGAACACGGGAGGTGCGGGTTTAATTCTCGCAAAAATTGGAAACGAAGGGACTTAGTCACCGGTAGAGATCACTATAATTATAAATAAATGTGCTATTCCGGACTAATCTATCTCTGTGCCTAATTTCATCCAGATCCGTTTAGCCGTTATTGAGTAACAGATGGATGGATGCCATCCATACTTAAAAACTTTCGTGTTTATAATATTAGTAGGAAAGTAGGAATTATAATTTTTGCTGCACGACTAGAATCAAACCCCTACTTAAGATCAAGGGGCCACTCCTACGAAACGTGGCCTACTCAAGAAAGAGAGTAAAATTACCAACAGTAGAATTAAATGAGGTTAAACAACTGTATGCCTCAAGTTGGGACGCAGGGCAGTGCATGTATGGCACGTTCCTTTGTGCGTGACTTGCGAGGCAATGCTTTGTCAGAGGTGATGGTTACCACTTAACATCAACTGTCATCTTTTTTTTATTTTATACAACCAGCTGATGGAACAAGCTGATGGCCCACCTGATGTTAAGTGGTAACCATCGCCTATAACAAAGCATTGCCTCGCAAGCCACGCACGATAGGAAGGTGTCCTACGACGCACTGCCCTGCGTTCATCAACTTGAGACATACAGAAGTTAATTTATTGTACACTCATAAACACAGGTAGCTTTATGAAAAAGAGTGACGCACATAACGTTAACACTAGAAATAAAAATAAATTATGCATTCCGAAATTTCGATTACAAAAGGTAAATGGCTCGTTCATGGAGAACGGTATACGCTTCTATAATAAACTTTCAGAAAGTGTCACTGGGCTTCCTATTAAAAAATTTAAAGTGGACATTAAGAATTATCTGATAAGGAAAGCTTACTATACATAGATAGTTATATTAATGATAAAAGTGCGTGGCCCGATGTCCCGGTCGCTCTGCCCATCGACGGCTAACATATCTGCAATGTCTTTACTATTTGTTATTTAAAAAAATATATATTTTTTATTGTTGTTTGACTTACTACACATCTTACTTATGTATTAGTATTATTAGTTTGAAGCGTGTGTTCTTTTATGAATCTGTTTACTTTTACTTTTTCTGTTAGATTACTTAATGTATTATATAGCTTCAATAGTGTAGGTGTTTTATTACATTGTAACGAGGATCATACAAAAGAGCGATAGACACCAAGCCGAGTTTGTTGCCTGTTCTTCTCGGTGTTGGTCGCGTGGAACTGGCACTAGAGTCACCTAGTTTTAAGACGGTTCAAGATGGTCCTTGTGATTTTATTGAATAAACATACTTTGACTTTGATTTTGACTTTAAGCCTCATGTGTCTGTAATTACACCGGCGACTACACTCTTCAAACCGAAACACAGCGTTGCTGCTTGGCGGCAGAAAAAGGCAGAAAAGCGTGGTGGTAGTACTTCCCCGGACGAGCCCTTCACAAAGAGCTTTTACTATTCTTAAATCTGCTTCCATCAACAAGTAGGTAGTAAAAATTAAATTCGTCTGCAGGTAGACCCGTGTAATTTGTAGTAAGTAAGTACCTATTTAAATCCTCGTGCAATCAAAATAGCTCTCATCGCATATCCATAATACCATTAGCACCGATACAAACTTCTGGCACCCAATTTGTACGAGACATGATAAATGTGTGTATTAACTAGTACTGAATTAATTGCTACTATGTTATCAATTGTGCCAACATAATGATACCAATTGTAAAACATGATCGTTCCAAATTTGAACTTTAAACCGCTGAATACAAGGCGTTGTTACACTAAGAAGGTTCGTTTTCGCATGTTGGCGGGAATGCTAGGTATACCTACCACTTGTAAGGTTCCTACTTATTTTAAGCGTAGGTATGTTATTTATTGAGAATTCGAAATACTTTCAAGTAGAAGATCCGACCAAACGGCACGGTTAAAATTATGACACATGCATAAAACATATAAGTTTAATTAAATAAAAAACGGATTGCATTTATGTAACTCTTCAACATTATTATTTACCAAGAGTGTGGTCAACGCATTTTCTTACGGTGTCATAACGTTTCTACCACCCTAAAACTGGAAAATATGTGTTTGTAGCATATAAAGTTCAAAACGCTGACTACTGCAAAATTTGTAATTACCTCAACAGGGCTACCTTACGCCTTAGACACTCACAGAGTATCGGAAACGAAAAGGTTTGAGGGGATAACTACCGTGCCTGTATATTCTTCTTCTTCTTGTCGTGTCACTAGTTTGTTTCGAAGCAGTGTGGTGAAAGGATTATAAGTAAGCCTCAAAAGGCTCCTTTCGAGACTTTCGAGTACTTGACACGTCATGTTATAGAACTGTCCTGTGAATCAAAGGTCAGTTTTTTTTATCTGCGCGTTTTTCTCAACTCTATGTTATAACAAAAATAATTATAGTCACTGAATGGCTTAAAAGATAAAATTACAATGGCTCTCTAACATAAAAATGTGAGCCATTAATCTCTGCCAATCAAATAAAAATGCTAAGAATTAATTACTCGAATATACATACCGCATAGATTTACTAAATATATCTTCAGAAAACAAAGCAGGTAAAATGATTCATAGACAATAAATTTTAAGTGCAGTCAAAAGAGGCCATAAATATTCTCAACGCTCTAATTACGATACGTCATTATTTATATTTAGAACGAAACCATTAGCAACATTGTCAATCACAGAGATTCATATCTGACGTTCTGCCAGCAATGTCAAATTTTTAATGTTAACCAACCTCCATACAATGCAGCTGTTCTAAGAGTAAAAAATGTTTTTGCACCTTATTTTGCGATAACAGTCGCAACATTGTGTAACAAGGAGATAAAAAAAAATACGTAGTCTTTACATTAAAAGCTCGATCGATTTAATCGGTACAAATTACTATCATTATTCACTGAAAATGTAAGACTTGTAACGGGATAACAACCAGTTAAAGATTGAGGAAATAAATAATGAGTTTGGTCTGCTCAGATTTTTTGACGTTTCTTGTATTATGATTTTACACAACGGCAAATCAATTTAAAAAACGCAAGACATTCATAAAAATTTGAGCGTTCTAAATTTAAACGTATTGGTTTAGCGGTACAAATGTAATAAGTACATACAAGCTAAATAAAAAGTATTTCTTCGGTCATTCAAAAATAGAACGTTCTATTTTTAAACTCTACCGGGGCGAATAGTAATACACTTTTGATTGATTTTGATTTTGACAAAGAAGGTTTTATTTTATGTACATTTTAGTTTTCGAAACATAAATGGTGTAGGTATTCACGAACCAGTCCGCATCAGCAGCAGCAGCAATTAGACCAATTGACGCTTAAAATAGCAGAATTAATTCTCTGGCATCAAAAATAGTGTTAATCAATCTCAATTGAGAGCTAGCGGCTTATCAACATGCACTTCCTGCAATTGTTCTAATCTAAAAATCAACTCCATAGCTTTGAAAAGAACAGTTGACTCACTACAAAATTAAAATGTTAGATATGAATATTAATATACCTAATAATAATATTGGTGGATATTACACATAGCACTATCTCGCCCCAAACTAAGCCAAGGCTTGCGATATGGGAACCAGATAGCTTATATACTACTTATGTCATTTTTTTGTATACACATACATATTTTGTTACATTATAACACCCAGACAGATCTATGTTCATCACACAAATGTTTGTTCTCGGTGGGGATCGAACCCACGGCCCACGGTGCAGAAGGCAGAGCTACTAACAACTGAGTTGTGAAGGCTGTCTAGGTTAGGGTGGTTTGAGAAGGAGAGGCAGGCCCAAGAGAAAATGAATGGACTGTATGAAAGACATGAATAAGAAAGAAGTGAGCACCAAGATAACGAATAGTAGAGAAGAGAAAGAAAAAAAAAGAGAGAAGAAAACCTGTTATGCCGACCCCATGCACTTAGCGTGGGATAAGGATCATCATTATCATCTTCACAACTCTTCAAGGACAGAAGGGTTCTGAAGATTATGATTACTCACTACAAAATCGATAACAACGTTTTGGCCGGGGTGGTCCTGTCATAGTATAGGACCCCTTCATTACCTTCATTTCCTGCTTTGGATGTCGTGAGAGGCTACTAAGGTAAGCGCACCTTAAAGTTGGGTAGCAGTATCCTATGGTTACCTCATATTCTTAAGAAGCTGACAAGCGTCAAGCAATTTTTCTGTCCATTGATCAGCAATTCAAATTTCTGCTTTTCTATTGAACCAACTGCTCCATGGCTCAGCTGCACAACCCATACTCTAATCACAGTCGTACAAATTAAGCTCTTATTTCTATTTCCACAGAGTTCAAATCAGCAGGTGCATGAGGCACCTTGACATAAATAACCTCTGTGTTGCCATTCTCAATCACCACAGTTTTATATCATGTGTTGGACGAATAATAATTATGGTCTAAAATAATGATAGCACACTTTGCATAGTCATTATTGTGACTTGATAATGTTCTTTGCAACACTCTTTGCGCTGATTTTATCGAAGAATATTATAACATCAGTATCATGATCACTTGTTTCTTCAAGATAATTTAATTTAAGAGTAGTAGATCTCTTTGTGAAGGGCTCGTCCGGGGAAGTACTACCACCACGCCTTTTTCTGCCTCCAAGCAGCAACACTGTGTTTCGGTTTGAAGAGTGTAGTCACCGGTGTAGTTACAGGCACATGAGGCTTAACATCTGCATGCCTCAAGTTGATGGACGCAGGGCTGTGCATCGTAGGGCACGTTCCTATCGTGCGTGACTTACGAGGCAATGTTTTGTTATAAGTGATAGTTACCACATAACATCAGGTGGGCCATCCGCTTATTCCATGAGCTAGTTGTATATAAAAAAAGTTAACGCAATTTTTTTCAAAAAAGAGTTCATTGTTTACAATTTCTTCCATTTTTTTATACTAAACACACACATATTTAACTTTTCTGTAACTTTCACCCGCACTGCACACAGACTCACAGACCAGACCACCCACAACACAACTGCGATTATGTCAATAAATATCCCAATATCTAAAAAAACCATAAATTCATTCAATTATCTGGCTATCAGGTGTATTTCCTCTTATTCAAAAGACTCACAAGACGATTCTTCTTTTTGTCGTGTCAATATTTATTTTGAAATAGTGTGGTGAGACGCCGCAATTATGTTAATTTCCAGCACTTGACATAATTATGATGTTTTAGAACTTTCTTGGTTCTACGACGATTTCTTTCACCGATTAGAGTGCACTTGAACATACAAACTCATTGGTGGTTTTGAACCCCCAACCTGAGGATTGGGATCCGGAAAACCGCCTTCCAATCCTTAGGTTGGGGATTCAAAACCAGCCGCTACCACTAGAATACCAGTGCTCTATAACTTTGTTATAACACGTACATAACATCTTTTAGAAAAAATATAAATACCTAATCCAAATATTTCTATAGATTTTTTTTTTCCAATGGAGCTTAGTAAATCGGTCAAGTGTTGCAAAGTAGCTTCTTTGAGAGCATATTCTTAGTGCTATTGTTCATGTCTCACTAGACTGTAAATGGGTTTAGTAAGGTCACATGACATACGACTGATTGGGAGTGGTGACGGGTCACTTTATTATAGGGGCCGGAATTGGCTTCAAGTAAGAATTGAGGCCCGTATCATTATGATATCCCAGAGGACGGTTTGTCTTGAATTTTAAGCTTTGTGATAAAAATCGTTTAGCACTTAGTAGCTAAAGAGTAGTTGCTTTTTATGCGATAAAAATGGGTAGAGTTGTCGAGCTCTTTGTGGAGGGCTCGTCCGGGGAAGAACTAACCACCACGCCTTTTTCTGCCGCCAAGCAGCATTGCTGTGTTTCGATTTGAGAGGCTTAATATCTGTATGCCTCAACTTGATGGAGGCTTCTTAGAGCATCTTGATAACGTGCATGACTTACGAGGCAATGTAAGGTTCTGTTGTTGATGATGATTGGATGGAACAGCAATAATATCATACCTGTATGTACCTGTATCATATCTGTATGCCTCAAGTTGATGGACGCAGGGCAGTGCATCGTAGGGCACGTTCCTATTGTGCGTGACCTACGGGGCAATGTTTTGTTTATAGGTGATGGTTACCACTTAACATCAGGTGGGCCATCTGCTTGTTCCATCAGCTAGTTGTATAAAAAAAAAAAAAAACCTTAAAAGCACTACATTAGGTCCACCAAGCTGATTTTAAAGATCCAGTAGACATTTTTCAATCAAAGCTCTGCATGCAAATCTTAAGAGTCCGGTGACAGCGGCTCGCAATTTCGAGGTGCGATTGGCTATTATTTCATTTTATTTCATTTTGGGGAGGTTGTTTGAAATTATAACTCTAAAGAAACACGCATAAATACTGTTCGAACACAAATAATACAATAATATAAGGGAAATGTGCTTGAGTCAGAAATCATTTTGGTATTAGGTAAATGTAAGACCAAACTTACTAATACCAAAATGATTTCTGATTCGGGCATGTTTCCCTTATATTATTGTATTATTTGTATTCGAACAGTATTTATGCGTGTTTCTCTAGAGTTATTTTTTCAAACAACCTCCCCGAAACGAAATAAAATGAAATAATAGCCAATCGCACTTCGAAATTGCGAGCCACTGTCACCGGAGCCTTAAGACAAACTATTAGCATTCATACCAAAAAAAAATTCTAAAAACTGTTTGCAGACAGCTCAACTGTTTTTATAATGTATTTTTACATTTTGTATTAATTTTTTTCACGTATATTCATTGTAATTATATTATGTTATTTATTATGTGATGAAAATAAAGTGATGCACCGATTTTCATAGCTGTCACATGGCACACTGCCAATTCGTTGTCACACTACACAGTAAATTCATCGAGTGATACATTAGTTAATAAATGAGTCAACACCACGTTATCTCACAATATCATCACTCAACGTTACCAATTAATAGTTTCATCAAATATCTATAGACTGCGTGATATCAATATAAACTCAAAAACAAAACCAAAAATTGAGAAAAATCTTAAGCATAGATTTATCTGTAAATCATTAGATATGTATAATTGTGAGAGCGAAATTCCCGCAAATTCACATTTGATATTCCAAAATAAATAAAATTAAACTCATCATTTAAAGTGTTCGTGAAGTCACATTCGGGTCTCGTCTGAAACCAGCGCTGCTTACAATCAATGGATGGTCTTTTTTCTAAACCATGTACCCATTGTGCTGATGGAACTAGCCAATTGCCCATCCATTATCTATAATAACAGCCCTGCGTCCATCAACTTAAACCATACAGACGTTAAGCCTCATGTGACTGTAACTACACTGGCAACCACACTTCTCAAACCGAAACAGCAACAATACAGGCGGCAGAAAAAGGCATGGTGGTAGCTTACCCGGACAAGCCCTTCACAAGGAGCTACTACTCCAAAATGATGATTAATAAAATAAATATTGGTGGACTTTCCACACACAGCACTATCTAGCCCCAAACTAAGCTTATGTTTGTGGTATGGGAACCAGATAGCTGATATTTTTTTTTTTTTTTTTATACAACTAGCTGATGGAACAAGCAGATGGCCCACCTGATGTTAAGTGGTAACCATCACCTATAAACAAAACATTTCCCCGTAGGTCACGCACAATAGGAACGTGCCCTACGATGCACTGCCCTGCGTCCATCAACTGGAGGCATACAGATGTTAAGCCTCATGTGCCTGTAATTACACCGGCGACCACACTCTTCAAACCGAAACACAGCGTTGCTGCTTGGCGGCAGAAAAAGGCGTGGTGGTAGTACTTCCCCGGACGAGCCCTTCACAAAAGCTCTACTACTCTTAAATATACTGATATACTACTCTTATATACTTTTTTTTTTGTAAACACATACGTATAATATTATATAACACCCAGGCAGAGAATCATCACACAAATGTTTGTTCATGGTGGGAATCGAACCCACGAGCTACGGCGCAGAAGGCAGAGCTACTACCAACTGAGCTACGTAGGCTGTGTCGTATGATGATGATGAACAGTAGCGTATCTGCATAGCGTAGGTGTAATACTCATCACTTGGCTCGCTGCAATTGTGGGGTCGTCAACACTGTAATGGATTATTCAATTCACTTCAGGGAAACTAAGGGCCGCCGGACACGACAGGATTAATTGTCGACCTCTGAAGCAATATCTTTAGGATCACCTGAGATATAAAGTAATTTATCGCATTTATTGAGAGATTTGACACATGTAATACAAATTCTTAATCGTTAATTTAAATTTTTTTAAGATTAAAAATTATTGATAAGTTGTGGAAAATCGTAAACACTTTAATTACTCTCAGATTTGATGATGTGTGTGACTTACCCCCAGTTTGTGAAAGCGCGATCAACACTGATCGACTGTCTAGTCACTTGCTATCTTTATCTAATTTGAAGTAAAAGCTGAAATAGCAAGTGACTTGACAGCCGATTAGTGTTGATCGTGCTTTCAGATACCGGGGGACAGTTATTTAAATTCTATAGATGTCATCATTTTTAGTAAATCAATTACTTATTTTTTATAATTAAATAAAAATTTATTAAGTAATATACCTAGAAGTGAAGAATAAATTTTTGTTTTAAATTTTTTTTTATCTTATATTTCATCAACTAGTTAAAACCTATAATGAAATTCCTGCTGCATTCAGTCCATATTCATTTTCTTCAGTTGCGTTTTTCTCGTATCTGGAAACAAAAGAAAAGTTATATTATTGCCTGCAGGAGCGTAATTTAAAACATAGTTTAAAATTACAGGCTAGGTCTTTTTTTATCGACGACCTCTGTGGCGCAGCGGGCGAGAGTCCGCCTGCGACGCTAGAGGTTGCGGGTTCGATTCCCGCCTCGGAACAAATTTGTGTACGATCTGCAGAAATTTGTTCCGTTGGTCTGGGTGTTTTCTATGTATATAATAAAAAAATATCTATCTATGTAAGTATATAATGTATTATATATATCAGTCATCTAGTACCCATAACACAAGCTTTGAGTAGCTTACTTTGGGGCTAGATGGTGCTGTGTGGATTGTCCAGCATTATTTATTATTTATTATACAAACAACTTATCGCACTCCTAAGGGAGTTTTATTGAATGGAGCCCTTAGTGACCCGTAGTATAATAAAATAGAGCTAAAACAGAGCCCTTAGTGACCCGTAGCATACAACCATAATAAAATAGAGCTAAAACAGATGTAGAACAATTTTAAATCCTCCAATGTCCGTTCTCGTTTACAATTAATCCGGGCCTGCGCGCGGTGGCATAATTGCCTGCGCATGAGCATGAGTTAGTGACATCAACGCGGCGCCGGCGCAATTGCGACCTTCCGACCAGCCAACAGACACAGATGTATTCACTTAATAATTATAACAGAATAGTTAGCACTTATAGTGAGTACACAGTGGCCAAAAACTCCCGATAACGATACATCTGAATTGCGACCTTCCTACCACCGAAACTGAAAACAAAAACCAGCCTTCAGATAATATGACATGTATAATATATAGTACATTCATAAAAGAAAAATAGTGCTTATATAGTACACGGTGTCAAAAGCCTATACCGTCCTGAAAACTATGCAAAATATTCCACAGCTTATATAACCTTTAACTTTGACTCCTACAATTAAACTGGCTATACCTATAGGTATAACTGGCTTTAGAGGACTTCTGCTAAAAACCTCGCAAATTGCAACATTATAAAAGACATAATTATAAGAGCACCGGTGGTCTAGTGGGAGTGACCCCGCCTTCCGATCGTAAGGTCGCAGGTTCGAATCCGGTCGTGCACCAATGGATTTTTCTATCGAAAAATTTATGTGCGCAATGCCAGTGCTCTTAAACGGTGAAGGAAAACATCGTGAGGAAACCAGTTAGTATTCTAACAGCGGCGATGGGCTTGCAACCTGTCACGTATGGAATACTAGCTACTGCAAAATGTGGGTATGTGCCAAATGTAATGTTTGGACGTACCTCTGACTACCCCCCTTAGACATCCTCAAAGAATCTTGAATTAGTACCTACTTGGTACTGGGAGATCTGAAGGGATATCTACCGTACCTGGGGATCAAAGTCGTGAAGCTGTTTCAGTTTTTAATTATAACCCCTAAACTTATTATTTATGAAAAATCACTTTCCGTTGAATGAAAGTTGTGTGCAGTAATCCCAAAATCTACCCGAAAATCATTATTATTTTGGAAAGCTTATGAAGTACATAAGGGAAAATTGCTACGAATATTTAAAAGCTGAAAATGCCTATATATATAAATATTTATCCCTTAGATTTATCCTTTGGAACCTTCGTATTTTTCAGCAACAGTATTTGCACACCTTGTTAAAATACTAACTGACAATGTCGTGCTCTGGTTTTCTACGAACTAACAGGATGGCTTTTACACCTTGTTCAAATACTGACTTACAATGTTAAGCTGTGATTTTCTACGAACTAGCAAAATTAACAGCAATGACAAAATGCAAATACAAGATTGAATTTAGCTTCTACAATGTAAGTCTCATAACCAACGTCGCTGGCTTAAAATGCTGATAACCAGCCCTATCCCAACGGATGAAGTGTTAACAGGCTGACTAACGTCCAACAACATTTTTCTTGCCCATTACAATGTTTTTAAAATTCTAACTGCAATATGTTTTAAACTAGTTGCGCCCCGCGGTTTCACCCGCGCAGATAATTCTCCGTATTCCCACGACATAAAAAAAAGCCTATGTGCTATTCCAGACTATAATTTATCTCTCCCAAGTTTCATCCAGGTCCGTTCAGCCGTTCCGGCGTGAAAGAGTAACAAACATCCATCCATACTTACAAACTTTCGCGTTTATAATATTAGTAGGAGAGCTCGCTCGCTTGATGCTTGTTCTTATGAACTTGACTTGACTTCTTGGTACCAGAGTAAGACATAGCTCGCAGAGTTTAAGAGTAATAAGGCTCTTTGTGAAGGGCACGTCCGGGGAAGTACCTACTACCACCACGCCTTTTACTGCCGCCAAGCAGCGATGCTGGGTTTCGGTTTGAAGAGTGTGGTTACCGGTGTAAGGCACATGAGGCTTAACATCTGTCTCAAGATGGACGCAGGGCAGTGCATCGTAGGGCACGTTCCTTGTGCGTGACTCAGAAGTCAATAGGTGATGGTTACCACTTAACATGTGAACAGCAGATGACACAATAATAATGTTCTAGAATAATATTCTAGAACGCGTTCACATTCTTCACTACCAATACACGAGATATCATGCGACTGCGTTTTTGTGCCCTCATTATTAAAGTTAGCACAAAATAATTATGTCTCCAAGCCACGGTTAATTGTTTTAATTACTCCATGTTCGCCACAGTCTTCGAAAAATGGCTGGGTACCTATGTCGAAATTCCATTATAATGGTTTTTTTAGATAGTTAATTGACTCAGGCGTGACTTTGCGGAAGTCCATTGTTAAATATAAATTAACTCGAACAAAGCAATATGTAGTACTTATCCGCTGAACTAATCTCCTTAAGCTGGAATAAACTTAATTAGACTTCGACACGTGTTTCACTTCTCTACGAAGCATCTTCAGGAAATTGACCCGCTGTGCACCGAACGTGTTACCTCGTCGAGCGCTGAGCTGAAAGTGAGTCAATACTCGCCCGCCCCACTATTTATACCTGCGCCGCCAGGTTTTTTTAGATATTGGGATATTTATTGACATAATCGCAGTTGTGTTGTGGGTGGTCTAATCTGTGAGTCTGTGTGCAATGCGGGTGAAAGTTACAGAAAAGTTAAATATGTGTGAGTGTTTAGTATAAAAAAAATGGAGGAAATTCTAAACAATGCACTCTTTTTTGAAAAAAATTGCGTTAACTTTTTTTTATATGCAACTAGCTCATAGAACAGGCAGATGGCCCACCTGATGTTATGTGGTAACTATCACTTATAACAAAACATTGCCTCGTAAGTCACGCACGATAGGAACGTGCCCTACGATGCACTGCCCTGCGTCCATCAACTTGAGGCGTACAGATGTTAAGCCTCATGTGCCTGTAATTACACCGGCGACCACACTCTTCAAACCGAAACACAGCGTTGTTGCTTGGCGGCAGAAAAAGGCGTGGTGGTAGTACTTCCCCGGACGAGCCCTTCTCAAAGAGCTCTACTACTCTTATAATGTTGTTCAGCTTGGGTCAGCTAGCTAGTAATTTATATGTATAAATACGAGTTGTGCTCCGCGGTTTCACTCGCGCAGATTTAAATCCCGGTATTCCCACAGGATAAAAAGTGGCATATGTGCTATTCCAGACTATAATCTCTTTGCCAAGTTTCACCCAGATCCGTCCAGACGTTCCGGCGTGAAAGAGTAACAAACATCCATCCAATCCATACTTACAAACTTTCGCGTTTGTAATAATAGAAAGTAGGATACCAGCTGTTTCAATAACGTTGCGCTGATTGGCATCGGGAATAACTGAAATAGATAGCTAATTAAGAAGAATCTATTAATTGAATTGGATACAAAAGCTATTAATGAAACGAATATTTATAACAAAATGGAATATAAATAGGCATTTCATGTTTTTCATCTTCTATAATTCTTAAATAATAAGCGCAGCGCATTATGTTAAGTTGCAACCATATACACCTAACAAAGCCTAATAAATTGCGTACGATATGATATATTTTTTATACTGCTACTGATGGAACAAGACAAAGTATGACACACCTGATGTTAAATAGTAATTACCACTTAAACCAAATCATTGCTCGTAAGTCACGCAATAAGTGCCCTACGATGCACTGCCCTGCGTCCATCAAAGAAGACTAAAAATAAATACCACCTTACAACAGTTAGGTACTAAAAGCACTATGCACTAATGAACGTACCCGAACTCTGTTGTTATATCGCCATTTGTGAATGCTAATCCGTTTTTGATGAATCCAATTGGCCAGTAATTTAGAGCTAGCTTCTCAGACTTTGATTTGAGTCTACTATTTTTCGAAAAAGCTATTAAAAAAGCTTTAAAAATCGATTAGTAGCTGCAAAGCCATGTGCTTCAGAATACTAGGAACTTTAAATTTTTACTTTGTAATGCCTTTTGCGCTGATAGATGTATTTTGATATTCATTTATCGATTAAATTTACCAATTGTATTAGCTTCAGCTTCGCCCCGCGGTTTCACCCACACAAGGGAACGAATCTCGTTCCTTCTCTCTCGCACTCGTTAAACGTATAATTCGATTTTGGCAACAAAACCCGAAAAATGCCAAATGTCTTTTCTCACTTGCATTCGAACGAATTAGGTAGTGAAAAAAACTTTAACTTAAGCCGCGGAGTACCGTCAAACAACTTTTTGGTCGCCCTAAATAAAAGCGTTCAGCAATAAATAAATTTTGATCCAATAAAGTTTTCCCAGCAAAAAGTTTTCTTTACTATTTTATGACCTTTTAGGCTACCTCTTAGGTAAGAAAACATGATATCTTGATTGAAATTATTTATATGATTATTATGTATTTTGTACATTTTGCAAATAATTGTACCTATTTATAGTTTTTTCTTTGTAAATAAATAAATAAATTTGATACATTATTCTCCGAAACTTTGACCATTGAAACCAACCTAGATTTAAGAAGCGAAAAGGTGATGGTTACCACTTAACATCAGGAGGGCCATCTGCTTGTTCCAACAGCTAGCTGTATAAAAAAGACGTTTCAACGTGATCTTTGTGATTTAATTGAATCGCCTTTTGACTTTGTGGTTTACAATTTAACATAACATTCAGTAATAGTCATCTTCATGTTGAAATCTGATGTTTTTTGACGCTTTTGCTACACGTTTGGCTATCAGCCTCTTTAGTACAGCAATCAGACGGACAGCAAAACGAGTGTTATTTGGCACAAATTATAACGAAACTCGGTTTTAGCTAAATATTTGGCCACTATTTAAGAACAAGCCTCACGTAGGTATGCTTTAAGGTTGTTCCCAACCAAACCTTAAACTAACGAGTGGAGATGAAAGGGAATGAAAGAAAAATCCCTTTGAATGATATCGTGTAACTACAAGGAGTCCCTGTATTCGTTACCGCTTCTAGAAACTGCTGAAATCTTAATGTTATGTTTTTCTCAAAAGTTTTAGATGCGGTCTCCTATAGAAACGTTTTCTTGTAACTATAACGGTTAAGGTCCCTACCCTTTATCCCAAAAATCAATTCTGTATGGTACAGTCGGGTTGGGTGCAACCCCATTCTTACACCGTCTTTTTGCTGGAGTGGAACTGGCATCTGAAGCGTCTCAACGCTTTAATTTGACAAATTCTCAAGCCTTTCTCAAGAAATTGTTTCTTAAGAAGCGGTGAACGGTAAAAAACTTAAGGGCCCGGCGACAGCGGCTCGCAGTTTCGAGGTGCGATTGGCTATTATTTCATTTTATTTCATTCCGGGGAGGTTGTTTGAAAGAATAACTATCCAGTGACACGCATAAATACTGTTCGAATACGAATAATACAAAAATATAAGGGAAATGTGCTTGAGTCAGAAATCATTTTGGTATTAGGTAAACGTAAGGCCAAACATACTAATACCAAAATGATTTCTGATTCGGGCATGTTTCCCTTATATTATTGTGTTATTTGTGTTCGAACAGCATTTATGCTTGTCACTGGATTGTTATTCTTTCAAACAACCTCCCCGAAATGAAATAATATCCAATCGCACCTCAAAACTGCGAGCCGCTGTCGCCGGGCCCTTAAGCCAGTTTTCACATTTAAAAATGGGACTTTATTATATTTTTCTAATTTATATACTACTAATATTATAAACGCGAAAGTTTTGTTAGTATGGATGGTTGGATGGATGTTTGTTACTCATTCACACAGGAACGGCTGAACGGATCTGAATTAAACTTGGCAGAGATAGATTTTTATTATTATTTATATTTTTATTATAGTCCGGAATTTTTATTACTACCGGACTATAATAAATAAAATAAATAGGCATTAATAAACATAAATAGGCTTCTTTTCATTCCGTGGGAATACCCCTTAAGAAGTCATTTTAGTAGCATTTCATTTAAGAGACGTATAAATAATCAGTGATAACAAACGGTTAGCCCCTTAAAACCTTTACCATCAGGGCCCGTACCACCATCTCTTGAAGCATTCTTATTTCAATATTACTTTAATTTTTGATCATGCATGCTAACTTTATGCAGTTGATATAAGACATTCAAGAATGCTTCAAGAAATTGTGGTACGGGCCCAGGGTGACATAAGATAATTATTAGATTCAGGCGTGACTTTGCGGAATTCCATTGTTAAATATAAATGATTTAAAACAAATTTTTATTATAGTGCTAATCCGCCAATATAAGTTAGCTTAATGTAGACTTGTGAATAAGTCTGCATTAAGTTCAGTTCAGTAAATTTATATCATCAAGGTGACGTAAAAATGACCAGTGATAAAGACCAGCCACTAATAGAGATAGCACCTCCCTCACTAAGTCGGTTAAGGTAAGTACTCCTGGCTAATTGAAACGGACGTGAAATCGATTACAACGCACAGTACAACCGGGGTATAATCTTGGATTATGTAGTATAAGGAGTACTGCAGACAAAACATCACTTCTCTAAAATAAACACAGGTAAAAAAAAACACACGTAACTACTAGAATTACACACAACACAGAGGAGACAAATTAGCATTTAGCATGATTTTTTGTGTTTTCCTGCTTTTCTTTCTCTATAAACTGTTTGTTATCTAATAAATATTGCGTAGCGTTATAATAATACTCTTTGTCTATATTGTTTTTTTCTATGTTCTCTGTGTTTTGTGCGTCAAATAAATGTTTCTTTCTTTCTTACTTACTATAATGTTTAAGGCCCTTATTCATAATGGTCTTTGAGAGCGCCAAAAGCTTATCAGACCGATAAGTATGTTGCCGTCTCTTTTCGTTGGGATGAACTATGAAGTGACAGTGACGATACTCTATTGAGCCGCTATTAAATGGCAGGGATTATGAATAAGAGGGTTAGTGTTTTAGTGTTAGTGTAACAATCTTTTTTTTAGAGTTCCATACCCAAAAACATCCTCAAACGATTTTGAGTTGGTTCTGCTGATATTATCTGAGGGGACATCTACGATGCCTCTCTGAATGATGTATACTGAAGTAAGTGTTTTGTCTACCCACCTTCGTTGCACTACAATGTAACCAAAATCCCCTGTGCTTCGCGTCTCGCCTTTCGCTTTTCAATCAAGCCGGTGCGCTTCGGAGTTGCCTAAACTGTCGGCGGTTCGAATAAAATTGTCTGATATTTATTTATTACTTTATTGCACACAAAAAAAATTGTGGAATTCTCTCCCTCATTCTATCCGCGCTAGTCCCTCGCTTGGTATATTTAAAGCTAAAGTCAAAGAGCACTATCTTTCCCTTTGAGTATGTATATTAAAATATGTATATATTTATCATATATATCGTAAGTAGGTATATATATTATATATTTTATATATAAGTATAAACAATATATGTATGTTTAAGTAGGTACATATGTCTTGTGTAGATTTAGGTATTTATTTTATCTTGTTTTTTAATAGTTGTAGTAGTTATTAATATAATTTATTTATCCTCTCTCATTTTGTACACGCACCCACCTCTAATTTCAATCTCTCACAATCCTTCAAGGTTTGCTGGAAGAGATCTCTTTTTAGGGTTAAGCTCGCCTTTGTACATGTATTGTTATTTAAGTTTACTGTATATTTTCACTGTGTACAATAAAGAATAAAGAATAAAAAAAGTGTACCTACATACAGAAGGTGGGCTTGAGGTGCTACGAGCATTATCTATCAAAGTCAAAATGTATAGAGCACCGGTGGTCTAGTGGGAGTGACCCCGCCTTCCGATCGTAAGGTCGCAGGTTCGAATCCAGTCGTGCACCAATGGATTTTTCTATCGAAAAATTTATGTGCGCAATGCCAGTGCTCTTAAACGGTGAAGGAAAACATCGTGAGGAAACCAGTTAGTATTCTAACAGCGGCGATGGGCTTGCAACCTGTCACGTATGGAATACTAACTACTGCAAAATGTGGGTATGTGCCAAATGTAATGTTTGGACGTACCTCTGACTACCCCCCTTAGACATCCTCAAAGAATCTTGAATTAGTACCTACTTGGTACTGGGAGATCTGAAGGGATATCTACCGTGCCTGGGGATCAAAGTCGTGAAGCTGTTTCAGTTTTCAGTTTTTTCAAAATGTATTTATAATTATTCAATAAAATCGCAAGGATCATTTGAAACGTCATAAACGTAGGTGACTCTAGATGCCAGTCCCACGCGACCAAAGCCTAGAAGAACAGACAACAAACATATCTGTCAACAAAGTAGATAATGATATTGGCGTGCTGATTCATTTCCTGTCATCTTACGAAGCAACACAGCATTTTCATTTTAATTGTTTTTCTAGTGTTATTTTGAGTTGTGTTGTGTAATTTTGGTGGTATTTTAACCAACATTACTTGTGGTCTTAGCACAAAGTGTAAGCATTTGAAACGAAAGTGTATTATGTGATATCGCGATTTGACCGAAAATGTTTCAAATGTTTTGAAGGAACCGCCACCATTTTCTTCAAAACAATTGACTGACTCGACTTTGGACTGACGTGACTAGAAACATAACTACAAAGAGTATAATCTCTGAATCACTTGACATTGGCAAGATTGTCTATGACAGGAGCCAAAAAAAGAAGAAAGAAGAAGATATTGGCGTGCTACCCGGGCGTCAGAATAGCTTGAAATGTTCGTTCAAATGTTTGATTGCTGGGCCACACGAGACTTATCTTCGTGCCACACAGCAATCAAACATTTTAACAAACATTGATGCTATATCTGGCTTTATAAAAATAAACAGATTTTTTATACAACTATCTGATGGATCAAGCAGATGGCTAACCTGATGTTAAGTGCTTACCATCACCTATAACAAAGCTTTGCCTCGTAAGTCACGCACGATATGAACGTGCCCTACAATGCATTGCCCTGCGTACATCAACTTGAGGCATACAGATGTTAAGCCTCATGTTCCTGTAATTAAACCGGCGACCACACTCTTCAAACCGAAACACAGCGTTGCTGCTTGGCGGCAGAAAAAGGCGTGGTGGTAGTACTTCCCCGGACGAGCCCTTCACAAAGAGCTCTACTACTCTTAAAAGTAGTTGGTAGTGGCTTACCACTTCAAGAATAAATAAAAAAATCTAATCCCTTTCACATTTGTGTAGGAAACTCTAGCGTTTGACCGTTATCTGATCGAACGATCACTGGCCCAAATAAACAGTAATAAATCAAAAAACGACCGAAACCTCGTAACTAAAGCCTACAGGCGCGCCTTGAGCTCACAAGATATCAAATTACCATCCTTTCGTAGTCAAGTGTAAGAAAAATATATTTATCTGTCGCAAAAACCTACGTGAAACTATAATGAAGTTATAGCAAAATAGTACGTAGTTAAGGAGTGCAAAATAGTAGAGTTTTTTGAGAAGGGCTCGTCCGGGGGAGTCTACCACCACGCCTTTTTCTGACGCCAAGCAGCAACGGTTTTCGGTTTGAAGAGTGTGTTATGCAATGCATCGTAGGGCACGTTCTTATCTTGCGTGACTTACGAGACAATGCTTTATGTGATAGTTATCACTAAACATTCAGACATTACCAGTGTATGTATTAATAGTTATTTGTTATACAAGAGTGCAAAGTTGCTTTTTAACCGCGTGCTCAATTTTGATGACCGAGCAAGCGAAGGATTCTAAAATTTAATCACGAGCGCAGCGAGTGATTCAAAATTAGAATCCTGAGCGTTAGCGAGGGAATCAAAAGAGCACGAGGTGAAAAATCTTTGCACTCGAGTGCAACACGTAACTTTTCATTCCACCTCAGCGAGGAAATGACTAAATGCAAAAAAAAAACGTTTACAATCACATGCTGGCGTCAAACAAACTTCCTCGTCGCTAGAATCACTCATTTTAGATTTTTCACTTGTTTTCAAGTTTCTCGTTTTTAATAAAAGGTTTAACAATGACGTGAAAAAATGCCGCGTAAAGAACCGCGTACAAAGCAAATTGAATAAAGAACACCAAGAAGGTTCCGAGTCTGAGTTTTTAACAAATTAAAAAAAAGTTGTATGATATATTCGGCATCATAGAGGTAGCAGTAAATAGGTTTAATGTTTTTTTTTAATTCACAAACTTAGTGCACACGATGTTCTAAATTCAATTTACTTTATCCTCTAGAGAATAAAAACGGCTTTTGCACTCAGATATTGAAGAGCAAAATTACTCTTGCCGAGATGGTGGGATGAAAAATAAATTACACGATTTATTAAAAATGCCAACGCTGATAGAAAAATATTGTTACTGTTTCAGACTGATACATAGGCCAATAGGCGGACACAACACATCCCGCCGGCTTGTGAAAGCTCGACCAAAGCTAATCGGCTGTCAAGACACTTGCTATCTCTATCTAATTTGAAGTAAAAGCTGAAATAGCAAGTGACTTGACAGCCTTGACCCAAACACAACATTAGTGTTCAACTAATATTCGAATTAAACAAATGCAACAAAATTATTAGATAAGTGATAGGTATCACTTATTGAAAAGTTTCGTGTTCTTTGTCAGATCTGTAAGCTCTGTAAACTTTTACGGAACCCTAAAGTCGTCCAATCTATAGTTTTGTTTGAGCAATGCCAGTAACAAGAGAGGCGGGTGTTGGGTCGGGTTTCAACAAGCATTGTTACCACGTCACTCGTTTTGTTTGTTTTATGATAGGTACCACGAAATAAACTATGAATTATTCGTGACAATATAATAAATATAAATCAATAAATATTGGTGGACTTTCCACACAGATAGCGATCTAGCCCCAAACTAAGCCAATGCTTGTAATGCGGGAAGGGATACTTTATAAATACTTACTTGAAATACAATTATAATAACACCCAGACAGAGAATAAACACACAGATGTTTTGTCCTCTGTGGGAATCGAACCCACGGCCAATGGCGCTGAAGGCATTGCTACTACCAACTGAGCTGTGAAGGCTGTCAAATAATATAAATTTGGGGTAGTGTATTTTTTTTAAGCTATTGACCACTAACATACCTAGTGCACACAGAATAAACTGGGAAAACTACATACTAGTCAGATTTCAAAACTTATTTCGCCATTAGAATGCTACATTACCCCTGATTAAAATAGGCTATATTCAAAAGCAAAAAAAAAATCACCTGTGCGAAGCTAGGACTAGCCGCTAGTTTTTAATAAACCAGCAAAAATGGTCTTGGAAAATAAAAAAAAACCATCCCCAAATATATTTATTTCTTCACAAAATATGGAATCAATATGAACTCATAGTGAGTAAATAAAATAAAATATTAATATGGGTGGAGTTTCACACAGAACTATAATATTATGCCTTATAAGCAAAGCTGAGTATGAAAACCAAATAGCTATTTTATTAATACTTGTAATATTTAAACCAATAGGTATACTTTCAAATGACCAAGGAACAGATAGGAAAGTTTAAGAATAGTTATTTATTACAACGCAAAAACAAAATGTTAACTTTCTACTGCCTTCGAAAATCTCAACCGCAATTCCAATAGAAATTAGCACTTTAAGCTCACCATTGACTGCTTGCTAAAATATCCGGCTATCTCTATATTATAGCACTCTTCAGCACGAAATAAAAATATCTTTAATAAGTACACAAGGATAACTAAAACGTCTTCTAGTAAATTTCCTTGCGACCAAAGGCCAGAAGAACAGGCAAGAAAATTATGGCTTGGTAAGGTTAACTTACGGCGCGCCACTATCTCGCTCGCACAATGGAATATTTTTAAAGATATAAAATCACTGAATGTAGTTATGTAAAATCGCAATCGGTCAAGCTAGTTTTCATACATAAAAATTTGAAAAATATAATGTCGCATTTTTAAGTATGAAAACATGCTTGGATCAAATTTTTAATTCCGCTAAATCTTTATAATGCCATTGACAACAACTTGACCGATCGCGATTTTACATAACTATATTCAATGATTTGATATCTTCATTCGCAAGCAAGATAGCGGCGCGCCGTATGCTGCGCCTTAATACAGACTTTTTCCCGGCAAGCAGCGACGTAAAAGCCAAAAAGTTTTACTTCAACAGAATCGCAAGGATCACTTTGAAACGTCTTAAAGCTAGGTGTATCTAGGTGCCAGTTTCATGCTACTAATCCTAGAACAGGCAAGAGCGTGTGTCGGGTGTGTGACTCGTCCAGGTAAGCAGCTATGTCTGCCGCCAAGCAGACACACACAGCACAAAGGAGACATAATTAATTTGAAATATTTCACGGGTATTTATCGCGTTTTACCTTATTGCATTGCAACATAGCCGAAACGTGTGGAAATTATTGAAGGTAAAACGCGATAAATATCCGTGTAATATTTCAAATTAATTATGTGTATGATCGTGAAAGTTTAAAAAATACTACAGAGGAGACAAATGGGCCTCAAACATTGTTATTGTATTTTTTTGCTTTTCTCACTCTTTGTATTGTTTATTTTCTATATTGTTATTTCTGTGTTCTCTGTATGTTATGTCTAAATATATATAACTCAAAGGTGACTGACTGACTGACTGGCTGACATAGTGATCTATCAACACACAGCCCAAACCTCTGGGCGGATCGGGCTGAAATGTGGCAGGCAGGTAGATGTTATGACGTAGGCATGCGCTAAGAAAGGATTTTGATCAATTTTACCCCCAAGGGGATAAAATAGGGGATGAAAGTTTGTATGAAACATGGAATTCCTTTGCGCGAGCAAAGCCGCGGGTTCAGCTATAGTGTCAAATAAATGTTTCTTTCTTTCTCTTTCTATCTAAGGCACGTTCTTTAAGGCAATGCTACACAGACAAAGTGCGAAGACTCAAAAGAACCAAACCTTTTGAGTTAGTGCAGTGACAAACATAATATTGTGTAGTGATAGTGCTACTTTTAATGAACACAAGAACAATGTGTCTGAAGACTGTAAGAAAAGTGCCAATGGACACATTCTTAGTAATACTTATTCTATATAATTGAGTCAAAACAAAATTACTCATTAGCCTACCTGGCTAGAATCTCATGCGCTAAACTAATTTAGTAAAAAAAATAAGGCAATGCTTTATGAAAAAACGAAAATGAAAAAAAATAAAAATTTTGATGGGCCATAATTAACAAAATCAACAGTATGTAGCTGTGCTATAATGTAAAAGGTTTGCTATATTTAGCAATGACAGTAAAGACCATGTGCATGGTCTGAAAGCTGCCTCACGCTTTGTGATGTAGCTTGACCCAACATCTAATGGCATAGAAACAAAGAGGAATTTTGCACGTCTTCCGCTAAACTCTTAAAGCACTATCTCAATACGAATTCCAGAGGCGACTTTCGCGTCTAAATTGCCACTTACAAAGCTTTCAAACTATCCAAAGTGACCACAGTAACACCACGCAAAACACGACTCTACCACCTAGCTATACGACTCAAAATCGGTTCAAGAATTAGCGACCACACGTCACAATAGTCTTTTCCCATGACGGTCATCCATGTGTGGTTGTTGTCATCAAACTCTTGATAAACGAATTTACACCTAAACCTTTTGAATCTAAGATGGGGTTTCGGTTGGCTGCCAGTGTAAGTACTGGTCATTTCCCGAAAGTGGTTGAGTCTTCCTTGTACGGCAGTAATTAATGGCTTGCAGTGTTTCTAAGCTGGCATTTCATGCTTGGTTGCATGAGAAGTCGCAGAAACTGTCACTATGTTACTAAAAAGTTGCCAATCTCAGCCTCTATGGATAGAAAACAGGTTTAGGCTGGATCTCGAATCTACCGTGCACGCTTGCATTTCATACAGCTTTTGATGCATGGTCAACTTGGTCAACTTTCCCTTAGTTATTTTATTTCCTTCTTTTTTTATCGGATTTAATCTGCGCGGTGTCACCCGCGCAGATTAAATCCTGGTATTCCCATGGGATGAAAAGTAGTCTATGTGCTATTCCAGACTACAATCTATCTCTCTCCAAGTTTCATCCAGATCCTTTCAGCCGTTCCGCCATGAAAGAGTAACAAACATCCACCCATACAAACTTTCACGTTTATAATACTAGTTGCGCCCCGCAGTTTCACCTGCGCAGATTTAAATCCCGGTATTTCCACGGGATAAAAAGTAGCCTATGTTTTATTCCAGACTATAATATATTTCTCTGCCAAGTTTCATTCAGATCCGTTAAGCCGTTTCGGCGTGAAAGAGTAACAAACATCCATCCATCCATCCATCCATCGGGTATGACCTACATTATTAAGTTCGCCTATGTTAAGTGCAGGTCTGTGTAGGTATTCATTAAAGTCTTTTTGACTTTGACATGCATTGTGTGACAGAAACAACAAGCCTGCTTTCTACGCAAATGACTCCCGTAGTAAGTCAATACAACCTCTCATTTGTAAGCTAGCTGTATTGGCTATAATTGTAAAGTGATGGTACGTTTTTGTAGCGACCACCAGCGGAATAAGTATGCGAATAAATTATTAGATTACTGTATCTACAGGGTGCAAAAGTATTACTAAAATAAATAAATAAATAAGTAAATTAATTCTTGTAATGTTATGTTTTCTTGTGGTGTACAATAAAGAGTTTTCTATCTATCTATCTATTTACTAAAGAAAACTTGAAAAATATGTGATTGAAAATAAGGAGTAGCGCGTTCATTGTTCTGAAACACGAAGAGTCATTTGCAGTAAAGTTTCAAAATAATACTTAAAAAAGTAAGTGTACGTACCTATTTCAACGACCTCGGTGGCACAGTCAGAGATAGAGAGATTGAAGGAGTGTTTATATTATGTAAAAACATGCATAATATAGTAAGGAAACACCCATACGAAGCGAAAGGGTACTAGATAATTATGCTTTATTTTAATTTAACGCTTCCTGCCCTTAGGACCAGGGAGTAGTCTTTTTACACCCTCTGGTAATGTGTTATCTACTTTGATTCCAATAATTTAGCACTACTCGACATTTATCTGCTAAATCTGTTATTCCATGGTTCATAAATTGAGTACAAATTGCCTTTAACGTGTTCATAAATAGGAATCATTTCGGTTTTGGAAGTAATTTGGTTAAAATGTTTGGCATATCTCTTCCCTTTTGTATAATTAAACGGTTTCTACATTTTGATGGTGTGCAGTCGGTGGACATTGCTGTGGCACAAATACAAAAAAATACAAAATAACTTTATTGACATAGATATAGAATAGAATAGAATAGAAAATTGTTTATTTTATCTCATAATTTTGATGGTAGATATGTAGGTGCAATTCAATATTGAATCCATAGGCCCGAACTAGTTATTACTGTGTTTCAGGAAACGTCACTGCTATGTTACCTTTGCATGATTATGATTATGATTGTTACGTTCTGGTGTCCACAATTCTTTGTTGTCATTATGTACCGTTAGGTAGGTACAGTTAATAAACAAAGTTTTTTATTTTGAAAATAGTTTTGTTCTCGTCAGGTCTAATGACATCTAAAAACATATGCCACTATTTTTCAGATACTTTATTCTTTATTGCACACAATTAGAACATACAGTAAACTTAAATAAAAAACATGTACAAAGGCGAGCTTAACCCTAAAAAGAGTTCTCTTCCAGCAAACCTTGAAGGATTGTGAGAAATTGAAATTAGAGCTGGGTGCGTGTACAACATGAGATAGAAAATAAATAAATTATATTAGGTAGTTACTTATTACTATTATTAAAAAAAAGATAAATATATATACTATACTTTTGTTTATTTATACAAAAAATGAAATGAATGTAATTTTGATTTTTGTTATTATAAAATAATAATACTAAATAATTATAGGTGGACTTTCCACACAGTACTATCTAGCCCCAATCTAAGCCTAAGCTTGTGTTATGGGAACCAGATAGCTGATATACTACTTATATACTTTTATAACATTTAACACAACTTTTTGACAAACTAATATAGGTATATAGGTAAAGTTTTCAGGAATAAAGGTTTTTAGCATCGTGTCAGAAACTCACAGCGTCGACGTGCCATACCATCGACCGCTAACTACAAAATCTGCACATCAATCTCCCCTAAGTCCACTGCGAAGCGATCGTAGTTTAAAACCAATAAGCGATATTGGACGCACTCGGACAAGGGTCTAAGGACTTGGACACATTAAGCCGTATTTATTGAGCACCCTAATGATTGATCCACACTACTTTGGGGCGATTTGCGCTGTGTGTCAACAGCTTAAGTTAGTCGCCTTGTTGGGCAATATTTGAAGTGGTTTTAATGATTTTTGGATATCGCCTTTGGGTCATTGGGGAACATTGAGAAATATTCATAACTCATATAAAAATAAATATAAGTGGACATTCCACATTCAAATTTTTTCGATTAGATGTAAATTGGTGAAATACATTAAGGTTTTTACAAAAAATAGCCATTAATAGCATACAATTTCTAGCAAAATGTACGAAATACACATGAAACGCTTGAACTGCTTATCTTCAGACCTTTGTGAAAGATCTAGAGGGTTTAAAAATTATTTAAGTTAGGTCATTGATGATTTTATTTTGACGACCTCAGTGGCGCAGCGGGCGAGAGTCCGCCTACGACGCAGAGGTTGCGGGTTCGATTCCCGCCTCAGAACAAATTTGTGTACGATCTGCAGAAATTTGTTCATTGGTCTGTTTTCTATGTATAATAAAAAATATCTATCTATGTAATTATATAATGTATTAAATATATCAGTTATCTAGTACCCATAACACAAGCTTTAGTGGCTTACTTTGGGGCTAGATAGTGCTGTGTGGATTGTCCAGCATAATTTATTTTATTTATTTATTTATTTCAGCCGTATCAACGGTCGCCGTTTTTACAAAACGAAGATTAATGCAGTGTATTATTGGGCGTTTACATTCGACGTGTAATTACAACAAAGTACAGAACCATTGCAATTTATTTTGCAAACATTGTATCTTCGGGTTCCAGATGGACATCTCAATGTGGTGTTTGTAACCATCATTTTTGACAAAATTTTAAGTAAAAAACGTATGTTTTTTTTACACTACTGATGGAACAAACGACTGGTCATTTTGCCAAACATTCACTAATATTATAAACGTGAAAGTTTGTAAGTATGGATGGATGGATGGATGGCTGTTTGTTACTCTTTCACGCCGGAACGCCTGTACGGATCTGGATGAAACTTGGCAGAGAGATACTTTGTAGTCTGGAATAACACATAGGCCACTTACCGGGATTTAAATCTGCGCGGGTGAAAACGCGGTGCGCAAGTAGTTAAATATAAAAAAGAAGAAATACCATAGTACTTTAATGTTTTTTATACTACTTTCTGATGGAACAAGCAGATGGCCCACCTGAAATTAAGTGGTTTAAAGCATGTCCTTGCAAGTCATGCACGATAATAACGTGCACTTACCTGCGTCCATCAACATGTTAATACAGATGGTAAGCCTCATGTGCCGGTTATTTTACCAGCAACACACCCTTCAAACCGGCATATATAGGCATGGTGGTAGTACTTCTCCAGAAGCTACAACATCAAATAATTAATTTAATTACAGGCACATGATGTTTAACATCGGTATGCCTCAAATTGATGGAAGCAGGGCAGTGCATCGTAGGGCACGTTTTTATCGTACGTGACTTACGAGACAATGCTCTATTATAGGTGATGGTTACTACTTGTCATCAGGTGGACCATCTGCTTGTTCCATAAGCCATTTGTGTAAAAAAATGTGCGCTCCAGCGCTTCACAACTTCACACAAAGATAGTTTCTCACTTAAATCTTGAGGATTTTCCTTTACACATAAAAAATATCGGGGCATTCCTCGAACCGCACCTAGGCGAAGCTACTTGGTACTTGTTGACCGGACTGGTTTCCGCAAGTAGGCCGCAAATGGGCCCTTTTTGCGTGTCGGGTGGTGGATGCTAGCTCAGCCACCCGAACCTAGGCGAAGCTCACCCAAGTACTTCTTCGAAGCGGGTGCGATCCGCTTAGGTGCGGTGCATTTAGGTGCGGATCAAGGAATGCTCAGACCCAAAATATCAGACAGTCAAAAAACCGTTTTTCTTTTATTCAAAAAGTATTTATTAAATCTAATCAAATAGATCACTTTGAAGCGACTTAAAGCTGAATGTAGGTGCGCGAAGATATCAATGATAATATACCTAAAATTTATGGCAGATATGGTCATCCTACCAAAGAGCGTAAGGTGCCCATTTCGCATCGTTTCAATAAAAGCTCACATTCAATTGTTGCTTGTTATCCAATTAAGTATCATTGATCATACAGATAACGAATTCCTTGTCGATTTCGTATTTAAAAGTTAAGTATTTTTATTGCAAACTTTGCCTTGTTAGGCGCTACTAAGAAAACAGCGGTATTGGATTGGGTCAAGTCTCCTTCAAGGGAAATGTTATGAACTACATTTTTATTTTATCTCAGTGTGTATGTGCAGCCAGTGTTTTTTAGGTTAGATTTCTCTTAGTTTTGAAAATAAATAAATAATGCTGGACAATCAACACAGCATCATCTAGCCCCAAAGTAAGCTACTCAAAGCTTGTGTGATGGGTACTAGATAACTGATATATTTAATACATTATTTACTTACATAGACAGATATTTTTTATTATACATAAACACCCAGACCAACGGAACAAATTTCTGCAGATCGTACACAAATTTGTTCCGAGGTGGGAATCGAACCCGCAAAACAAAAAAAATAATATATAATTAATAATATTGGTGTATATTCCACACAGATCTATCTCGCCCCAAACTAAGCCACAACTTGTGATATGGGAACCAGATAGCTGATATACCACTAATATACTTTTTTTTGTAATACATAATAATAACACGCAGGTAGAGAACAAACATCTATGTTCATCATTCATCACACAAATGTCTGTTCTCGGTGGGAATCGAACCCACGACCTATGGTACAGAAGGCAGGGCTACTATACCAACTGAGCTATGAAGGCTGTCCTAATTGTTTTATAAAAAAGCGAGTGAAGTTGCGGGTTAGAAATAAATCTATATGCTCACCTGAATCTAATGATACGTCACAATTCCAACACCCGCGGCGCTATTGTTAGTTCGATTCCCGGCCCGTGCACTAATGACATGCATTGTGAGACGAGAGAATTGAATATCTTCATAACGAGTTATTTGCTGGCGAGGCGTGAATAAGAATCATTTTTGAAATGAGATTGAAATATTGATGAAGTGTGTCGGTAAAATATTTATTCAAACGTTGGTAGTCTGATAGCCTTCATAGCTCAGTTGGTAGTAGCTCTGCCTTCTACGCTGTAGGCCGTGGGTTCGATCCCCACCAAAAACAATATTTTTTTCTGTGATGAACGTAGATTTTTGTTATCTATCTAGGTGATAATAAAACTAGTGGCTCTGGGAGCTGTAGACCTCGCGAGCATACTAAAAGTGAGCTATTTGAGCAATGTAATGTGCAAGTGCATTTTCCGTTTTGTGATTTTTTTGATCTTTTTGATTTTTTTTGCATCATCTTGTGTAGAATGAGGTCCTTTGTGTTTCTCTCAAATTTGATTGAAAACCATCGATTGTTTGATGAGCTATCCTGTTCATCATGCTGAAGATCCTTATCAGATCTTCGCTTTCAACTTCAAAAAAAAAATCAAACTTTTATGAGACCAATTTATAGTTACTACCTTTCAAATAAAAAAAGAATAATCGAAATCGGATCTCATTTGGTTGAGATATCCAGTATATCAAATAGCCCCCTTTTTGCCCTTTTTTTGGGGGAAGTACCCCTCCAATCAAAAATCCCCGACGACAAAAAAATCTAATAAGTCATATAACCTGTGTACCAAGTTTCGTCCAGATCGGTTGAAAAATGCGACCTGTAGAGGAGAACAGACAGACAGACAGACAGACATCGGGACAAACGCATTTTTGGCCAATGTGGAAACTGAGACGCTGAACACGAGTCAATAACCCCAGGTTTCTGAAAGCGCGATCAACACTAATCGGCTGTCAAGTCACTTGCATAAGTAAAAGCTGAAATAGCAAGTGAATTGACAGCGGATTAGTGTTGATCGCGCTTTCAGAAACCGGGGGTAAGAGTGTTTATAAAAAAAGGATTTAAGTATTAAAAACCAGCTATCCAATTCCCGCATTACTTAAAGAAAGAAAGAAAACTATTATTGTAACGCCAACCTCATGGTCTCTACCTTTCAAGGTTGGCTGGTAGAAAATGCTGTCGAGCATTAAGCTCTCTTTTTGTACAAACTTTGTTTGGTGCATTATAGAATTAAATAAATAAATAAATCATACGTAAGTAGATAACAACGTTTTATAATTAAAGAAATGAAAACTATAACATTTGTTTTAATAATATATATTTTAATTATTTTTTCTGTTATCACGATAGAAGTGGGTTCAATTTTCGATTTCTGTCATCTTCAGAAGGAACTAGCTTTTTCATTTTGGTGTTATTAAACCAATATTACTTCAATCAATTATTAACAAAAATGTTCCTAACAGTAACTGTTTCTGCACTTTTTTTAATCCTTTGCCTTTAAATGAAAGCGACCAAATTAAAATTCCCATTCTCTCAACCAAACTCAAAAAGCTCCACCTACATTGCAACTTGTAGGTATAAAGCTAGACATTGAAATGCCGTCTGAAACCCCTTTCAAAATTCACAGGTACGTCGCAAAAAGTGAAAAACAGCCCGCACTCAGCTCTCAAAAGATGTTTTTGTCATTTACCCCTGTCCCTGATAGGGCTGGCACTAAATAAACCACAACATTATTCCAATTTCATCCAGTCTCGTTTATGTTTTTTTTTGTGGTAAACAGAGGTTGCGGGCTCGATTCCCGCCTCGGACCAAATTTGTGTACGATCTGCAATAATTTGTTCCGTTGGTCTGGGTTTTTTCTATGTATACCTAATAAAAAAATATCTATTTAAGTAAGTATATAATGTATTAAATATAATCAGTTATCTAGCACCCATAACACTTTGAGTAGCTTACTTTGGGGCTAGATGGTGCTGTGTGGATTGTCCAGCATTATTTATTAATCGGCAACCCTGCCGCTTTTCACATGGTCTGAGTGCGGTACCGTTCTCGGCTTTTCTTTTAGTCTGGATGTAGTTGAGGGTTGATGTCAAATTATAATCAAGGGTGTCGACAATTTTCTGCATGAGATTTTGATGGTATTTTTATGAGGTTTTACTGAAATGTCATGACATTACATAAAAAAAAGTTTATTAATTTATTTATTTTTTGTTTTGACGAGGATCCCTATTCGAATATACCTAGATAAGGTCCATCTAATTCTGGACTTTCGATATGTTCTATACATAAATAATGTCTGGGTGAGTTATCTACCTTTTTTTATACAACCAGCTGATGGAACAAGCACCCCCCACCTGATGTTAAGTGGTAACCATCACCTATAACAAAGCGTTGCCTCGTAAGTCACGCACGATAGGAACGTGCCCTACGACGCACTGCCCTGCGCCCATCAACTTGAGGCATACTGATGTTAAGCCTCATGTGCTTTTAATTACACCGGCGTCCACACTCACACCTCTAACTTATAACTACAATATAAGAATACTAACAATGTTTGGTACCGAGTATCTGCTATTCGATTTTTAGAGACCTAATAGAAGGTACCCACAAACTTCTAATCCACAATCTCGTTCTACAGTTCAAAAATCCTCAGCATACAAAAATCAAATGACAATTTTGTTTGTGAATAATACAATAGCGGCTCTAATACATCGCCCTGACGCACGCCATCTGACAATAAAAAGATAAGGGTTGCTCTCAAGACACCCTCGCCCATCGCCTCCATGTATCAGCGAGTGGGTGCACAATGACGGAGCGAACAAGGAATGAATATTCTGAGATATATGCGGAAAACGATGATCATAGCAGAGGTAGATAGATAGATTATGAGGGCGAAGATAAGGAACGAATAAAAACAGAAACGGCATAACAACTTTGATCCCCAGGCTCGTTAGATATCCTCTCCACCATCTCCACTTCACTCTCACCTAGTATTGAGATTGGTTGATTTGAGAATGGTTCTTATACCAACTCAAGATTTTTTGAGGATGTAAGTTTAAGGGGGGTAAAAATAGACGAACGTATTCCTAAGAGTGATCACTTCCAGGCTCTCAAAAGATAACTAAAGTCAGAATAAATTCAAATGTTTTCAAACATTTGAATCAGATTTTAAGTGTGAAGTCTACGTTATGTTTGAACAAGACTATGATTGATTGCATTTATTTTATTTGGCAATTTTACTTCATTTATTGTAAAGGTTTTAAAACGATCCGATAAAAACACCATTGTTCATTATTAAATAATTTAAAGTAGCTGCCAAATGGTTTCAAAACAATAGACGCTCATAGGAAGACAATGATTTTAATAATATATCTTCGAAAGTAATGTCATAACTCATAACATATTAAATGGAACAATAGAACAATAATGTCGATAATAATCAGGATCACACGATAAGGTATCGCTGCTCCCGTTTCCTGAACTATCACGAATCTGATGTGCTATCTGCTATAGGCTATCCGTATCTTTATATCTTGGACTAGCGACCCGCCCGCGCGCCCCTGCTTCGCACAGGTGCACATATAAACCTTCCTCTTGAATCACTCTATCTATTAAAAAAAACCGCACCAAAATCCGTTGCGTAGTTTTAAAGATTTAAGCATACATAGGGATATAGGGACAGAGAAAGCGACTTTGTTTTATACTATGTAGTCATATCACATTTAAAGCCACAGGGAACAGCTTACTCAATCTATTCTCTGCCCAATCCCATATTATCTGAAATATTTGCAACCAAAGCGTTTTAAAAGGAGTGTCTAGGCTTAGAACAGCGAATTAAAGCTAGTTTTAAGATAATGGAGTCCAAATACACACCTACTCGCCGCACTGTCCCATTATCTGTGGCGTAACATCCCTGCCATTCCATCCCCCTATTTTCTCATACAACATACCCATTTTCTTTTTCGCTGCATTAATTTTTCTTTTTACTTATTTCGCTCCCACTGCAGTGTGCATGCCCATTTTACCCAGACCTCCTAGGTTAAGCAGGGGTCGTTTGTGTTGCTTACAACCGTATGTGCGAGGCGGCTCCTGGTTAGCTGGGCACGAGAGTAGGCAAAAACAAAAGGTGGACGTATTGCTTGCTTTCCGTTGGCACAGGTACCTATGCAGCCATACAGAAAGTGCTCTGTTTTAGCTCTTAAATTTGAAGCTTTCTCTCTGTCTCTCTTTTCACTGGACCGACCAGTGGAATATATCATGATAATGGTGCCAATTCTGTTGTTTAATTTTCCTAACATAACCTAATTTGACAGCACTAAAAATATTGCCGTCCCTTTCTGAAAGACCGAAACAACAAGGACGGCTATAATTTTAGAGCTGTCAGATTAGGTTAGTTTAGCATAAAGCAACAATAGAATCGACACCATTATCATGTCACTTAGTCAAATCGGTATTTATACAATCTGGTTTGCTTCATCATCATCATTATCATCAGTCTAAAGAAGTCCACTGCTGGACATAGGATAGGCCTCCCCATGCGTTTCTAGGAAGAACGATTCTGAGCCCTTTCCATCCACCGACTTCCCGCGGTCCTATCAATGTCGCCCATCGGTAGGAACTGGTTTTCCTATTTTTCTCTGAATTAAGGATTCTGTTTGTCATTTTGGAGGACTTCAAGGTCGACTTTTTGCATAGTTTGCTATAATCTTTCCGCAAGTTTCATAAATCTGGTACCTACTGATACCGTTCTTTATATATTATGTTCTCAATTCTTCCACACCACACAAAGGTTAACAAGAAAACAATGCTCTTTAGCATTAAGCATTCGCCTTATCCAATACAATTTTTGTTCGGTACTGTACAGCACTTTCTATTTATGTTCTAACATTCCATCTCTTCCTCGAGGGCCTTTAAGACCTCAAGGGCCCAAGAACGCAAGAGTGGAAGGGGGATAGAGAGGCCTTCGCCCTGCAGTGGGACGATGCAGGCTGAAATAATAATAAAAAATAATTTCCTACTAGTGTATTTTCTGTATCGTTTTGTATTGTGCATGTTACTGGTAACTGAACCCTCCCATTTGCGCCTCTTTAAAAATGCAAGTACACCCAGTGGTCGATTTTAATGTTTGTCGTCTGATGATGCTTGCTCAAATACTTCACTGCTAACTTTCAAAGACCTCAGGGTAAAGGTTTACCAACACTATAACCGGCCATTCAGATCGGCACGTCGTCGTTAGGAAGTCCAATAGTTATTACTAGTTGTGCCTCGCACACCAAATACACGTTTTTTATTGATTGTGACTTATGACTGCTGATCCATTCTAACAATGACACATTTGCTGACCGTCCCCTTTGCCCTACCAAATGGCAAACTGGAAAAAAACTGGCCGCGTGGAACTGGCACTAGAGTCACCCAGTTTTAAGACGGTTCAAGATGGTCCTTGTGATTTTATTGAATAAACATATTTTGACTTTGACTTTGACTTTCAATGCACGGGATACACGGGACACATGGCCCTTAGAAGTTTCTTAGCCTTGTTAGACCACCTGACGATGGAGAAAAGTTTACAATTGACACGCAAGTAGAAGACCAGCCATTGAGTCTAAAGTCAAAGTACTTATATTTATTGCTTAACATGTATGCGAAGATGTCAAAAAAACTAATAATGTCCAATGTACTAAGCGAAAATAAATAAAACGATTTATCGTATCGATCGTTTTCTGATATTTTATTTGTTTTTCTAGCGTTATTTTGAGTCGTGTTGCCAAATAATTTAGGTCTTAGCAACATGTGTTAGTTTGTAGAATGCAAGTGTATCACGTGATAAATGTATATTATAGTTATTTGACTGAAAATTTTTCGAATGTGTTTAAGAAAACCATTTTCTTCAAAACAAATGATGGCTGATTTGATTAGGGACTGACTTTACTAGAAACTATTTCTATATCACTTGACACCGGCATGATAACCTGTTAGGTACTGAGCCATAAAAAAAGCAAAACAATTTTTGTTAAGAATACCTGCTTGTTTTATTCGTAACTAGTAGCGCCCTGCGGTTTCACCCGCGTAGTTTTAAATCCCGGTATTCCCACGGGACAAAAAGTAGCCTATTAGTCCAGACTATAATTTATCTCTGTGTCAATTTTCACCAAAATCCGTTCAGCCGTTCTGGATTTATAGAGTAACAAACATCCATCCATCCATTTATATGCTTACAAACTTTCGTATTTATAGTATTATGTGGGATTTTAACTGAACCTTTGTAATATTAATACTTACTTTAATTATGTAAATAACTCAGCGTCTAAACAGTCGGTTACGAGTTGGTGAACCCAGGGCCTCAGAAGTTTGCTTTTCGGTTTTTCTCGCATCCCGAAGTGTTCAAGCAAATAGTTTTAAAGCTTTCGTTTCTTTCACCATTTAAAAGAGAGTTTTCTCGGTAAATAATTACTTTGTTGAAACTGGAACTTAAGTTAAGTACGTACAATCAGCGGCAATAAGTAGATTGACGGAATTAGAAACAGATTCACAACTTCGATCTACAGATCCTAAAACCCGATCACTTTTCTACAATACAATTTGAACCCATGACCTAATAACCACTAGAAGGCTGGATCACACAGTCTAGACTAGCTTTGAAGCTTTTTTACTTCTAACTTGTGGGTCAAGCAATGGCTCATCTGATGTTTGGTGATAACCATCACCTAAACAAATCATTGAATAAGGTTTCAAAAGAAGATTAAGGGGGGTTTTAGAAGGACCGTGCGTAAAGGTTACCAGGCATGCAGCAGTAACAGTAATCTTAATTATAGTTTTATTTTTAATATAGGTACCTACATATTGATTTAGTTAAAATTTTTGTTACATTAAGTTGGATTGTCCAGCATTATTTATTTATTTAATTATTAATTTGTTACCTATTCTATTCAGTTTTTTTCACCCACGATAGGCATCTGCCCACGATCTGTGATTCATCGTGTCTCAGTGCATCGTAACATTTCGGAAAATTTATTTAGGTTTTATATATTTTAGAACCGTGCGAGCGAGAGGTACATCTCTTGCCTTATGCCTCATGTGCCTGTAATTTCACGGGCAACCACACTCTTCGTATTGAAACCACAACGCTGCTTGGCGGCAGAAATAGGCATTGTGGTTGTACCCCGGACGAGCCACACAAAAGGCTTCTACTACTCTTCACCAAATTCTACAAATCCTCTAAAGGCGACGAGACGGATTATGACGAAATAAGCGAAACGAGAAAAAAAGCGTGAAGTATTCGCCTTCCTATACTACAAGTAGATTGAAGTGTAGTTAGAAGTACACTCAGCAACAGAAGTGATGATGAGTTTATTAGAACACAAATACATTTCCAGTACACGCAAACTTGGCCGTACCTCTGACTACCCCCTAATGATCCTCACATAATCTTGAGTTACTACTACGTATGAACCAGACCTATGGAGTATTTTTTTTGTTTTACAAACGAAATGTGTGTTTTACAAAAATAGTTTTTGTGGCGTAAATAAACAAAGTATTTTGCTTATATTTTTACCGTCTAAAGTTTTTTTATGCATATGCTTTACTAAAACATTATCTGATATCACAGTTATCTCTTATATTTATCCAAATATTAGCAAATTGAAAGCATGCAACATTGAACATATCACGTTTTAAACATATCTAAACTTATTATTGTGTTCTGACGTCGACTGTACCAGATTCGGTAGGCTTTACCCCTTGCCACCTGCGGGGGTATTATCCGGATGAAGGAAACTTCGGAGGTTCTTTGTTGTTTCGTCAATAATCCCATGTTAAACGCTTCCACGCGGACCTTATTTATGATGCCCTTTCAGACGTAATTTTCAGAGGTTTTCTAGTGATAATTCTGGTTTTTCAGACCTAGACCACAACTAGGTGTCTGCTATCTCAGAGTAGTATCAACGCCATTTATTCTGCAACGAAATAAAACGTCTTCCAATAGAATAAGGTTTTCAAAGGAGATTCAGGGGGTTTAGAAGGACCGTGCTTAGAGTTTACAGGCGTGCAGCAGTAATCTCATTTAGTTTATTTTTAATATTTTTATTGGTTTTTATTTTTATCAGCCGTGGAGCTATTTAGTAAATCTTCTGTAATAGCATTCAAAATGCAGCCCAGCGGTATTGCTCGAGAGGAAAAAAATGAAAATCCTTTCACCACACTGTTTCGAAATAAACTAGTGACATGATAAGAAAAAGAAAGGCAGCCCGTTAATAACTATTTGGCACATGCTTACTTTTTGCACAGAATGTTTCAAAGTTGTACTCATGAATTTCACAGTATTGCCTCATTGCTGTTACCGCCTTCGCGCGTTCATGAGTCTGAGCGCCTCAAGTGGGTCCAACCCCCCAAACACCTAACCCCCGCCCCTCGTAGGGGGTGATGGGGGGTCATGAGTGCGGAGTCAGGCGCGTTCGTGACCCCGCATTGGGAAATGACCAATCTCAGCGCAGACACTTGCTTGTTTGTGAAGAAAATGTGTGGAAAATGTTAAAGTTTCTCAGCATAATCGTGAATAGGTTATTTTTTCGCAAAAATTGGATTTTACTTATTTAAGAGTTTGATGCTTTTTGTATGGCAGGTTTGGACGCGCTGATGGAAACATAATAAATATTTAATGTATTAAATATATCAGTTATCTAGTACCCATAACACAAGCTTTGAGTAGCTTACTTTGGGGCTAGATAGTGCTGTGTGGATTGTCTAGCATTATTTATTTATTTTGTTTGCAGGTAAATTTTAATAATTGGCAAGCGGTCTAGCCCTATTCTTTTTTATTCTTTTCTTCTCTTATTTGAAGACCTCAGTGGCACAGCGGGCGAAGTCCACCTGCGACGCAAGAGGTTGCGGGTTCCATCCCGCCTCGGAATAAATTTGTGTACGATCTGCAGTTTATAATGTATTAAATATGAGTCATCTAGTACCCATAACACAAGCTTTGAGTAGCTTACTTTAAGACTAGATGGTACTGTGTGGATTGTCCAGCATTATTATTGTTATTAGATTGTTCTCACTTGCCTTACCTACAGTCCACACCAGATAGAACTCTTTGCAAATTTTTGAAGAAGTCCAGCAATCTCAATTACGGATGAAAATTAAAATGATGATAATGATATCCATCCATTGTAATAGGCATAAGCAAAATCGTATTTTTAGCAGTTTTTTATTTTAATAAATAGACTGTTATTGAAGTAAAGATTCCAGACGAAAACTAACCTATCTAAAACCCTCGTCCAGCCTCATAGCATGAAGGTAGAACAGAACATGCACTATCACTGGATCCGATGTTGAGGATGTTGAGAGGATCCTGTCACCTCAAGCACTGCCCTCCCCACCCTCTCTGAGTATGAGTGAGTATCGAAGTACCTCGTAAGCACTTGTTTTGCTAAAACGGCCACCACACTTTACGGTCATTATAAATAATGGATGCCGTCGTCACGCTTGAAACCGCCTACACTTTACGTCTACTTAAGGGCCCGGCGACAGCGGCTCGCAGTTTCGAGGTGCGATTGGCTATTATTTCATTTTATTTCATTTCGGGGAGGTTGTTTGAAAGAATAACTATACAGTGGCACGCATAAATACTGTTCGAATACAAATAATACAATAATATAAGGGAAATGTGCTTGAGTCAGAAATATTAAATAAATAATAAATATTGGACTTTCCACACAGCACTATCTAGCCCCAAACTAAGCTTATGCTTGTGATATGGGAACCAGATAGCTGATATATTACTTATATACTTTTTTTTTGTAATTACATACTTATAATATTATATAACACCCAGACAGAGAAGAAACATCTGTGTTCATCACACAAACGTTTGTTCACGGTGGGAATCGAACCCACGACCTACGGCGCAGAAGGCAGAGCTACCACCAACTGAGCTACGTAGGCTGTCGGCTGTAGGCTGAAATCATTTTGGTATTAGGTAAACGAAAGGCCAAACATACTAATACCAAAATGATTTCTGATTCGGGCATGTTTCCCTTATATGATTGTGTTATTTGTGTTCGAACAGTATTTATGCGTGTCACTACGATAGTTATTCTTTCAAACAACCTCCCCGAAATGAAATAAAATGAAATAATAGCCAATCGCACCTCGAAACTGCGAGCCACTGTCGCCGGGCCCTTAAGTGTTTGCCGTCGTCGCTTTAAATTAGGTACGTTTTGGAACTATATATATATACGTTTAGATACGTTTCAGTATAATTTTGATAGGGTTGTAGGGTTCATAACACCTTACGGCGCAAAGCGATACCGCTCTTTATTACATCAGTAGATGATGTCTCTTGGATACCCATGAGATCAGATGGCCCATCAGCTTGTTATGCTATTTCAATATTACTTTTATGTTAATGTCTTATGTCAACTGCATAGAGTCAGCTTTATGATCAAAAAGTAAAGTAATATTGAAATAAGAATGCGTCAAGAGATGGTGGTAAGGGCCCTCCCTGATCATTAAAAAAAACTCGACCATACCGATTACTTCTTGGACGTACGACTGCATTGGTTTGCCGAGGCTCGAAGTTGTACAAATTATTCAAATTCAATATATTTATTCACGAAATAACAATAAAGATACATACTCGTAAATCCAATGCGTTAAATCATATCGTGTATGTAACATAGCTACTCGTGGGAACCTATAATTGGATCTCTAAGTTTAAATAAGTGTTTAGTCTGTAAATTGAAAAGCTGTTGGTTCTCCAATAAATAAATAAATCACTATTACTACATAGTATAAAACAAAGTCGCTTTCTCAGTCCCTATATCCCCATGTCCCTATGTATGCTTAAATCTTTAAAACTACGCAACGGATTTTGATGCAGTTTTTTTAATAGATAAAGTGATTCAAGAGGAAGGTTTATATGTATAATACATGCATGATATATGCACCCGTGCGAAGCAGGGGCGCGCGGGCGGGTCGCTAGTAATAAAGTCAAAGTCAAATAATGTTTATTCAATAAAATCACAAGAACCATCTTGAACTATCTTAAAACTTGGTGACTCTAGTGCCAGTTCCACGCGACCCGAAACCGACCGCGAATAAATAAATAAATCCTTCGAGCTTCAGCCGCCGCCGGCGCCGTACCGATGCGATCGTCATAAAACCGCCCACCGTTTTTCCGAAAACAAAGACTCAAGCATCAAGCATGACGTGAAGTACACTTGTCGATAGACTTTGAAAGCGAGTCTCAAGACATAAAATACTTACTTGATCAAACGTTCCAGCGGCTTTGTTTCTTAAACAAAATAAGGCGTACTGTAAATTACGGTATTAGAGTAAATGCTTTTAATAACCTTTTAAAAAAATGGCTTATTTCACAAGTATTTTATAGCTTAGAAGAATATTTAGACAAATAAGTACCTAACCAAAGTAAACTAAAGTTCCTTTAAAATTAGGTATGATTTAAGATAAGATTTATAATGTTATAATTAAGCGAAATTTTAATACCTATGTTATAATTCCATATTCATAGATTTTAAGGCTCCGGTGACAGTGGCTCGCAATTTCGAGGTGCGATTGGCTATTATTTTATTTCATTTCGGGGAGGTTGTTTGAAAGAATAACTCTAAAGAAACACGCATAAATACTGTTCGAACACAAATAATACAATAATATAAGGGAAATGTGCTTGAGTCAGAAATCATTTTGGTATTAGGTAAACGTAAGACCAAACATACTAATACCAAAATGATTTCTGATTCGGGCATGTTTCTCTTATATTATTGTATTATTTGTGTTCGAACAGTATTTATGCGTGTTTCTTTAGAGTTATTCTTTCAAACAACCTCCCCGAAATGAAATAAAATGAAATAATAGCCAATTGCACCTCGAAATTGCGAGACTCTGTCACCGGAGCCTTAAGCAAGAATATTTGAAACATTTAATTGTACGTCCGAATAGGGCAGACTGTTTGTACTCTATTATATTTTCAACACCATATACATTCAACAGTTTACAATAAAGATTATTCTGATTCTAATTCTGATTTGACACAGAGTCAAATCGGAATTACATTTTTGAAATTTTTATTTTTTTAGAAATATATATTTTACTAACCGAATAGTTATTATCCGAGTTCGATGGCGGTGGTTAGCGCAGCACGTATCTAGGTGTGGGCTCCAATCCCACTCAGTAACTAAATTTTGCGATATCATAAAGAATCGAAGAAGAAGAATTAGTCCCTTATTCATATGGTCGCTGAGCACGCCATTAACTTATACCGATAAGTCTGTTGCTGTCTTTTTTCATTGGCATGAAACTGACAGTGACAAGAATACTCTATAGAGCTGCTATAATGGCAAGGATTATGAATAACTTTCAGAATGAGTTCAGAATGAGGTGGTCAGTGAACCTCACCTCAGAGAACTGGACGACCTCAGCGGCGCAGTGGGTAAGAGTCCACCTGCGACACAGAGGTTGTGGGTTAGATTCCAGCCTGGGAACAAATTTGTGTCGATCTACAGAAATTTGTTCCGTTAGTCTGGGTGTTTTCTATGTATAATAAAATATATCTATCTATGTAAGTATAATAATGTATTATGTATCTAGTACTCATAACACAGCTTTGAGTAGCTTACTTTGGGGGTAGATGGTGCTGTGTGGATTGTCCAGCATTATTCATTTATTATTTATTTAAATCTATTTTCATTGCTTAGTAATAAAAATTGAAAATTAACTAATTAAGTTTCCATTTTGCCGTAAGACTTAGTGCTGGTGCGACTCTAGGGCTAGTATTTCAATTTTACAAATCATTCAACCGCTACTCTGGTAAGTGCACTCAGAATTTTCCACACTACCTTTCGTTTTGTCAATGGCATGCTAAATAGTTTTGTGTATTCCACAAATTCCATTCCTATTTTCATTTCCCAAGTATCAGTAAACACCTTTAGGAGCTCGTCCGTTATCCATTCAATAACTTAATGGAGAAAACGGTGGATGGTTTCAAGAAAGTAACACCGCGTTTTGACGGCATTAACAACGAAAGACGGACAAAAAAATAAAGACATATCAACACAGCCAGGCGTATTATTTTGTGTATCCTACTTATATAATAAATGCGAAAGTTTGTAAGCATAGATGGATGGATGGATATTTGTTACACTATAACTCCAGAACGGCTGTACGGATCTTGGTGAAAATTGGCACAGAGATATATTATAGTCTGGAATAACACATATGCCACTTTTTATCCCGTGTGAATACCGGGATTTAAAACTACGCGGGTGAAACCGCGGGGCGCTACTAGTATACCATAACTGCTACACTGCTAGAGATTTTATGAAATAGATTCTCTTTGGTTTAACCTTCAAACTAAAGTAGATTTGAATGAATGAATGAATGAATTAAACTACTTTATTGTACACCATAAAAAAATACCAGCAAGTACACTAAAAGAATTAAGAACTAAAAATAACTGTACAATGATTATGGGCGGTCTATTATTTGATAAGATAGAATAGAATAGTTCTCTATTTAGCATAAGTAAATACAGTCAAAGTAAATAAGTAAGTAAAACTAGTCAATAATGAGATGTCAGGAACATTCCCCAGGCTCGTTTGATATCTGATTAATAACTATCTATCATATCAAACCATATCATAACTATCATATTTTAACCTAATGTAATATTTTACGTAAAACATAAAAATCATCGAGCGACCGAGCAGCGTGCATGTGGGCTGCTTCATTAACGATGTTTGTGTGAACAACCTTAGCTACGCCGATGACATGGTGCTGCTCGCTCCCTCGATCAGCGCACTGCGAAAGCTCATCGCGGTGTGTAAGTCGTTTGTCAGTGCACTCGGACTCATTTATAATGTCAAAAAGTCAGAGGTCATGGTTTTCAAGGCTGGTGCCAAATGTCCCTCTTTTGTTCCACCTGTGCTACTCAATGGGGTGCCGCTTGTAAGAGTGAATCAATTTAAATACCTGGGACATCTGGTTACTGAGGACCTTAGAGATGACGCTGATATGGAGAGGGAACGCAGAGCATTGTCAGTCTGAGGGAATATGCTGGCACGCAGATTCGCACGTTGTACAGATGCAGTGAAAATTACTCTGTTTAAGGCATACTGTACTTCGCTATACTCGTCGAGTCTGTGGGTCAGCTATACCCAAAAGGCTTACAATGCTCTGCGGGTCCAATATAACAACGCATTTAGGGCGCTGTTGCGGCTCCCGCGCTACTGCAGTGCATCCGGTATGTTTACCGCGATGCGCACAGACTCCTTCGACGCCATCTGGCGCAAAAAAACAGCTTCGCTTCTAAACAGATTACGTGGGAGTAGAAACGGCATCCTAAATGCTATTGATAAAAAGCTAAATTGTCCTCTGGTATGGAAGCTCATCCAGAGGACCAAATAAATTAATAATAATAATAAATAATGCTGGACAATCCACACAGCACCATCTAGCCCCAAAGTAAGCTACTCAAAGCTTGTGTTATGGGTACTAGATGACTGATATATTTAATACATTAATATACTTACATAGATCTTACAGAAATCACTATTAGTTATAAGTTACTAACCTATGCTTACTTTTAATTCTTTTACTAACACCATGGACCAATTTTATTGTTGTCTGAATAAATAAATAAATTATTATTATTATTATAAAAAACGCAACGTACGTACGTACGTAGAATCTAAAACTCACGCATAGTGGACCTTAGAGTCTAAATGCGGACACAGGAGTCCAACTCAAGTATCAAGAATCTAAAATTTTGGCTCAATGTTTTTTGGAGGACTCTGCATCATTTTAATTTACATAACGTAAGGTGTGCATGTCTCCAGCTTCCTCATATTGAAAATGTAATTTCTATAAATGCCAATATTTAAAGCATAATTAGTGCACTCATAGATTTGAATCATAATTTAGCTGCCAAATAAACAACGATGCTATAAGCTTATAATAGTGTGTAAGCTGGAGTAACATGTCTCCAGCTGCCTCAGTCAGTGTGGGCAAACGGCTAATGATAGAGATATATAGTAAACGCAAGGATTTAGTACCTATTTAGTGCACCTGGTACCAAAAATTTCAGGTCTGTAGCTAGGAAACTCTTCGAGTTATAAGACTTCATTAACGTGTAAGCTGGAGTAACGGTACGTGAAAAAGCATATGCTCGTTCTCTGGAATGGCTGGAGCTAGCAGGTTGCTTTAAGTCTCCAGATTTAGTACCAAACGAATTAGCGAGGTACCAAATATTTGAAGTGTCTCTGTTCAAAACTCTATGAGTTACAAGCTTTTCCAGCTTTTTTTGTTTGTCCAGCTTGCACATGTTGGAGCTCAGCAACCACAATAGGTACAGACTCGGTTGATGTCTCTGAACCGAGCTATGAATTAGTGCACTCGGTACCAAAAATTTGGAATCTCTAGGACAAGCAGTTCTGTTGTAATCAGCAAAATAACATTTTACCGCTAAAAATTCAAAGCATTTCGACGCGACCACAAAAATGATGCGTTGCCGCTCTGAAGGTGATACTACGCGCCAGTCACTGGTTGCGTCTATTTTATTTTTTGTTTTTGTCACATCCGCATGAACATCCGCATTATTGGTGCGATGCGGATGTCCAAATCCATGCGGAAGAAACATACATAGATACAAGAGGTGCGTTTTTACTGGTAGGTAGCCCCTCTTTTTACCTTTTTGGCAGTGTTAAAATAACTGAGTTGTATCTGTATCTACATAGGTACCTACTCAAAGCGCCAGTTCTTTAACACCTACCACAGTACCCATAGGAGAAGTTAAGTAGTAAAACTAATAAATGATTAGGTACCTACGTAAATCTAAATTTACCTAATTATTTATTTAACTGCTACCTACCATAATACTGGTTTATATAGGTAGGAAGGATTCGTTTTTGCAAATCGAAAACCTCTCAAATTTGAATGACTTGACTTAGGTCTGATGACGATTGACTTGACATGACACTAGCAAGATTAGATTGGCTGTCAAACTGTCAAAATACGGACGGACGGACATGCTTCTCGCTCCCTGCCTTACCTGCAAATTCTGCAATATATATAATTGGTATATTTTAACCTCTCAAATTCGAATGACTTGACTTAGTTTGATGACGATTCACTTGACATGACACTAGCAAGATTAGATTGGCTGTCAAACTGTCATAATACGGACGGACGGACGTGCTGCTCGCTCCCTGCCTTGCCTGCAAATTCTGCAATATAATTGGTATATTTTATCAAAAAAAAAATATAAAATGTCAAACCATACCAAACTATTTAATTGATGAGATATGGCAACATACAACGCCCCGCTCTTCAACGCACATCGGAAAGAGAAGGGTATAATAATTATGCCTTCAGAAATTTAAAGGACTGAGTGCATACAAAAAAGACTCTTATCGCGGGTAAAATACGTTCAAATCCGCAGAGCGTAATATCACCTTCAGAGCGGCAACGCATCATTTTTATGGTCGCGTCGAAATGCTTTGAATTTTTGGCGGTTAAATGTTATTTTGCTGATTACAACAGAACTGCTTGTCCTAGAGATTCCAAATTTTTGGTACCGAGTGCACTAATTCATAGCTCGGTTCAGAGACATCAACCGAGTCTGTACCTATTGTGGTTGCTGAGATCCAACATGTGCAAGCTGGACAAACAAAAAAAGCTGGAAAAGCTTGTAACTCATAGAGTTTTGAACAGAGACACTTCAAATATTTGGTACCTCGCTAATTCGTTTGGTACTAAATCTGGAGACTTAAAGCAACCTGCTAGCTCCAGCCATTCCAGAGAACGAGCATATGCTTTTTCACGTACCGTTACTCCAGCTTACACGTTAATGAAGTCTTATAACTCGAAGAGTTTCCTAGCTACAGACCTGAAATTTTTGGTACCAGGTGCACTAAATAGGTACTAAATCCTTGCGTTTACTATATATCTCTATCATTAGCCGTTTGCCCACACTGACTGAGGCAGCTGGAGACATGTTACTCCAGCTTACACACTATTATAAGCTTATAGCATCGTTGTTTATTTGGCAGCTAAATTATGATTCAAATCTATGAGTGCACTAATTATGCTTTAAATATTGGCATTTATAGAAATTACATTTTCAATATGAGGAAGCTGGAGACATGCACACTAACGTAAGTACCTCCACAATGCTCCGCTTACAATTCAATATTCTTGGAATCAGTAGTGGAAACCTATAATTGACCATTTTTTTAAATCTAGACTTATTACAAATTGTATGTACCCGTGCGAAGCAGGGGCGCAAGGGCGGGTCGCTAGTGCTAGATATTACGAGCGTCTTATGCTGGTGTTCGCCGTCTAGGAACCCCATACTAAGTGGATAGAGGATCGGTAATGCTTTGGCAGGTGCGTGTGAATAGGCAGTGGAAGTCCATTGTGGCAGAGGAACTTGGGAATTGCATTGGCGTGGTAATAGAAACGTAATTTGTTTGACACTCTCAGGTTTAAGAGGATAACCGTCGAACTATCCAGACTAACTTTTAAGAGTAGTTGACCTCTTTGAAAGGGCTCGGCCGGGGAAGTACTACCTTTAAATTATTGTTGTTTTATTATACCGCGATAGTATTACTAAAAATAAGCGAAATATTTCGTCATCCATCACTAATTTTATACTTGTATATAATATTTAATTTTAATACTTATGACTATAATAACACAGACAACAAACATCTATGAATACACACATGCTGTATATAGTTCGTATGCTTGGATACCAATGTTTTTCACATATTCTTAGGGCGGATAGGGCGTTGATCCCTACATGTAAGAAGTAGCAAGAAATGTGGCTAACTCGGAAAAATCCGCGAATAGGAAAAAGGGTGCAGACGACATGTTGAGGGCGGGGCGAAGTATAGGACATTTTCTCACATGAGTAGGTTTAATTTCATCCAAAAAACTAATACCTAAAGAAGGTTAAATTGTGACAATAAAAAACTTAAACAGCTTCACGACTTTGATCTCCAGGCACGGTAGATATCCCCTCATATCGGTTTGTACCAAATACAAACTCCAGGTTCCTTGAGAACAGCAAAAGGGGAAAATAAGTGAGTCACTATATGCCAAATGTAGAATAAATAAATAATGCTGGACAATCCACACAGCACCATCTAGCCCCAAAGTAAGCTACTCAAAGCTTGTGTTATGGGTACTAGATGACTTATACATTAATAATACTTACATAGATAGATATTTTTTATTATACATAGAAAACACCCATACCAACGGAAGAAATTTCTGCAGATCGTACACAAATTTGTTCCGCGGCGGGAATCGAACCCGCAACCTCTTGCGTCGCAGGCAGACTCTCGCCCGCTGCGCCACTGAGGTCGTCTTAATCTTCTAAACACTCGAACCTAAAAGATCTGAGGGTGTACTTATCAAGTAGAGTTAGAGGATCAAGGTCATGAGGTTTTTTTTCAATTAACGGTGTCTTTTTTATTTTCAATCAAAGACCGCCGTGATTTCTAAAACGGTTTTGGAACCGCTCAGTTTATCAACGAACTGTTAACCGATTACAATAATAGACCGTGCCCGATAATGGGGTCAACGCAGGTCAAGTTCATCACGTACCGCGCCGTTCATTAGGGAAATCGATGTTGCCAGCGATGTGCGAACGGTGGCGATCTGATGTGGCAGTTTTAGCCAAAATTTATAAATTTATAAAATTTCTATAATATTTTATATAAAGGCATTTGTCATGTTCAAAAGTAAAGAGCACCGGTGGTCTAGTGGGAGTGACCCCGCCTTCCGATCGTAAGGTCGCAGGTTCGAATCCGGTCGTGCACCAATGGATTTTTCTATCGAAAAATTTATGTGCGCAATGCCAGTGCTCTTAAACGGTGAAGGAAAACATCGTGAGGAAACCAGTTAGTATTCTAACAGCGGCGATGGGCTTGCAACCTGTCACGTATGGAATACTAACTACTGCAAAATGTGGGTATGTGCCAAATGTAATGTTTGGACGTACCTCTGACTACCCCCCTTAGACATCCTCAAAGAATCTTGAATTAGTACCTACGTGGTACTGGGAGATCTGAAGGGATATCTACCGTGCCTGGGGATCAAAGTCATGAAGTAATAGTGATTTAAAAAAATATAAAAGATTAAATAAATCGTATCATGCGGTGTCTGGGAGACCAAAATTCTCTCTGCGGTGTCTTGAAGCTGCGCGTATGGCGTTATATTTTATGTCGTAGGTTATACAAATACAAATACATTTATTTACCAAAAACAATATGGATTAAGTTTATTGATGTCAATTGTGGGTGTACCATGTACATATTTAGACGTTCCTCTGTCCCCCCTTAGATAATCCTCTCAAAGAGTCTTGAGTTGGTACTAGAAGATCTGAGGTGATATCTACCGTGCCGTGAAGGTGTTTTTTTCTTAGATAGCATAATCAAGAGCTAATCTGCTGTACCTAGTATTTCGAATATAATGCTATATAAAATGTTTGTGAACGATGTGGATTGAAATAAATTTTAGTGGAAGTTTGCCACGTCCACGTTTCGTCTCCCAGACGTTTGCCATAAAGTTGTTATCTGTTTACAATGTGAAATATAATAGTGCCGTCTAATTGAGTAGTTTGTCGGCTTTCGGCTGAACGCTCCGTGTTTCCGAACACTTCAATATTTATTGCTATTTTTAAGGTATAGCACATTTAGCGGACGAATACAGCGGACATTTTAATATCCTTCTCACTGTTTACTAGTAAATGTAAGCCTGAAGAGACTGAGAAAGACTGGTAAAGCATATTTTGTGTCTGCCAATGATCAACAAATTGCTAAATATTTTTTTTTATTATGCGTAGGTATATTAAAAACCTGCCTGTACGTACTTAGTGACTCTATTACACTTACTTTTAATTTCATTTTAGTCTGCAATTTTCTATGTGATTGTAGTTTTCTTAATAATCCAATGGGTACTTACAATATATTTTTTAGGAACGTCGAATGGGGCACACATAAGGTCCATTCGGTACCTGGCAAATTCAAAAATGAGGTCCAATAGATACATTGAGTATAACTTTTTAAGAAGGTCGAATGGGCCATAAATATAAATGTGCACTTTTTGCTTTTGGGTCAAATCTTGAAGGTCCAATGGGTAGTATTTACCGTATAACTGGTACCGTATAACTTACACCTCTCAGACCATCTAACTCATAACTCTAGGCTAGACCAAAATTAAACCGTCTAATTTGACAACAAGAGCACCGGTGGTCTAGTGGGAGTGACCCCGCCTTCCGATCGTAAGGTCGCAGGTTCGAATCCGGTCGTGCACCAATGGATTTTTCAATCGAAAAATTTATGTGCGCAATGCCAGTGCTCTTAAACGGTGAAGGATAACAGCGTGAGGAAACCAGTTAGTATTCTAACAGCGGCGATGGGCTTGCAACCTGTCACGTATGGAATAATAACTACTGCAAAAAGTGGGTATGTGCCAAATGTAATGTTTGGACGTACCTCTGACTACCCCCCTTAGACATCCTCAAAGAATCTTAAATTAGTACCTACTTGGTACTGGGAGATCGGAAGGGATATCTACCGTACTTGGGGATCAAAGTCGTGAAGCTGTTTCAGTTTCAGTTTAATTTGACAACAAAGCCGCAAAAAAATCGAATCCGCTATGAATCGTCGTCCGCTAAATAGTCGTGCCACAGAAGACGTACCATAAAATACTCCGTGAAAAGGCATACACAAAGGTAGGTACATGACATAAAACTTTGAAAAGACTAGACTCACGCACGCGAACTATCATAGTCTTTTAATGTGAGACTAGCTTTACCCCGAGGCTTTACTCGTTCAGACTTTGGAAGTTAAATATGCTGAGTAAGGTAAGCTCTGCTCTCTTCCATTAAGGCTAGGATATCCCAGAACCTCCAAATTTTTTAACAGCTGTAAATCTACCGAAATGTAAAAAAATACATGAAAAAAAATTTAAACATTAAAATTAAACATGTCTTCGAGCGCTGTGTGAATATAGAAACGTAAATAGTAATAATTTTCTCGATAGAAAAAAATCATAAAGATGACACTAAATCGACATTTCAAACATCCATTCATAGCGTGAAATACATAAAAATCTCGAATATCCTCGCCTTAATTAAATTGATAATAACTCGTTTTAAAAAAAACCACGGATGAATATAAGTCTATGAAAAAAACCGATATAAAATAACTGTAGCGAGCAATATATCTTGGAAGCCATTTCGACAATGTTATTTTAGATGTTGGCAAGTTATTAAACATTATTCCTAATTTGAAATTGGTAAAGTAGGTAAACTTACCAAAGTGTGCTAATGCTCGAAGGCAAAGTCAAAAGGCGTCAAGGTGTAATGTGACATTATTTGAATTTACTTTTTTATCATGAGAAATTAGGTTACAGTAAGCAGTAAACAAGAGGATAGGTCGACGTCATTGCGTCCTGAGCTATTCATGGACGAGAGTAGCCAAAATGGAAAGAGCTTAGAGAGGTATATACCCAGCAGCAGTCTATCTCCCGGTTTCTAAAAGCTCGATCAATACTAATCGGCTGTAAAGTCGCTGTCTCTTTCTAATTTAAAGTAAAAACTGAAAAACCATGTGTCTTGACAGCCGATTAGTGTTGATCGAGCTTTCAGAAACTTGGGGTAAGTTGCTGCGGATGTTGATGAAATTTTGATATTTTATTGTTTTTTTTAATATGTTATTAATTAGTTCAAAAATGCTATGAACTTACCACTACAGTCTAAACAAAGTCGCTTCTCGCTGTCTGTCTGTCCGTCCATATGTACCTATGCTTATAAAACTACGCAACCGATTTTAATGCTGTTTTTTTAATAGATTGATTCAAGAGTAAGGTTTATTATGTTTAATACGTAAGCATTGCACCCGTGCGAAGCAAGGGCGGGTCGCTAGTACTGTTTATCCCAACTAATATTATAAATGCGAAAGTAACTCTGTCTGTCTGTCTGTCTGTTACGCTTTCCCGCTTAAACCTCTGAACCGATTTTGATGAAATTTGGCACAGACAATCTTTAGACCCTGAGAAAGAACATAGGCTACCTTTTATTGCGAAAAAAAGAGATGAAGAGATTAAAAGTACGCAGACGAAGTCGCGGGTACCAGCTAGTTGTGAATTGTGAATAAATAACTATTATGACTACGTCTATGGGTTACGGACAAACATACCTACCTACTTTTACTTTTGCTCCAAACAAAGTATCGTATTTCATTTTGAAGTATGAGGTTAGCCTTTATGCACCACCTATTATTGCAAATGGTCGTTTTATGACAACTTTTAAATGGCCAATAACGATTCAGTTTTAGTGCAAAATGTGCTAATTTTACCGTCAAACGAAGGTCTTACGACCTTCGTTTGACGGTTTCGTTGACTAAACTTTTTTTTAGAAACGCAGGTGTCTGAAAAAGTATAAGAATTTAGACTCTGCGGCTTTTAACATAAGGAAATTCATGCCTCATGTGCCTGTAATTTCACCAGCAACCCGCTCTTTTAACCGAAACATAGCAACACTGCTTAGCGGCAGAAAAAGGTGATGGTTACCACTTAACATCAGGTGGGCTATCTACTTGTTCCATCAGCTAGTTGTATAAAAAACATACAAATTAATAAATTAAATTAAAAAAGTATTATGTGAAAAAATTTGTCATAGAACTTTTCAAAAATACATAATATCATAGTTTATATTTTCATTATATTTTTATAGTCCAGCTATGGTAAACTTATACCAGATCAGATACTCAATAAAAATTTATGTGATTATTATTTCAAAGTTCTAATTATTTCTATAAGATCGAAAGGTTAATTAGCCGTTTGAATAAATTAAAACAAAAATAACATCTGGTTTATATCTGGTTCAAATAACTTGTTCATTTTAATGATTTTCGAAAATCTCATATCACTATTTACTCGTAATGCTTCTCGACAACGTTTATTATGGCTGAGTAATCAGCCAAAGTCAAAATGTATTAACGCAGTTGTATTACAAGGATCAATTTCAAACGTCTTTAGTGCAAAAGCCGTTTTTATTCCCTAGAGGATAAAGTAAATTGAATTTAGAACATCGTGTGCACTAACTTTGTGAATTAAAAAAAACATTAAACCTATTAACTGGTACCTCTATGGTGCCGAATATATCATACAACTTTTTTTTAATTTGTTAAAAACTCAGACTCGGAACCTTCTTGGTGTTCTTTTTTCAATTTGCTTTGTACGCGGTTCTTTACGCGGCATTTTTTTACGTCATTGTTAAGCCTTATATTAAAAACAAGAAACTTGAAAACAAGTGAAAGTTTTCTTAATTATACCTTAGTATTATTTTGTTATAATTTAAAGATTATTCTGTAATACTGACCTGTCATAATGTAGTAGTTAATACCTAAACTGAAATAAAAGTACCTACCTTGTTATTGTAAACGTTTTTTTTGTATTTAGTCATTTCCTCGCTGAGGTGGAATGAAAAGTTACGTGTTGCACCCGAGTGCAAAGATTTTTCACCTCGTGCTCTTTTGATTCCCTCGCTAACGCTCAGGATTCTAATTTTAAATCACTCGCTGCGCTCGTGATTAAATTTTAGAATCCTTCGCTTGCTCGGTCATCAAAATTGAACACGCGGTTAAAAAGCAACTTTGCACTCTTGTATAACAAATAACTATTTTTATACGGTACGTGTTTTTTTGACAAGCAAGACCAGATTACCCAGATATTGTAATTGATTTAAATTGTAAATAAACACTTCAAGACAAAATGATGTCAAAATTACACTTTTCCGAGCTTACTGTACTAGTTTCTACACGAGCAGCTTGTGGGCTGACTATACTCAAAAACAATACAATGCCCTTCGCGTTCAATTTAATAACGCGTTCAGGGTGTTGGTGGGGCTGCCTCGCTTCTGCAGCGCGTCCGGGATGTTTGCCGACGCGCGAGTGGACTGCTTCCACAGCAGTATGCGCAAGCGCTTCACGTCTCTGCTGCGCCGGGTGCGCGCCAGCTCCAACACCATCCTGAGTGTGTTCGCCAGTAGGTTTGACTGTCATTACATGAACCATTGCTGTATGGTTCATGTAATGACAAACAAAAATAAACTCAGGTAGGTCTGACATTGTAGGGGGTTTTCAATAAATTTTTGTGATAATAATAATATATAATAATGTAGGTATTGAATAATAATTATTATTATTATTCATTTATTTTCAGATTTACATCCATAGGTACAATATTCATAACACAACAAACACACAACACAACTTTTAACTAAATACGTAAATGAAATATAATACAGAATAACTTAGTAATAACATTATAAGAGTAACATTAGCTTTTAAGTTTTTATTTGTGTACTAACAAATTGGACTTAGATGGTCTGAAATAAATGATTTGAATTGAATTTGAATTTGAAAATAATAAACAATTGTAATTTTATATAAATAATTTTGTATACCCAAGCTCGCTAGAAAAATATTAAACTCGGACTTGCGCCGCTCGTCTGAAAAACTATAATACTTCGCCAAAAATCAACAATGTCATGAGTAGGTACGGACTATGATGAAAAGTAGAGTACGGAATTAAATTCTTACCAATAGCGAATTTGCTAGCTATCCCTTTTCGAAGCAACACAAGCCAATACAATCCACAACACATTCCAAGCTTTAATTCTAACAGTATACAGCTGAAGTTTGTATAACAATGCGGGTAGTTTGGCTGTTATGGATTCAATGTGTAGTGATAAGACCATATCAAAGGGGGCAACACATGTGAAGGATTTGTAGGCGGGATATGTGAAGAAAAATCGCGACTTTTCCTTGGAATCTTGCTTTGCGATTGGTGAAGACGGGGTAGGTATTTAGGGATGGTTCTCACAGCAATGACAATAGCATTGCCTGTTGATATAGAAAAATATAGTGTAGTTATACTTACATAGGTACTTTTACGACCTCCTATCTTATCCTACTATCTTACTTCCTACTAGTAGATATTATAAACGCGAAAGTTTGTGAGTATGGATGAATGTTTGTTACTCTTTCACGCCGGAACAGCTGAACGGATCTGGATGAAACTTGGCAGAGAAATAGATTATAGTCTGGAATAGAACATAGGCTACTTTTTATCCCGTGGAAATACCGGGATTCAAATCTGCGCGGGTGAAACCGCGGGCGCAACTAGAAAGAAATAAGTATTAGTTAAAATTACTTAAAATCGAATGGTTTTTCCTTGTACCTACCTATTACACATCGAAAAAGAAAAGACTTATAAGGTTTTGCTTGTAATGAGAAAAAGTGACGGTATGACAATATGGCCCACCTGATGTTAAGTGGTAACTATCACCTATAAGAAAGCATTATCTCGCAAATCATCATGCGCCAACTCAATATCCTCTCTATTATTTTAAAGCGTTCTTTTTACGTGACGCGACCTATCTAAGTACTCCTATCTCCATAAACTTCCCAACCTAACATGATATTAAAAACCTCTTAGCCATATCGAGCCCCATTCCTATAAATCTCGTATTTTAATAGATGACGTACACAACGAATCATAATTTGTAAACTTTACCTTGGAATATCATCCTTAACATCCAGTAATAAGGCTAGGATTGGCGTGAGGAAATAATCTCTCGCGATTCCATACGATTTCGCGCAGTAATGATTTGCTTAGTAATGAGGGAGCGTAGTAGGTAATACTCTGAGAGGATCGACGCAGATACCGGTATGACTGGATAAGATATAATGATCCTATCTATGAGTTGAACAAAAATATATTTAGATACTGAGACCTACGTCCAGCAGTGGAATAGCATAGGTTGATAATGATGATGATTTTTTTTATTTGTTATTTTGATTTTTTTTTCCAAATTGCTTAAAATATTTAGTTTTTTTGTTCAGTAAGTTTAACTCTTATATTTTTTCCAATTGTCAAGTATTTTTTTAATTTGGAAGGTAAACGGAATTGAATTTACAATTCTTCAAATTGTAGCGTATAGTATTTCCTCGTGAAGTTTTTTTTCTTACTTGTACGACTTTTTTATATTATTTATTCTGTTTATCAGTTTTTGGAAGTCAGTTATTTTAAAATGGGAAAGCTTAAGATGTTTGATAACCCCACGTTTCCATAACGACTGAATAGGTTTGCATTAAACTTTGAATACCTACATAGGATACTTTTTAAGGGTTGGTTCCCTTTGTGTCGAGTCCCCTTACGTCGAGTCTGCGAGTCGATTGTTCTTTCGAAATATCTGTGCGAAAAACTCGACATAGGGGTAATAAAAGCGAGAACTTTCTAGGCTCGACGTAAAACGACTCGACTTATAGGGAACCAATCTTTTTAAGTTGGTGTTACGCGAATCTAACTGCAGGTTGCAAGTCCATAGAAATGTAGCTCCCTGCTGATCCAGTCACCATCACCTCCGTGGAGGAAAACCTTCGTTTTTTGGAGTGTATTATTTGCTGTTATTGCTTCCATATTTCAAATGTACCTACTGTAAGTACGTACCTATCCACTTTATACCGGGTGTCTAGTCAACAATTAGGATGACTATAGTGAACTACTAAACTAAAAAAAGTTACAACCAATCTTATACATAAATAATATTAAAGATTTACTACATAGTACTGTAGATTATACTATATGTTTATTGCCACAGCATAATGATAGGATATTTGCGTGAACATAAAAAAACTGCTTAGTATTTATCGAAAATTGTCTCACACTTCTTCTTCTTGTCGTGTCACTAGTTATTTCGAAGCAGTGTGGTGAAAGGATTTAAGTGCGCCTCAAATAGTCTCCTTTCGAGCACTTGACACTGTTATAGAACTTGTTAGGTTCTCATGCACTGTTTGAGAGTACCTACTGGTATTGTGCACATAATATTATATTATATTTTTACAGAAAATCTCATTAGTGCACGACCGGCTTTGAACCCACTACCTTAGGATTGTAAAGCAGGGCCTAGACCACCAATGCTCTAATTTATTTATTAAAATTTTATGACTATGTTTTTGCCTAAAATGAAAGCCACGTCTTTCATTTTTCCGTCAATTAGCAAATGTGCCGAAAAATACGAGGGCTTTGTTATTACTTGGAGATTTCCTAGACGCAGGTACTTGACATCGCCAAAACTTCCATCTCATTACCGACAACAGCGCATAGCAAAAGCTTTGTCAAAGGTTACTTTTTTCATAAAATACTTGTCAAAAAGCCTTCTACACCGACCGCCCCAAGCCATGACGTAACGAGTGAGACCAGTCAAGACTCTTAACACGACGGCACTCGACATCCGCCGTCTTTGTCTGTCAATGGACGATAGAAAGAGAGGGAAGAGCATAGAATATTCTGATATTTTCCCTTACCCCTCATCTGAAGCGTTCTTTTACATGGAAAGAGGTTCTCAAGAAAATAATAACGCAACTGCTCAAAGGGCAACTTTGCGTTCGGGAGCTTTGGTTTTCGACTTTGCAAAGAATTTTTAAGCCACAAAGGGATTTTGCCGGGATATTAAACTTAATGCTACTCTTGTAGATCTGACAGGTGACAGAAGTGAACCCTGGAACTTTCAATGACTCCATAATTTCGAATTAAAAGAAAATGCAAATTTTACTCCATTACAATTTTTTACTGGCGAAGTGGAGCAGCATTTAGCTGAGTTAGGACCGTTGTCTCACAAAATGCTGCAATAGCAATCAATTCAATATCAACTGACATCTTATTGTAAATATTACCTATTGTGGTTTGTGAGGCCGTCTCGTAAGGCAAATTATTCAAAAACGGAACAGATAAACTAGATTTTTTTTTTATACAACTAGCTGATGGAACAAGCAGATGGCCCACCTGATGTTAAGTGGTAACCATCACCTATAAACAAAACATTGCCCCGTAGGTCACGCACAATAGGAACGTGCCCTACGATGCACTGCCCTGCGTCCATCAACTAGATATTGCGGAAATAAATTGCCACAAAATCACAGCTAATAAAGTATGCAAACTCCATTAAAAATGTAGGTGGGTACTGTTATTTAGATCAAATGTAGGGTATGATAAGTAGGTAGGAACAATATTGTCATGTATTTCAACTTTGATGCAAAACACGAAATTAATAAGACTTGTCCAAAATTGCTTTACGAGAAAATTAAAAAGTTTCATAGCGAATCGTAAATCGTACGCGAAAACATCTCGCGAATTTCTTTAGACGAGGGATTTTATGAGGACAAATGACAGAAATACTCAAGGTTTCATTGTGAAGCGTTTTTGCGCGTGTGTGAGGGTGAAGTTATTTTCTCTTCTTCCGTCCATTTGGCCCGCCACCCTCATCCGGTTCCCATACCGCCTACCACCACCGCCTAAACGCCACAAACAAAATTATACCCTAACTCTTTCTTGTAAAGGATTGAATTCAGAAAAAGGTTGTGTCACTATTTTTCTTTTAGACGCGACATTTTTCGCGCGAAATAGATTCGGAGCTTTGTATCTAGAGGCGCACATTTCAGAATTAGGTGTCGAGCGGGGTGCGTACGTCTTTCTGTAAGTAGGGGAAGCCGGGGAGAGTGGGGAAAGGGGGCACGGTCCGCACGAAAAACATATTTTTCAGATAACGACAATGGAAAAGGAAAATATTCAGATGAAAATTCTCCGATACGCCGCGCCGGGTGCGCCCGCGTGGAAGTTATTAAGGGGGGGCGTGTGCTACTTAACGATATTTTTCGACGTGCTTTACTTTTATTGCTAACTCACGGCTCTGATATCGGATACCCGATTGTCGTATATCAAAAAGAAATTTTTAAGTACATTCGAAATATATTACGCGTTTAACGGAGCGCTGAGATATTCGATTTCTGTATCAGTAAATCTTTTGTGTTCAAAAAAATTGACACTCGCTCAAAATGTCCAACGTATTCTCGTAATTTTCTTGTAATGATCACCCGATGTTCCAGGTAATATGATATTAGAATCCGCGATCAGAAAGAGACCGAGCTACGAAATTTATTAATTAAAGTGAGAGGGCACGACAAGGGGCGATCTTGTCTAAGGGACATTGCCCTCCGCCACGCGACCGTTGATTCGAACTTCGTTTTAATTCTTTTTCATTAATTTATACTCGGAACACATGGTCTTGGTGCTCGAATATTCATGAGATGGTTACACTAGATATTGTTAAATATTGAGATTTTTCATGATAGCAACGCAAAGCAATAAAATCTAAAGCTATGTGGATATTACTACTTTTATACGCTTTGCGATAGGCGATCAGCAATAACCCTTACAATTTGTTGGAAACTAAGGCCATGTAATTATCTCTGTTTACTCTAAAATTAACTCATCACTAGTTTTCAATGGAGCGAGCGGCTGCATGAAAAAGCAAATAATGTCAAGCAGTTTTATTAAAGTTTTTATTAAAATAAAGAATTTTTTTTATAATAGATATTTTAGCTTATAAGGTATTTATGCTATGGGCCCTGTATTTTTAAGATATTGCCTGAAAAAAATGATTATTATTATTATTAAAAGCATTAAAAAAGAAACTGTATTTAATACTAAGTAAGGTATTCAAAAGACGTGAATATTTATAGAAATTAAACTATGTTTATGCTCGCACCACACTAGGCTTTTCTTTGTGTCAGACGAAGATCATCCTAGCGGCGTTAGAAAAAAAAATTGTGTTTGTACATTTGGGTGATAAGTATAGTTATTCATTTAGTTAAGTATTCCAAATAATACAGTATTTTGTTTGGGTGGCCTGTTTGTTAACAATAAACGATTGCAAAAAGCTTATTGCCTCTAAAACTTATTGTATCATTAAATTCCTACAATATTCACTTTGAAAGTATGTAGTTTACCGAAACAAAGTGGGACTATTGAGTGTAAATACAGCTTGCAAGTACCAAAACTTTTTGAGCATCTACAAATCTCAAACTCCCCGACTACCTCTGTCTCATTAAAGAGCTTTTTCTCCGCTTTCTTAATGGCGAGCCTTGGCAATGGCGAGGGGAGACTCGCCAAAATTGGGTCAGTCTTTGACTTAATTTTTTACCAAGGTCGGTTATAATCAATAGGGCGGCTGTTCTAAATTTACACCCAAAAGTAATTAGATTTTTGGGGTAATCGATTTTAGGGTAGGTCGGGGGAAATCAATGCGGATGGGAGAGGCTTTGTGACCGTGATATCTATTGCTGTGGATTCAAAATAACTTTTTTTCTGACTTAGATATCTTTGAGACTTTGTTTCCCAGGCACAGTAAATATCCCCTCAGATTTTTTAGTATCAATAATAATATCAAGTAGCAACTAAAGATTCTTTAGTTAGATGACAGTATATATTTTGTCATTTTTTTTTTTTTTATTATTTTGTAACTGAAAACTGAAACTGAAACAGCTTCACGACTTTGATCCCCAGGCACGGTAGATATCCCTTCAGATCTCCCAGTACCAAGTAGGTACTAATTCAAGATTCTTTGAGGATGTCTAAGGGGGGTAGTCAGAGGTACGTCCAAACATTACATTTGGCACATACCCACATTTTGCAGTAGTTAGTATTCCATACGTGACAGGTTGCAAGCCCATCGCCGCTGTTAGAATACTAACTGGTTTCCTCACGATGTTTTCCTTCGCCGTTTAAGAGCACTGGCATTGCGCACATAAATTTTTCGATAGAAAAATCCATTGGTGCACGACCGGATTCGAACCTGCGACCTTACGATCGGAAGGCGGGGTCACTCCCATTAGACCACCGGTGCTCCTATACATTACTCCTATACATTATTTTTTAATTTTGTATATTATTATAAATCATGGTACACAATAAGAAAATCATAAATATTTATTATTACCATGGTTTCAAGACGAATATAATATTATAAGGCCATTAAGCTTGATTTACGGACACATCTCATAAGATTTTTAAATACCAAAAGCCCATATGAGTTTCAGACTATCGTTTAGATTGGCTAATATTTTAAGATGATCATTAAGGCATGCATCAACAGATATTCATATTTATCAATGGCTCATTAGCACTTAAATCATTTGAAAGCCTCATTAAACGGACTTTAACGAACAGTGACTAAATTATATGAAAAGCAGGCGAATAATGTATTTTAATTAATAGAGAAATCCATTCGGGCACTTCAATAGAAATATCGATTTTAATTAACATACCTAAACGGGCTAGGAAACATACCAAAGATAATATAGGTACAGTCAGTGACAGTTTAATCAATGCTCTTTTTTTCGTATTTGTTAAATATTAGATATACGAGTAGTATTTTTCTTTTGAAATGATCGCTTAAAAAAAGCAAATCTTCAAATAGAAGCGGAAACTTCGATCAAAACTATGCTGATTACAAATCTATGATTATAAACGACTGATTATAATAATAATAATAATAAATAAATAATGCTGGACAATCCACACAGCACTATCTAGCCCCAAAGTAAGCTATTCAAAGCTTGTGTTATGGGTACTAGATAACTGATATATTTAATACATTATATACTTACATAGTTAGATATTTTTTTTTATTATACATAGAGTTAGCTAGTTATTATATTTAAGGTATTTATGTTTATATATTTATCTATATGTGTAGGTATATCATATATATATATATAATTATATTCATTTTGCATGTAGGTACTATATATAATTTATTAGGATTTCTCTCCTATTATTTCAATGTTTTTCTTTTAAGTATGTTGTACACCTTCCCACCACTATAATCAGCTCTCTCTATCCTCTAAGGTTTGCTGGAAGAAAACTCTATATAGGGTTAAGCTCGCCTTTGTACATGACTATTATGTATTTTTTGTGTAAATCAGTTTGTGTACAATAAAGAATAAAGCACCCAGACCATCTGAACAAATTTCTGCAGATCGTACACAAATTTGTCCCAAGGCGGGAATCGAACCCGCAACCTCTAGCGTCGCAGGCAGGCTCTCGCCCGCTGCGCCACAGAGGTTGTATAATATTTTTAATTATTTAAAGTAGCATTTACTACTATTTCATCCAGATCCGTTCGGCTGTTCAAGCGTGATTGAGTGACAAACATCCAAACTTACATTTATATTATTAGTGGGATTATTAGGAATGTAGGTTCTAAGGTATCTAACCTAACGGTTAAAAACTAAATATGTTTACTTAAATTAATATAAATACCGTATCAGCCATATATGATTCCAAAAACTATTTATTCATATTATTAAGAACTTTTATGTTTGAACTGTTATGTAAATTTGACATTATCTGTGTGTTCATTAAATATTGTGTATGTGTAGTTTGTAATGGATGAATGTTGTTTGCATAGAAATGTTTGTCAACTTTTTTATTTTAGAGTCGTGCTTGCTCATTTTTTTTATTATATGGCTCCAAAACGGTTTGCATGACTAGTCATCTAACAATTTACATTTTCAATAAAATAAATTTAAATAAAAAGCTACAGTATTATAGGTATAGTGTCTCAGAGTGATGAACAATCTGACCTGTGAGGTAATGCAACTGCAGTGAAAACCACTCAACATTGTTGACCATGCTTGTTCCTTTTTCATGTCGCAGGGTGGTGGAAAATGTCCTAGAACTATATTTTGAGATAATGCAAATTGTTATAACTATCCAAGTATCCAATATATATTATGTTTATAGACTATTCTCATAAAAACATAACAGTTCACTTATAATGAGATAAGAATGGCGATGTTATAGGTAAAGCAGTACCTATAATTATTTTTTTGCATCGATAGCTGTCGTTTTTTTTAACATTAGATGGACTGTAAGCTTGTTTCTTTTTCACATAACTAGATAAATAAATAAATATTGGTGGACTTTTCACACAGCACTATCTAGCCCCAAACTAAGCTTATGCTTGTAATATGGGAACCAGATAGCTGATATACTACTTATAATACTTTTTTTTTTTGTAAATACATACTTATAATATTATATAACACCCAGACAGAGAACAAACATTTATGTTCATCACACAAATGTTTGTTCACGGTGGGAATCGAACCCACGACCTACGGCGCAGAAGGCAGAGCTACTACCAACTGAGCTACGTAGGCTGGCTGCTGATAGATGAAAAACTTTTTATTGCAGCACACCCCATGGGCATTTTTAACACATTTTTTTTTTATTTATCTAAAGGGCTTTGTCGCTGGGCGACCACACTGCCCTATTTTAACACATTAAAAACAAAAATAAGGTTAAAAAAACTAGTACAGTTTAATTAAATACACGCTGTTTTTGTGGCTTTTCCGGAAAATATATGGAGAATTCCGCTAAGCGCTCCGCTCAGAATGTAAACTATGATCGAATTATTTACATGCTTTTGTATGACCAATAATAATTACGTAAGTTTGTTGACCCGAACGTACGTCACATTTGATTATTTTGAAAGAAGCTGAACTATTGTAATATTGTATATTTTTATACAAAAAAAAATCTATACGACTTTGATCCAGCACGGCAGATATCCCTTCATTTATTATAAGTACCAAGTGCCAACCCAAGAAAAATAATTATTTTAAGTAAAGAGGGGGTGAAGCGAATCCGTGGGTATTTTAACTTTTATACATCAGACAAAAAAACAAAAAAATCAAGATTATAAAAAAAAACTCTTTTTTTACGATACTGTTGGTAGTAGTTTTCACTATATACTATTGTTCTACTGATGTTGTTAATCAAAAATACTGAAGCCTTCGCTACACACCCCTCCAACTTATGAGAAATTCTTTCTTTGACGGTACCACCCTATAATTGATTTCAAGTTGCGAGCACGTACAGGGTGAGGGTGAAAAACTACCTACGGTTGGAAGTTATAATCAACATTTCACAAAAAAAAATTAAAAAAATTCAACATTTCACCTTCCATAAATTTTTGCAATGTTTGATCGTAAACGTGCTTGAAACATCCTGTAGCTTAGAACTTAATATGTGAGATATTTTACATTTAATATTGGAGTTTCCTTCGCGAAATTAAGGACTTTTGTAACTTGTTTGCTTCTTGTCGAGTTATTTGATGTAAACTTCCAATCGAATGACAAGTTGGATAATTAATTTTCATTTGATCAAATGTCATATTTTATAACAGAACACTCCACACTACTACTATAAATTTCTCGCAAGGTTTATTGGCTGAAGGTCTCGGCAGAGTATCAGCGCCCAACTACTAAACTAGTGGTGAGGCATACGCTGAGATACCCTTTTGCTGCTGCAGCACACAAACACCTACATACCTATCTACTGTCATTATTATTAACTGTTTGTCATTTCTTTTTTATGTTTTGTATGTGTATGTGTGTTTTTTTGGCAAATAAATGTCTGTCTATGTCTATGTCTATGTCCGCCTAACGTGAGATAATTAAATAAATAAATAAATAAATAAATAAATAAATAATGCTGGACAATCTACACAGCACTATCTAGCCCCAAAGTAAGCTATTCAAAGCTTGTGTTATGGGTACTAGATAACTGATATATTTAATACATTATATACTTACATAGATAGATATTTTTTATCATACATAGAAAACACCCAGACCATCAATTACACAATTAAACTAGCTAAAGCTAATTTAAAGCCCCTAAATATTATTTTTATTTGTATTTATTCATAGCGGCAATAGAAATACATCATCTGTGAAAATTTCAACAGTCTAACTATAACGGTTCATGAGATGCAGCCGCGGTGACAGACAGATAGACAGACGGACGGTCAGCCAGCGCAGTCTTAGTAATAAGATCCCGTTTTACCCTTTGGGTACGGAACCCTAAACAAAACTAGTTTTATCTGCTTTAAGACTTCAAGAACATTTATTTAAAAATCAAGATGCCTAATGGAAATTGTAAACATTGCAGCGTTCAAGAGCAAATCTCATTTGCGATATTCAAACGCAATTATTGAGCCGCACGCTTGCCGTTTCATTGCTTTCTGTTTACAGTGTCACTTGATGCTGTGAAGTCTACTTGAAGTTTTCTATCTAGAGACTTGAAAGGATATGTTTCATTGATCAACTCAGTGGCGCAGCGGGTGAGAGTCCGCCTGCGACGCAAGAGGTTGCGGTTTTGATTTCCACCACGGAGGGTGTTTTCTGAGTAAATATAATAAAAAATATCTATCTATGTAAGTATCTTATGTATTAAATATATCAGTTATCTAGTACCCATAACACAAGTGTTGAGTAGCTTACTTTGGGGCTAGATGGTGCTGTGTGTCCAGCATTATTATTATTATCAATGTATAGAACCTGGGTCTGCCACATAGCACTGTCTAGCCCCAAACTATGCATAGCTTGTTTTACTATAGAAACAAAGCCAAAAAAAAGGGAGCTTACTGCAAGGACATAAAAGCAAGCATAGATAGTCTGATCCTTTACACGTGTACATGTTTACCAGTTAACAATTTGTTACGAACCTTATTACTTTCTCTATGTTTTTTTTCTATATTCCGTGACCTATATCCGTATAACTTGCTTGTGTTTCCGTGCCAAGCAATAATAGCCCTTAAAGCAAGGCGCACTCAGGTCTAACGACGCCACATTACGGTGCGGAGGCTGTATATTTCCCCAGAGCGTCGCAGTATAAAGAAATATCTCTCCGTGCGTTTCGTAGTGCTTCTTTTTGTACTGCCGACGAGGCGTCTTGATACTTTACTTATGTAATATTGACATAAATATTAGTACCCGAAGTCAACGTTTTGTTTTTTTTTTCAGACCGTTTTTGTATGGAGACAAACCGTGCTATCTGGAGCCTGGTGACCAAAGTGGACCTGGTGGACCCTTAAAAAACTGTCTATTTCATGGGTTTTTTAACATATAAATTTTATGCTACACTGCTGGTGCATTTCAAAGAAAACAGATAGTTCACCCGGAAATATTTTCCTCCATTTCAATTATTCCCTGTGGGGATCAAACCCATGGACTACCAGCGCAGAAGGCAAAGCTGCATTCAGAACAGTCAGGCTGTACAAATTAAAATCTGATTTCAAAATAATTTTGAACAATATTTGCAACAAAGACAAATTAATCACAGGTTAAAAAAGTGTAATTCATCTGACGACCGTTAAATCAATGATGTTTGATCCCAGTACCCCATCTGTTGACTGTTGGAACTAGTAATGGCAGCACTTTGCGTTTCTAATGTGGATAAACACCGATTTGGCCCGCTGCCGACACGAGTTCGAAAGTTTCGCGTCGAATTACAAAACATGATTTGTTTTCCGTTTACAATGAAAATGGCCCATTGTTTTACTAGTAGGGAGCTTGGCTTCATTTCAATCGACGTGGTTTGAAGAGCCGACTGTTTGGACCTCATCACGTTTACACATCATTATCACTACATAGTATAAAACAAAGCCGCTTTCTCTGTCCCTATGTCCTCATGTCCCTTTGTGCCCATGCTTATTTAAAACTACGCCACGGATATTGATGCGGTTTTTTTTAATAGATATAGTGATTCAAGAGGAAGGTTTATATGTATAAGACATGCATGACATGTGCACCCGTGCGAAGCAGGGGCGCGCGGGCGGGTCGCTAGTCAGGCTATAAAATGCTTGTTATGTCTTTGTGATTTCCATTGGGCTTTGTGTAGGTTTATAAGTAGGTCTTTGCACAGGTTGCAGTTACACAGATTAAATAAACCATTCTAACGCTAGCAAAAAACCCTACGACTATTATAAACGCGAAAGTTTGTAAATACTTACAAACTTTCGCGTTTATAATATTTGGATGGATATTTGTTACTTTTTCACGCTGGAACGGCTGAACGGATCTGGATGAAACTTGGCAGAGAGATAGATTATAGTCTGGAATAGCACATAGGCTACTTTTTATTCCGTGGGAATACCGGGATTTAAATCTGCGTGGGTGAAACCGCGGGGCGCAACTAGTAATAAAATAAACAGAGAGCATTGTTATTTATTTGACAACCCTCATAACTCTGTTGATTAGCTCTGCCTTCTGCGCTGCCGTGGGTTCGATTCCCACCTGTGTCTGGGTGTTATAATATAAAATTCCTCTGTATTTACAAACATATTATAGTACCTGTATTGTATTAAATCAGCGATTTTATTTTTTGTTTGTAATTTCCACAAAAAAGTAGATACAAGTAAAGTGATCGTTGCAAAAGTTGCAAGTATCAAAACTAGAGAGTCAACATACATTAGAAAAAATCCATTTCAGCTGAGCCAGGAGACGCCAGGAGTAAGTAGGATTTGGCTGGAAATCCTAGAAGGAGACAAAAGATGGCGCCAGAGTGAGATAGTTGTCAAGTAAACGAAATGGTACATAAGGCTGCACATAGATTGGATTTTAAATATAGAGTTGTGATCGTTGTATAAATATTAGGGTCAAACTGTGGATACAAACACTCTTCAGCGGTAATTCTTTAGGCGTGTTTTACTGAGCGACGCGCCGTTCAGGAGGACTATTCCCAGAAACTTTACCGTTGTATGTATTAAGATTTAACTACGAAATCTAAAACCTCAAACACAATCCTACTCTCCATGTCTCTCACTCACTCACGCCGTAACTTTCGGATCGGTTCGGACAAAACTGGAGCAAAAATAGTTTATAGCCTGAATTTACATTATCATATCCCGAATAATTTACAGAAATAATAATCGAACCCAAAAAATAAAACACCTTTAAGCTTTAATGTTGATTCATCATTATATTTTCATCAAGACCAGACTTCAGGCATACATTTTCAACAATCTTTTTCTGTGACCGATTGAGTAGAATAGAATAGAATGTAAGTTTATTTGACGACAACACACAGAAGAAGCATACAGACAAGAAAGGACAGAAAAAAGGCAGTAGGTAGAGAATACACAGTATGTAGATTAAAAAACACTTAAAAAATAAGCCTACACACAAATAACAAGCCTCTCCCTGTGTGAGTCAGTCAAAAAGGCTTAGTCTCAGCTTGATGCCACTCTCCAATAGGGTTAGAGAGTGGCGCTGGTTTTCAGACTAAACCTTGTTAGGGTGACATCACGGGCGAAATATAAATAACAATTAAATAAAAGCAAAAAAGATAAATAGATATTTATAGAAAAGGTATGTACCTACCTATGTAAGATTGCCATCAGAGCTAACCTTGATTTGGACCTATATAGATTCACCTCGCCTAACAGACGTTTCAAAGTGATGATAGTGATCCTTGTGATTGTACTGAGTAAAGACCATTTTGATTTTTTTTGAGCTTACCAAATAGTTACCAACTTTTCCTCACTCAGTTTCCTCGTTTTTTTCTCATACGCCTTGCAGTGCTGAAGAACGCGATGATATGTGGACCGTGCCTCAGAAATCACTGGGTATATGCAATCGGCAATGCCTCGCCAGTCGCCAGTCGCTACCTTGTTTGAGCTTAGATTTAGAATGCTTGAGTGAATTGGAACTTGAGTATTTTGCGGTGCCCTTTCAGGGCTATAGGGTTGTCAAAACTATCTTTGACATGTGGAATCCTACTAAACGCGAAAGTTTGTAAGTATGGATGGAAGGATGTTTATTACTCTTTCACGCCGGAACGGCTGAACGGATCTAGATGAAACTTGGCAGAGAGTTAGATTGTAGCCTGGAATAGCACATAGGCTACTTTTTATTCTGAGGGATTGCTGGGATTTAAATCTGCGCGGGTGAAACTGCGGGGCGCAACTAGTGAGTTATAATCTGAGGTTTTCCTGTACAGCTATTTCTTTAATTCAAGCCAAAAGTTTATTACGTTCTTCCTTTGAGAGCAATGAGCAAAATAAATAACAAAAAAAATATTGATAACCCTAAAAGCAGTTATCTCGTTATGTGAGTTTAGTAACGAAATCATCAATAATTGAAATTATTCTCATATCGTACCACAGATTACAGCTAGTTAGCTAGCGGGCGGCAGTAAGGTTGAACCATAAACGATAAAGTAGTATAATTAAGAGGCTGACTACCGACAAACGACTCTCCCACAAATTTATTTGTCGCTCGATTTTTTTAATTAAATTTTAGGCTTAAGTAAAACATTAACTGACTGTTATCTCAGAATGCATTCGACTACGCTTAAGATGAAGATATAGGTCGCGTCAGCCAAAATGAACGCTGGAAAACAGTGAAGGGGATGAGTTTGCGCATACAAAATACTCGCGCCATCACCCCCTTCCCTTTCTTCCGACGTTCTTTTTGCGTGGCGCGTACTAAGTATACCTCTATTTACTCTGTCTTTAAAAGCTACGAATCCTACTTTTATAAACGCGAAAGTTTGTAAGTATGGATGGATGGATGGATGAATTTTTGTTACTCTTTCACAACAGAACGGCTGAACGGATCTTGATGAAATTCGGCATAGAGATAGATTATAGTCTGGAATAGCACATAGTCTACTTTTTATCCCGTGGGAATACCGAAATTTAAATCTGCGTGGGTGAAACCGCGGGGCGCAACTAGTAAATAATAAGTCGTATACGAGTGCGTAGTTGAAAAAAATAAAATTCTAGAGATTTTTATATAAATATCAGAAATATGCGCGTGCCATGTTTTTTGATGGTTGTCGGCGTCTGAGAATCAAAGTAAAAGCACATGCAGTATAATCATTGCAGTCAGTAGAAGTACCTTCCTACGTACATTCCGATATTCATTTATTTTTAAGTGATGTTTAAATGTTAAGGTACTCGAGTTGAGACTTGAGTTGAAATACTGCACTGTACAAGCTCGTTAGTAAAATAGTTTACTCATCTCATCTTTAGTGCTAACATTATGTAACATCGGGTAATGTAACGGTAATGCACGATAAAAATACCCAAGTAACATTTATTACTAGTTGGGCCCCGCGGTTTCACCCACACAGATTTAAATCCTGGTATTCCCACGGGATAAAAAGTAGCCTATGTGCTATTCCAGACTATAACCAATCTCTATGTCTTCCAGATCCATTCAGCCGTTCTGTTGTGAAAGAGTAACAAACATCTATACATCCATCCATACTTGCAAACTTTCGCGTTTATAATATTACTAGCGATCCGCCGCCCGCGCGCCCCTGCTTCGCACGGGTGCACATTGTATTTCTATTATATCATGCATGGTTTATACATGTAAACCTTCCTCTTGAATCACTCTATCTATTAAAAAAAACCGCATCAAAACCCGTTGCGTAGTTTTAAAGATTTAAGCATACATGGGGACATAGGGATATAGGGACAGAGAAAGCGACTTTGTTTTATACTATGTAGTGATAGTGATTAGGAAGAAGGATAGGATTGACGACCTCAGTGGCGCAGCGGGCAAGAGTCCGCCTGCGACGCAGAGGTTGCGGGTTCGATTCCCGCCTCGGAACAAATTTGTGCACGATCTGCAGAAATTTGTTCATTGGTCTGGGAGTTTTCTATGTATAATAAAAAATATCTATCTATGTAATTATATAATGTATTAAAAATATCAGTTATTTAGTACCCATAACACAAGCTTTAGTAGCTTACTTTGGGGCTAGATAGTGCTGTGTGGATTGTCCAGCATTATTTATTTATTGATTGTTACGCAAAGAGTAATAAAAACTTTTACTGTTTCGCATTAGATTTTTCAGTTATTACTGTTTTTTTTTGAAAAAAACACCAAACTATACGTTTTGCAATTAAAAAGGAGTTGTTCAGTATTAAGTTTACTTTACGAAGTGTTTTGAAAGGAGTGGTGTCGTACAAAGGAAGCCAGTCTTGTATTAAAAGTTCGAGCTAAAAACTTTCGCAATATCACGATGGCATAGCTTATGATATATCTTCTACTTACAGATTTCACTTGGTAGTACGCCGCTCGATACTTAAAAATATATTTTTTTTATACAAGATTAGATGATGTAACAAGCAGATGGCCCACTTGATGTTAAGTGGTAACCATTACCTATAACAAAGCATTGCCTCTTCAGGGGCAGCATAGGTACGGCGCATCGCTATGTCGCTCGCGCGATTAAACTTCAAAAATGAAGATATAAAATCACTGTTATTTCAAAATGCTGAAACTTGTGAGCGAAAGGTGCTTTAGCAGTTAGTCAGTCCTTAAGGCGTTGACAACACCTAATATTTCTCTCGCTCGCACGATTCGACATTTTGAAAGATATAAAATCATTAAATACAATTTTGAATAATCGCAAACAACCATTTTGTGTGCAATCACATTGCACACAGTTTAGTAAAAATTTGACTTTGATCGATGCAAGTTTTCCTACTCAAAAGTTTGCTTATGTACGAAAACTAGAAAAGCAAACTTTTGAGTAGGAAAACTTGTACCGATCAAAATGATTTTTTTACTAAACTGTGCGTAATGTGATTGCACACAAAATAGTTGTTTTCGATTTTTCGAAAATGGGTTTAGTGATTTTATATCCTTCAACATGTCAAAACGTGCGAGCGAGAGTCACATTAGCTCTTGTCTTCACCTTAAGTAGAATTTTCGACCTCATGTAATATGTATTTTTAGTAATAAAATACTACAAAATTAGCTAATATCTTGGTTGATCCTAAAACTCAGTCAGAAAGCTACGGAGTTCGAAACACGATTTACTGACCTTAGTTATATAAAAGACAGCCTAAAATGTAATAATTCTGAAAGTTTATTATAAAATTTCTGTGTGTCCATCTGAGGAAAAAACAGTTTCTATTGGAGTATGCGCAATATCTATGGGCCAAATTTAATGTTTACCTAGCTCCAACCCATCCGTCTTTAGACGTCCTCAATGAATCTAGGGTCAGTTAAGGTTCTAAGAGATCCGAGGGGATATCTACCGTGCCTACCAAGGCACGGTAGTCGTGTCGTGAAACTGTTTCAGTTTCAGTACTGGGTGGTATAAGTGGCACAGGCTAACGACCGAGCAAGATCCTTCATTCATACGGAGTCACTAAAGTATTTTTTTTCCATTTTCGGTGTTATACTTATTGCTTCTCTTCGGTGAAGGAGACATAATTAAGATCCAGCTTCGCTTCAGGTAAGCTCGCTTGATCATTCAATACTTTATGAAAGCTGGAAAAGAAGGAATATGAGTTTTCAGCATCAAGTTTCGGTAGTTTTCAAACTACGATTATAAAATAAGTTGTAGTTTGACGGAAACATACAGTATATAGTTAGCGTCAGCCAAAAAGAACGCTGAAAAATAGTGTAGATGACGCAGTGCATACAAAACAATTGCGCCAGCCATCACACCCCCTCCCTCTACTTTCGGCGTTATTTTTGCGTGACGCGCACTATTTTATAGACATGGTTTTTATTACAAACGATCACAACAGTCGTTGTAAATTAGAGATTACTATCTACCTTCTAAGAGTGTATAAGTGATGAGTGTGTGTGTGTGGGTTTTTTTTCATATCCTTTCCGTCCAAAAGTTGTCTGGAAGAGATCGCTTTTAGCGATAAGGCCGCCCATTGTACCTATTGTTTTTCCAATTTTCTGTATATGTTTTCTTTTTGCTTTGTGTACAATAAAGAATTTATCATCTATCTATCTATAAAGAGCTGCCGTTTATAGTTCGTAAATTTAAAATACAAAATTTCTGAAATAATTTCTGAAAAAAAAAACACTTTTCTGTTTAATTAACATTTTGATACCAATAAGTTTTTCAGGTAATAATGCTTTTATATTTGTTATAAAAAATCATTATCTCTTCCTTATTGTGCTACTGCTAAATAAAATAAGATAATTCCTGAACTCATACATCACGTCTCACGCCCCCAACCCTTCCATTTCCCCCCATTTCCCGATAGCCCCGTTCCTCTCGCCAATAGTGAGCACGTGTGGGCGGGGCGGTCTTATTGCCAATTCTTTCTTTGAGAGAATTCTTAAGTATGTTATACCTACACTTGTAACTTGTACACACACTCACATACGATCTACCCCTTCGTGAGGCAGCAATACTTTCCAACACGGAATTCTTGGGGGCGGTTTTTTAATGCTTCAAGCTGATGGAACAAGCTGATGTTAAGTGGTAACCATTACCCTCGCAAAGCATTGCCTCGCAAGTCACCCACGAGAACGTGCCCTACGATGCACTGCAGTGCTCTGTGTCCATCAACAGATCCGTTCAGCCGTTCTGCTGTTATTAGTAGATAGAGTGACAAACCTCCAAGCTTTCACATTTATAATATTAGTGGGATAACACCAAAATACACCAAAGGAACTACTAATACGAAATAGGTTCTCGTATTATTTAATTTTCCCTCTGTCTATCCAGATATTGTCTGAAAGAGATCACTTGTAGCGATAGACCATGGTCTACAAGTGAAAATTAAATAATACGAGAACCTATTTCGCACCCTTGTACCTGTAGGTTAGTATGAGTATTGTTTTTGTATTTTTTTTATACCTACTTTCTTCAATTAAGGATAAAGTAACATTTATGTACAAAGAAAATTAAAAGACCTGCAGACCGTTAAAAACTATATATATACATATAGCTGAACTGATCCAAATCAGTGTTTTATTCGGAAGCGTACCTAAGACACTTCAATTCTTCAATTCAATTTCAACACTGAATGGCATTTCCTACTTGTATTACGGTGTACCATATTATTTTCTATTCTGTTCATGTATGTAACCATTTTATTACAAGCGACTTTGCTATTAATAAAATGCTATTGCCTAGGTTGGTTAGTTAAGGCCTAGAAACATTACTATCGGAATTTTTGTCTTGGTATATACTTGGTAGTACAAGAAACACCCAAGTTTCTAGGACTAGGTTTCTAGGAGCCAGACGCTATGGAATTTCGATGCAGTGTAGAATTCTAATGCTGCATTGTTAGCCAAATAAATTAGGGTTCTATGTGCTTACCTGGCTCAGTTATAATCCTCTATTGGAATGGTGTTTAAAGAACCCAATGTGACAGCCTATGTAGCTCAGTTGGTAGTAGCTCTGCCTACTGCGCCGTAGGTCGTGGGTTCGATTCCCACTGTGAACAAACATTTGTGTGATGAACATAAATGTTTGTTTTCTGTCTGGGTGTTATATAATATTATAAGTATGTATTTACAAAAAAAAAGTATTATAAGTAGTATATCAGGTATCTGGTTCCCATATTACAAGCATAAGCTTAGTTTGGGGCTAGATAGTGCTGTGTGGAAAGTCCACCAATAAAAAAAAATGTCATATGTAATTGCTTAAAAGTCACTCAAATAAACCGACGACTGTGTTAAAATCACTAAACCGACAACTTTTCGATAATCGGGGAAAGGATAGATTGAAAGGGCCTAGAAGCTTTCTTACTGAATAATATCCAAAGTATAAGTGTACCTAAAGTGTGGTCGCCGCTGTTATTACAGGCACATGAGGCTTAACATCTGTATGCCTCAAGTTGATGGACGCAGGACAGTGTATCGTAGGGCACGTTCCTATATTGTGCGTGACCTACGGGGCAATGTTTTGTTTATAGGTGATGGTTACCACTTAACATCAGGTGGGCCATCTGCTTGTTCCATCAGCTAGTTTTATAAAAAAAAAACAAAAAATCTTGGTACGGTATACAAAGGTAAATAAATTCTGAAGGAACCCAGTGTAATTCATACGAGTCTCACAAATCATAATTTTATTCTTATTTCGTTTCTCCTATTACCATTCGATAAACGAGACAAATTTTAATCGTTAGATTACTTATACAGTTTCTATAATGAGCCGCCAATTTTAAACTGCTATTGTATGGAAATTGTATGGATTCGAAGGCTTGTATGGAAAGTTATTGAATTTGTATGTACGGTTTATAAGATTGGCGATAGGCTTGCTATAGTGGCTATATAGTAGGATATAGAAAAGGTTAGATACTGAGCTGTAAGGGTTGTTAAAAAATAGTCACAATATTTAATAACCCGAGCGAACCTTTGTTAGCGAGTGAGCGTTTGTGTATATCAATTTGTTTGTTACTCGCTAAGTTGTTTGAATTACCCTGAGCATAAGCTCAGTAATAATACAAAGGGAGTAGGGAGCGAAAACAAACTTGGCTTCCTCAATATTGAGCTGAGACTTTTAGTTTTGCCATAAAGTTTTCAGCGAAAGAGTTTTTATGGTTTCACACAGAACTTTATTAATTTTCGTCTGGTGTCTCAAAACTCAAAACGTCAGGCATTTATGTAATTTGTACCTATACTTCATTGCATTCCAATAGTTTAGTTAGGTTATAAAACCATCCTTACCTGAGTTGAGGGTTGGGGATGTGGTTGGGGATAGAGGGTTCGCAAGTGGGGGTTGATGACCAGAGTCCTTCCCTTGAGTCCTTTTGTCTATGAGATGAAAAGTTAAACTTCACATTTTCAAAAAAAGAAAACCTAATTCTACCAGGAGCATTATTCACTATGACCATTTGCACCGCGATCACAGCTAAGACAAGGCACCGGTGTCATACGGTCAGGGCAAAGTATCTCCTATATCATAAAGAATAAAGCCCAACATCATGTTTTGACGTTTCACGGTTTGGGGCAAGGAATCTCCCCCTGTTATTCAGCTGAAAAAGTGAAGTTATAGTCTGTGACGAATTTCTCCGTCACAGCTAGGTGTTTTAATAAAAGGTAGGTAAGTTAGCTACCTAATTTATGAATTTGACCTATCGAGCCCTTTCGATTTTAACCTTTCTCTACGTAAACTTGCATCCATTAGATGTGTGTCCGTAAATTATACTGTAAATTATACTATAGACCGATAAATTAATGCCTGATAATTATGGGCATCGAAAGGTAATAAATTTTAATGAATAGGTACCTACCTATTGATGTTAAAGACTGGTAATGAAATAGGGGAATTATCACCACGGGGTATTTTTAGTTAGACAAACGGTCAGGTGTATCACACTCCTAAGTACAATTTTTGTCCAACTGTTTTCCTACTTACAACTGAAAAGGTGACCTTTTTATCATCACTACATCACTATCACTACATAGTATAAAACAAAGTCGCTTTCACTGTCCCTATATCCCTATGTATGCTTCAATCTTTAAAACTACGCAACGGATTTTGATGCGGTTTTTTAATAGATAGAGTGATTCAAGAGGAAGGTTTATATGTATAATACATGCATGATATAGTAGAAAAACAATGTGCACCCGTGCGAAGCAGGGGCGCGCGGGCGAGTCGAGTGTAATTTTTTTTTATACAACTAGCTAATGGTACAAGCAGATGGCCCACCTGATGTTAAGTGGTAACCATCACCTATAAACAAAACATTGCCCCGTAGGTCAATAATGTAATTATAAAGAAACGACTTCTAAATATATATAACTCAAAGGTGACTGACTGACTGACTGACTGACTGACTGACTGACTGACATAGTGATCTATCAACGCACAGCCCAAACCACTGGACGGATCGGGCTGAAATTTTGCATGCAGGTAGATGATATGACGTAGGCATCCGCTAAGAAAGGATTTTGATCGATTCCACCCCCAAGGGGATGAAATAGGGGATGAAAGTTTGTATGAAATTTTGTCAATTTTAAACCGATCGGGCTGACTTTGCTTGCATAAAGCTACTATGACGTAGGCTCAAGGATTTTGATAAATTCCACCCCTAAGGGGATAAAATAGGGGATGAAAGTTTGTATAAATCTTCTATCTATCTTCTATCTAAATCTAAATATAAATCTAATCTAAATCTAAGTTTTCTAATTTTTCTAATCTAAATATATATAACTCAAAGGTGACTGACTGACTGACTGACTGACTGACTGACTGACTGACATAGTGATCTATCAACGCACAGCCCAAACCACTGGACGGATCGGGCTGAAATTTTGCATGCAGGTAGATGATATGACGTAGGCATCCGCTAAGAAAGGATTTTGATCGATTCCACCCCCAAGGGGATGAAATAGGGGATGAAAGTTTGTATGAAATTTTGTCAATTTTAAACCGATCGGGCTGACTTTGCATACATAAAGCTACTATGACGTAGGCTCAAGGATTTTGATAAATTCCACCCCTAAGGGGATAAAATAGGGGATGAAAGTTTGTATAAATCTTCTATCTATCTTCTATCTAAATCTAAATATAAATCTAATCTAAATCTAAGTTTTCTAATTTTTCTAATCTAAATATATATAACTCAAAGGTGACTGACTGACTGACTGACTGACTGACTGACTGACTGACATAGTGATCTATCAACGCACAGCCCAAACCACTGGACGGATCGGGCTGAAATTTTGCATGCAGGTAGATGATATGACGTAGGCATCCGCTAAGAAAGGATTTTGATCGATTCCACCCCCAAGGGGATGAAATAGGGGATGAAAGTTTGTATGAAATTTTGTCAATTTTAAACCGATCGGGCTGACTTTGCATACATAAAGCTACTATGACGTAGGCTCAAGGATTTTGATAAATTCCACCCCTAAGGGGATAAAATAGGGGATGAAAGTTTGTATAAATCTTCTATCTATCTTCTATCTAAATCTAAATATATATAACTCAAAGGTGACTGACTGACTGACTGACTGACTGACTGACTGACTGACATAGTGATCTATCAACGCACAGCCCAAACCACTGGACGGATCGGGCTGAAATTTTGCATGCAGGTAGATGATATGACGTAGGCATCCGCTAAGAAAGGATTTTGATCGATTCTACCCCAAGCGGATGAAATAGGGGATGAAAGTTTGTATGAAATTTTGTCAATTTTTAACCGATCGGGCTGACTTTGCATGCATAAAACTACTATGACTTAGGCATCCCCTAAGAAAGGATTTTGATAAATTCCACGCCTAAGGGGATAAAATAGGGATGAAAGTTTGTATAAATCTTCTTAGATTTTCGACTGATTGAACTGAAATTAAAGATTGGAGCTACTATGATGAAGACGTCCGCTTCAATAGGATTTTGATAAATTCAACCCTCCAATTTTTTGCACACGCTTAACAAAAGTAAAGCCGCAAAAACTATGCCTAATTAATAATAATACTTCTAAACGCGAGCGAAGCCGCGGGCAAAAGCTAGTATAATAGTAAAAGTAGTCTTCTAGGTGCCAGTTCTATGCGACCAATAATGCACACGAATAACAACACACGCTCACCAACACACAAAACACCGCTATATTTTGATAATTTATTCGGTTTTTTGTATAACCGGCAACCATTCTATTCAAACCGAAACACAGCAACGCTGCGTAGCGGCAGAAAATGACATGAAAAAAGCTTTTTATTTCATAAAATGAAAAAGTTATTGTCATTTCTTGTAAAGATTTTGGTCTAGGCCGTCTACAATAATAGTATGTCTATCTATCTAGGTGGGTAGGTTGGCAATTGGTCGCTGCTGCAGATATTCCCGCCTTTCAGCACTTTTCCCTCATTTTGTCTGTTATTTCATTTAAATTTCATTTAGACAGCCCTCGACTGCAGTCTGGCTTTTTAGGTAGGTGCATACGAAATAATTTAATAAAAACTGCGGAATATTGCATTATTTAGCATTAACTCAAAGGTGACTGACTGACTGACATAGTGATCTATCAACGCATAGCCCAAACCACTGGACGGATCGGGCTGAAATTTGGCATGCAGGTAGATGTTATGACGTAGGCATCCGCTAAGAAAGGATTTTGATCAATTCTACCCCCAAGGGGATAAATTGGGGATGAAAGTTCGTATGAGATTTTCAAAGTAAACGCGCGCGAGCAAAGCCGCGGGATCAGCTAGTATAATATAATATTAGAAGAGAAAAGAGGACTTTTATAATGAAGCAAAACATTTATATTATTGTAAGGTTAAATTTATATTTTGTAAAAAACGGAAAATGTATATTTTTAAAAGGTTAACTGTAAGTTTCGGCAATGGTTCGGCAAGACATCGGTGAGGGTTCAACAAGCATTCGGAAAGACTTCGGCAAGACTTGGGCAAGGGTTCGACAAGGTTTCGACACGACTTCGGCACGGGTTCGGCAAGGGTTCGGCTAGGTTTCGGCAAGGTTTCGGCAAGGGTTCGACAAGATTTTGGCAAGACTTTGGCAAGACTTCGGCAAGACTTCAGCAAGACTTCGGCAAGGGTTAGACAAGGGTCTGACAAGGGTTTCGGGTTCGACAAGGGTTTGGCAAGGGTTCGACACCAATATACATGCATCGCCTTGAAGATGCGCGCAACATTGCACACAGTTCAGCAAAAAAACAAATGAGATCCATAAAATTTTTTCTGCTTTGAAAGTTTGCCAATTAATAGGTACAGTAGGTACAGGGTCTTCTAGACCGTTCTGCTCCAACGTAGGCTACAGCGTGGCTTACCATCAGGTAAGATTGTAAACTTTTTTTACGAAAACTAGTTTAACAATCATTTTGGTAGTCCCTAGTACTTATATAGAACTACGTAGTGAGTATTGATTTCCGAATGAACTCGAGAAAAATATGCTTACATACTGTCTTTGTCTCCGGCACAAAGATATGAAAGCTAAGTTAGTGTGGATAGCTGCTTCTTCAAGTCTTCAATTCGTTTGCATTTAGTAGAAAAAAGGGTTTATTTCATCCAAACAAACATATTATTATATATGAAACTGTATGACTAGGAAGTTTACCTCCAAATTCTTACTTTAAGTAAGGTTTAAGTAATCATAAGAACTTGATGAAAAAAAACTTTTTATCCAAGGGATTTGCTGAGCAAGCATTTACCAAACCTAACTATGGAAAGCAAAATGTTTCAAGATACAATATAATTTCTGTCTGTTTGAAACATTGCTGCTGAAAGAACGTAGGTACTGGGCATTTTTTTTATTTAGTCTCATAGCAATTATGCATAAATAATATTTTTTAAAGCTGTGTATTGTTAAAAAATCAGTAAAAAAACAAAGATAGAAGAAAAAACCCTTTGTAAAAAACATTATGATGTTCCAAGCTATCAATTACAACACAATAACATAGTACGAAGCAGTTACAGTAAATCATGTAAATTAATTTATGAAAAAGGCTAACATATCCACACGCCCACGTAAGAGAAATCTACCAGCCTACCTACATGATATTAATAATTTAAATTAAGACCTATTACTTATGTCTAATACAAATGAGGTTTTATTAATAGCCATCCATTAATATTTAGTAGTGTGTGCGTAGGTTTGTTACAAGAAAATTTTATTTAGATTGACAATAGTAAACAAAACGATGATGAATAGAATTATGTACATGCTTAATTCAATTTCGCATAGTTGATGTTAGACATAATATAACTAGTGGCTCTGGGAGCTGTAGACCTCGCGAGCATACTAAAAGTGAGCTATTTGAGGAATGTAATGTGCAAGTGCATTTTCCGTTTTGTGATTTTTTTGATTTTTTTGCATCATCTTGTGTAGAATGAGGTCCTTTGTGTTTCTCTCAAATTTGATTGAAAACCATCGATTGTTTGATGAGCTATCCTGTTCATCATGCTGAAGATCCTTATCAGATCTTCGCCAAACTTTTATGAGACCAACTTATAGTTACTACCTTTCAAATAAAAAAAGAATAATCGAAATCGAATCTCATTTGGTGGAGATAGTATATCAAATAGCCCCCTTTTTGCCCTTTTTTTGGGGGAAGTACCCCTCCAATCAAAAATCCCCAACGACAAAAAAATTCTAATAAGTCATATAACCTGTGTACCAAGTTTCGTCCAGATCGGTTGAAAAATGCGACCTGTAGAGGAGAACAGACAGACAGACATCCGGACAAACGCATTTTTGGCCAATGTGGAAACTGAGACGCTTCGCTCGCTCGGTCAATAACTAGTTTGGTATATAATGAGCATGCGTTAAAATGACAAATACTTATTATTTAGTGCCAATTTTAAAAAGGAACTGCATCGTACCAGTAAGTTTATATTAAACTACTCAAGATTTTGATAGATTTAAAATCCTGAAACTAAAGGTGCGCTTACACGGGCAATTTTTAAGCAATAATTGCTCGGCAACACGGATGACGAATGAATCAATCATATTAACTGGTTTCCTCATGATGTTTTCCTTCACCGTGCGCACATTAATTTTTCAATCGAAAAATCCATTGGTGCACGACCGGATCGACCCTGCGACCTTCCGATCGGAAGACGGTATCTCTCCCACTAGACCACCGGTGCTCTTAGTCAGTCAGTGATTTTATATCATTCAAAAGGTACCTACTACTTTGACCCATCCCATAACGCTCTACGACGAATCTACTTTCAATATTTGAATCGTAATAGTTCGAGCCACGACATTTATGTAGATTTTATAGTTGGTAAAAATACCGTATAGTTTCAGGATTCTGACGCTGTTGTATAATATTCTGATCAACCACTAAGTACTTGCAAGAGCCTGTTTCTATTAGCCCGGTTTATTGTTAGTATTACCTAGGCTGGTCTGGTTAATTTATTTTATTAAAGACTAGCGACACGCCCGCGCGCCCCTGCTTCGCACGGGTGCACATTGTTTTTCTGCTATATCCTGAATGTATTATACATATAAACCTTCCTCTTGAATGATTCTATCTATTAAAAAAACCACATCAAAATCCGTTGCGTAGTTTTAAAGATTTAAGCATACATAGGGACAGAGAAAGCGACTTTGTTTTATACTATGTCGTGACTAGAGTTTCTGGCGTAGCGTCGTTTACTGTGGTCGGCAAATAAAATGAACTCTGTGGTGGTAGGTGTTTGCACATCTTTTATCCTAAATGCTCTGTAATTCGCGACTGTGACGTTTCGCATAGTTCGTTCGCGACCCAATTGTAAACATTCGTGTAATTTTTTTTGTATAAGACTAGTTACGCCCCGTGGCCCCACCCACACAGATTTAAATCCCGGTTCGCCCTCGGGATAAAAAGTAGTCTATGTGCTATTAGAATAGAATAGTCTAGAGACTATAATCTATCTGTCTGCCAAGTTTCATCTAGATTCGTTCAGCCGTTCCTGTTATGAAATCAGACAACCATCGAAACCATATTTATCTATACATATAATAGCATAAACGAATTAATTTTTACTAGACAAGCTCTTAGTTCCTACTAGTTCTCTAAAATAACGACTAGAAATAACTGGTCCATATACAGTCGTAAACGTAGAAAAGCTATTTCAATATTTTCAATTACATTATTTTGTACATTTATTAACCACTTAATTTTATTAGGACAAGTCACATACGTACAATGATACTTTATTTTAATGCAATTAGAAAAGTATACTTCTAGAATGACTGTATAATGGTATAATGAGACATTGAACTGAAGCACTAACATAGGTCTTTACATCTAACTTACTTAGTACAGAAAAAACCTCAAAGTAAGTTTCTCGCCATACTAACCTAGCCCAACATTTCAGGATTTGGGGGAGCAGGACAGAGCAGTACAAGAGAGCGAGAGGGGGCACATAATCCACTTATACGTCACGGTCGGGTTGGTCTCATACATTTTTACTGTAGAAAATTCGGGAATACCCTTAATGCATATTAAGCCGGTATTTGTGAGGTAGCGGGAACCCAGCGTCCAATGAACAGGGTTACCAACTGGGAATACAAGTATTACCCGAAATTGTTGAAAACATTTTAACCGCTCAAAATATAGGAAAACGTAGGGATATTTTACTTTGAATGAAGAGATAATAACTCTCTCAAGAAAAAACTTCGAATGCGCTGCAAAATACACTCATATATTATTACTAAAAAACTACCCGTCAGATCTGACTCAAATTAAAATAGGTGGGATCACATGAAAAGCATTGCTTTCAAAAAAAGAATCATCAAAATCGGTGCGCCAGAAAAAAGTTAACAAAGTGCTTCCTTTTCTTGAAGTCGGGTATATAACGAATTATGTCTCCTTCACTCTCAGAGAACCTTTTTGTTTACAAATGTAGTATATGCAGATACGACCCAGCATTCGCACAATGTTTAGAGGTAGACAGAGAAAGCAAAACACTTCCATGTACTGTCTCACCTCTCGCCAGACTCATTCTTGTTCGTGCGCGCACGGCGTTCGCACAGGTGTATCATTGTTTTTACTTCGATCGAGCGATGGCGAAAAAATTCCGAAAAAAAGACGTGAAGGAACCAAAGAAGATAGATGGATTGGAGGAAAATTATTGGAAGAAGTTTCGTGCAACTATTGACCTCTTTTCTTTTATATTATCCGTTGTATTCTTCGGATATCCTCGTTGCATTCATCGAGCGGTGCATTATTTGCAACTACCATGCAAGTACCGGCCTTTTACTTTTATAGTTTTTTACATATCCGCTGTATTCTTCGGGTATCTCGATGCATTCATCGAGCGGTGCACTATTTGCAACTAACATGCAACTACCGACCTTTTTACTTTTATAGTTTTTTTTTACATATCCGTTGTATTCTTCGGATAATCCTCGATGCATTCATCGAGCGGTGGCGTGCACTATAATACATATTTTGTACCTAGTGGGTACCTAGTGTTTCGTTGCATTCAACGATAACACATATTTTTATCTTTACTTATGCACCTACCCACATATACTATGCTATGTGCCTATCAGCCCCTTGAATTCTTGGGATGTATCAAATTAATGGTTATTTCGTTGTATTCTTCAAATAACCGAATTTTGTGAGAAACATGTTCTGTACTAAAATTATATTTGGCTAGCAGCCGCCCCCTTTCGGTTTAACCTTTCTACTGCAGCTGTACATTTTATTTTTTGAGGATATTTATTCTGTTGAACAGACCATTTCGATGCATTAGTTGACTGTTCATTTCCTACGGATATCGAAGAAAGGTCTAAAGGAATACCACTGGTAGGTATACCTATGATATTGTTGCTATTTCCAGCGCTGGATGGTATATTATATACTGGAGCTGATCTAAAGTACAGCTCTCGACGTTCTTGCGACATTAGAAGTTTATATTTACTTCAAAAGCTCACTTTGTGGACTATGGTGATAATTTTCAAGCCGATTTGGCCTGTATATTCTACTAGAACTTTTTTTTCTTTAAAAAGAAACGAATATTAAATTTAAGAAATAATCTGAATTCTAAAATATTATCACTTGCTATTAGTCTACTCTAAACTTGGAAATTGTCGATATATCTTTGTTAAAACCATTCAAAGATAGAAAGATTAAAAAATACAGCTGATTCAAGCAGCTGTTTCTCCTAATAGAAATTTATACGTGAGACGCTCATCGTCTTGCGGTGCGAGGAACCAGCGTGGACGGTAAGCAGAGTCGGACGGCGTCATACCTGACGAACCCTCGGCGTACCCGCCACAGAACGCGGTGCACCCACCGCCCGCCGTTCGTTGCAATGTTAGCCCGCGCCACACGAGCCGGCCTGTGCGGCGCCACCTGGGCAGCTAGCGAAGTAGGTACATCGGTAGGTAGGTACCTACCTACCTACCGATACGCTATCTTAGACTCGCCTCGCCGCCACTGCAAGTACACGCAAGTCGTCTGAAGTTCTTTCGAACGAATGATCGCACCTATCACTAAGTGCTTTGTTTTATGATACTTTTTATGAATAGCGGCATAAGTATTCCGAATTTGCAATTGCAGCGATACAAAAAGGAGTAAAGTATTTTTAGAATACCTATACTCAGACTATTGGAAGGTGCAATCCAATTGTAGGACAATCTAAAAAAAAAAAAAAAAAACTGGTCAATTTATTTTATACCTATTTTAAAACAATTTTAAAAGTACGTATATTAAACGGAACATTTTACGATGAGAGGCACAGAAATGCTTCTAAACTCGTACTCAAGGATCCCGTATGTCTAATTCAATAAATAAAATAAAAGGAAAAAGATATATTTTCAAGGGCTTATAACGAGTAAAGGCGAAATATTTTCGTAAGGGCAATGTGCCGTTAACATTAAAATTTGTGAATTTTCTACAAAGCACTTTCTAGCGCCAAACTGGGAACCAGATATTGGGAAATTAATTGCTTATTAATTAATTGAACAATAGTGCTTAATAAAAGCTACTTGCTAGTTTTTAAGCATCCTAATTTGATACTGAGATTATAATACCTAATGTTTTTACACCTACTTAACTCGAAAAGTCTTGAAATTATTCTAATGAGCTTAAAAATAATTCAGATAAGAGCATTTCCGTGATTGGTATTTAGAATATTTAACTACGGCATGTCCAGCTATATGGCTAGTGGTTTACGAAATCCTTCTAAAGGGTTACGTTGTCCCTACTTAAAAATAACGTTAGCTATGAAATATTTCCGTAACTGTTATCGTGCGTGATGACCTGATTTGGAGACACAAAAACATTTCCTTTCTGCTACAGAAGTTTTATTCCCAACATGATATGATATGATTGGGAAGTTTTTTTTTTGTTACTGATGCTTCGAACACTAATAATAATTGGGGGTGTGTTCTGTGGCTCTGAACGAGTTGGGGGATGTGGGTCCACCACGTAACAATCCAATTATAATAAATTACCTACCTGGAACTGGTGCAAATTATTTTTGGGAATAAAGGAGTTGCAGAAGATAAAAGAGATAGTGATATCCTACGCGTGGACAATAGTTACCTACAATTACTTGGTATAATTCTTGCTACTGCCCAGTATCCACGTTTTACCTAAAACAGTAATTAACACGATTTGGAAATGGTGTGAGTCACACATGTCGACTATTTTGTGTTCAAGTCGTATATTCTTTCTGCTGAAAATATATAAGCAGACGCAAAATCTAGGACGCTTCATATTGATAAGGAGTACGAATTAGATTTTTATGAGTACGAATTAGATTTTTATGAGTTAAAACATTTTCATAAACCAAATATTGACTTATTTGCGTCACGTATCTACGAGACATTTGTTTTTCAAAAAAAAAAAGAATGCTTGGTTTGATGGTTTCAAAATTAAATTAATTTCCATGCGTTCCTGACGTTTGACATAACAATAATAATAAAAATAAAAAGGTTCTTATCAGTCAACTGGTATTGTTTGTACCAGTTGGTATTGGTTGGTATAAGTTCTGAACGTCTCAACCGTACCCTTGGTATATGTATTGAAGAGATATTGGTTCTCTCTCCGAGTAAATATCTTCTTCTCTCTCCTTGCATATCAATAACCCGTTTCATCAAAAAATCTCCCTGGTAGTGTGTCTCATCAAAAAGGCTTTCCACAGCCAATCTGTCCTGGAATTAGCATTTGGCGTTTCCAACTATTTCTGTTTTTTCACAGGATGCTAGATCACAATACCTACAATGTGTTATGCTTTGGTGGAAGTTTTGTGTAGGTATCTACAAAATAATAATGTTTTTCTTGAATGAAAAAAAGATCACCTTTATTAAAGTTTCTTACAACTTGTTTCAAGTATAATCATCTTTAGTATATTTTTTGAATAATCATACATATTTCTTTGATATCATTAAAAAAAAAAAAAAAATACGTTTAGATATGAAAGTAAAAGATAACTTTCCTTCAAAAACATTTTTTTACAAAGATAACATTCCCATGTTATTTTATTATTAAAATCCGAGTATAGTACGGTTTATATTAGATTTTGTAGTTTTAGAAAACTACAGATTGGTTCATTTAATTTCGAATTTTATCAAAAATTTGTCATGCTGTTCGTGCTATCAACTGGCCGTAGAAAACAAACATTTTGTTTGATTCAGATTCAGATAATATCTAATCTTTCGATCAAGCTTCCGGGATTGACTGACAGAATGCAACCTTCTTTAATCGGCAACATCCATAATTAGGAAGATGATAATTGACGTCTTGTTCTGACCGAACAATCCATTGAACACTGGATTCAACAAACGCTTGCTGATAGTGGCATCGATATTTCTGCTGGTAACTCACAGCCTCTACTTTAGCCACTTCTCGGGCTAGATTCAGTTTCGACGTCATTTCATGAGTTGGTTTTTTTTTTTTTTTTTTAGTTTAGGCCGATTTTTTGTGTGTACATAATATTATTTGAGTTCTACCACCTTATAACTTTTACGATTATGGTGATCAAGATTTTTTCGCATTAAATTTTTTAATTTTGAGTATTTTGTTTCGTGCTTTTTTAAAGTTCTATTTATTTTATTTTGCGTTATTTTATAATGCTTTAGTCTTCTGTAATTATTCGTTAATAATTTAAATAAGTACCTACTCAAGCAAGCTTTTACGATTATTTTTTTTGCAAAGTTTAACCTATTGCTTCTTTTATTTCATCAATAATTTTTTTCTCTACCCATAGATAATCAAAGAATATCTTGGTGCATCATTGATCTTGTTCTCTAAACATCTACATTTGTAAACAAAAAGGTTCTCTGAGAGTGAAGGAGACATAATTGAATGATCAAGCGAGCTTACCTGAAGCGAAGCTCGATCTTAATTATGTCTCCTTCACCGAAGAGAACCAAGGTCCCTCCCTTCCCTAGAAAACTTCCCCTGAAGATCAATGTTGCTGTAACACTACTCTGAAGATAATGAGTCTGGCGAGAGGTGAGACAGTACATGGAAGTGTTTTGCTTTCTCTGTCTACCTCTAAACATTGTGCGAATGCTGGGTCGTATCTGCATATACTACATTTGTAAACAAAAAGGTTCTCTTCGGTGAAGGAGACATAATTAAGATCGAGCTTCGCTTCAGGTAAGCTCGCTTGATCATTCAATAAATCCGTATTAGGTAAAAAGACACACAACGCCATCTAGCTCCAACCTAAGCAAAGATTGTACTTAGATAAATGATAAACTGATATTTTTATGTACTATCTACGCCGCGCGGTTTCACCCGCGTAGTTTTCTCACGGGATAACAATAGCTTATGTGCTATTCCAGACTATAATCTAGCACTGTGCCAAATTTCATCCAGCCGTTTAGCCGTTCTGGCGTTATTGAGTACCTAACAAACATCCAAACTTTCACATTTATGATATTAGTGGGATTGTATGACATTGGTAATCATACAAGATATGTCCAGTGACATGACAAGTTGAAGAACACAAGAAAAACAAAGTTTGACGTAATTTTGGGGAATTTAACGGGAGAGCCAACTAAGTTGGCAGCACCCAAAAACTGCCTATCGAAATGAAATTTTCCGCTTGTAGATTTTAGGGATAACGAAGGTTCCGTACACAGTACTTTTGTACTTGTTGTAGGTAAGAATGTGACCCTTCCGAGTTCGGACGGATTATTGTTTCGAGTGCCCTTTTTTAATAACCAGCCTAATGTGGAATGTGGGCAGTTATTGATTTTGGAGTGTATTATTTCATTTCATTCAGAAATACCAAAGTTACCGGCTCGCAGAATCAGCCAGTTGAAGTGGCGATGGGTCATTCGAATCAAATCAAATACAATCAAAACTTTTATTTAAGGTCACAAAAACAAAGGACAAATACACAAAGAGAACAATATTGATAGCGGTGTCGATTCTGTTGTTGCATTATCCTAAACTAACCTAATCTGACAACTCTAAAATTATAGCCTTCCTTGTCGTTTCGGTCGGTTTTAGAAAGGGACGGCAATGTTTTTAGTGCTGTCAAATTAGGATAAGTTAGGAAAATTAAACAACAGAATTGGGCCCAATAACAACAAAATCGGTCTTCACTCAGCTGAATGGCAACCCTGAAGACGAACCGTAATAGGGTGCCTTTTTGTCATAAAGATTTTTTTTTTTAATTCCTACGAGAAACCTTTTTGTCCAAATTTATGAAACTAACGTAAACAGGCAATAATTTCTATCAAGTGTCACTTTTTTACTGTAAATTGATTGATTGCTGGTAATCAACCTTTTTTTATACGCCTTCCGTAACTATCGCCTATAACAAGAGCATTGCCTCTGAAGCCACGCACTATAGAAACGTGCCTTACGATGCACTGTCCTGCGTCCTTGAGGCATACAGATGTTAAGCCCATGTTATTTCTTGTCCTGAGTTAGGTACGTTGTTAAGTGCTTTATCATTACATTACCCGCGAAAGAGAAAGACTATTATAACCTATAACGGTCCCCCGTTATAGGTTATAGTCTTTCTCTTTCTCTCGCGCGCAATAGACTGTCTTTTGCCAACGTCATCCACTCTTTCACTCCCATCATTACTTTTGATTGCGTACGTTGGTAAGGTGCTTTCCCTGCCATAAATGTCGACCTAAACAAAACCATGAGCGGCTTCTTTCGTGAAAACACCGCAAACATCACGTTTTGCAAACAAACACTTCGACTTGTTAATTGGTACTTACACTTTACAGGCATGAAAGGACACGGAAAACACAAAGAGTTAGGTACATACATTGCGGGTGTTTTTTTCCTGGAGAATACAGAATGGGGTTCTTCAAAAAAGGCGTGTTAAAATATTTAAAGGCTCAGCAACGAGTGTGACACCTCTGGTGTTACAAACGTCCATAGGCTGCGGTGACCGCTTCCCATCAGGTGGGCCGTATGCTTGTTTGCTACCTTGGTAGTATAAAAAAAACGTTTATGGAAGCACTAGCGGTTTCACCCGCGTAGTTTTAAATCCCGGTATTCGCACGAGATAAAAAGTTGCCTATGTGTTATTCCAGACTATAATATATCTCTCTGCCAAGTTTTATCCAGATCCGTTCAGCCGTTCCGACGTGAAAGAGTAACAAACATCCATCCATCCATAAAGTAGGATAACAATATCATAAGCATAAATGTTTCTTAAAAGCTTTAAATCGCCTTATTTAAAGCGAATCTAGGCCCGTCATTTAAAACAGCTTTTAAAGATCTATATACCTACAGCTTACTCTCAAAAATATACCTCTACATTCAACATCCTTGATGTTCTTAGACCAGACCAAAACACCGGCAGCATATTGAACGCATTTCAGCATGACGTCATCCAAGAAACCCCAATCTCGTCGTTTCACTGTCGCTGTCACATCACAGAACTGCCAAGCTATGGGATCCAGCGCACAGTAAGCACAGCTCTACCACATAAGAGGTCACTGTGTTTGAGGACAAATAGTTTCATCACTGTGAACACTGACACCACTGCAAGTCACTGTGTTTTGTGCACCAGAAACTAGGAGTTGATACAACCGAAACACACACAACTTTCCCCAAACTTGAATTCCCTCAGTTTAACGTAATACAAGTTGAAAATTAAACTTTAAGCTGGTGTGCTCACGACGACACCCCACGCCGCACTGGTGGGCTAAATGAGAAAGATTTTTCCTATTTCTTTCCATTCGAGAAAGAATATAAAACTCTTTTTCGCCTTTTATACTTCCAACTTCGTCTTAATATGCCACCCGCTCGGACCTTGGGTCAGAGAGCTAGGGGCTTATAGAGCTGTTGCTGACAAAACCTGATCTTAAGCCCATAATCATCATCGTACTCTTCTATTTAGAGATACCTACCTATACATATACATGTATATTGAACGTGCTTGGGGATCAAAATTGTTGAGCTATCTGTTAGGTCTTTCCAAAGATGCGCTACTGAGGCCAGATTTTTCACTGGATGGATTGCACTGGTAAGTACGTCTGGTACACACACGGATACGCTTAAGGTTATTTACTGTACCTATCTACGTTTTTTTAAGCAATCGTATTTTTTTATTAATTGGCTTTAAATACCTAACTTGATATGTTACCGAGTTTGTTGTGCTACAGTCGGAAACATAATAATCAAGTTAGATAGGAAAACTTATTTGGATCAAAATTATATTTTTGCTATTTCTTTGTAATGTTCTTCTCCTAAACACTGTTGTTTTTTCAGTCAGTCAGGCTCTTTAACTATTTTATATCTAACTTCTTCTTCGTGTCGTGTCTTGTTTAATTTACGTGTATATTAAAATAATAATGTTGATTGTATAGTAGCTGCGCCCCACGGCATCACCCGTGTAGTTGTAACTCCCGGGTCTATGAGATAAAAAGTAAGAGCTATTCCAGACTATAACTTATCTCCGTGCCAAATTTCATCCAGATCCGTTCAGCCGTTCTGGCGTGATTAGATAGGCGAGCAGCACCTCCCACCAGGTATTTTGGTGTTATCAGCCAATCAGTGGACAGAAACCCGTGGTGAGAGGTGCCACTCGCCTCGCTACAGGCCTGGTGCGAACATGGAATTACTGATAGGTAAATGAAGCCAGTTCTAAAGATTTGTAAGCCGTCGGCATTGGGGTGGTTGTGTTAATCGCGGGGAGGCCCCCGCTCTTCGTTAGTGTAGAATTAATTCGTTGATAAGACGCTGCCGGCAATGCCGTCTCGGGATACAGGGCTGCCCAAGAAAATACAAATAGAGGAAAATCTTCCTGACTTGATTAAAACTGGCTTCTTTGTAATGCACTGAAAGACCAGAAGACGGGAAGACGCGCTCCTAACAGAAGGACCGACGTGACGACATCGTGAAGATCGTGGAAAGACGGTGGATGGGGTAGCCTCAACATCATTTTTCCTGGAAATATACAGGGTGTCCCAAAAAATAGTGTCAGGCGAAAGCCCAGAGATAGAACACCCCTTGGGGTAGGTACCCAGGGGAGGGATATATATAACTTAAATCATCTTTTATAGATGTAAGAGGCCAATGATGATGATGATAATATATCCAACAGTCCACTTCTAAAGGCTGATGATGATTATGGCTTTTGGAACAAGCCTAATGAATGTTCAAAACGCAGGCTATATGTCCTATAGTGAAAGTCCAAAACGCAGCTAAATAGTTTGCTAATGATGTAAAAAGATATAGATAATTTTGTTTTATGAATCATTTTGCAGGATACAAAGGGTGATTTTTTTTTTAAATATACTCTCATGGATTTTCCCAAAATGTATCATCATCTTCCTGCCCTGCAGGCCTATTGGCTATCTCGGTGGATATCTCCTAGTGAAGATCACTCGTCAAAGTGTTTTGATATTGACGAATCGTCAACGTCAGTCACCGACCCCAATTTGTTAGTCACCGTAACACTATTTTGACTAGAGATTGCGATTGTCTACGCATAGTGGACAACAAATTGATGACATTACCTATTCGTCAAAGACACTACTCCGAGGCAGTGTTTAATGAATATTATTGATAGGCACCGAAGCCGTTATAGGTATTCTAATTAGTAAAAGTGGTGACTGTTGTTGAGATTTGTGTTTGTTGTTAAGTAGGTAGGTATGGCACGTCTTATTTTGTTGGGATATGCTGAAGACGAGCGAAAACGACGTGCTCTTATTATTTAGAGACACCGCCTGCGCTAGTTTTATACAGGGTTACAGGAAAAATCGTGCTAGATCCGTTAAGGGCGTGGAGTACCCATCATTTCTGACTTATTTCACTATGAAACAAAAATCAAATAAAAAAAATTAACATAAAAAAAAATAAACTTTGTAATATTTTTTTTATTTCTTAACCTTCACTTGTCTACTATGGTCTATTCAATTAACTTATACACTATTTTAATGATTGACGTCTTAAAAGCATCATAGTACAAATGTAAAAATGCAATAATAATAATAATAAGATACACAAAATAAACCAAAATAGTCGAATATCTCGAAAAGGGTTAAGTTTAGGGTAGGGTGTTCTATAGTGAAATAAGTCAGAAATGATGGGTACTCCACGCCCTTAACGGATCTAGCACGATTTTTCCTGTAACCCTGTAGGTACATAGGTACCTAATAATTGAATAGAATTCATATTCTACTTTATATTTTATAAAAAAAAAATATTTTGGCTTAAAGTTTATCTATGTACCTACCTACCTACTATTTGAATGTTATTATGTCTGTGTCTTTGTTGGGTATTTTTGGAACAAATTGAGAATGTAAAAAAAAAACAAAAAACATGCATGTAATAAGTAAAATATTATATATTTATTTATTTTGTTCTATAAAATCTAATATTATAATATTTTATTTACTTATACTTATGATGCCTAACTAAGTATATCTTTGTCTTTGTGACCTCTGCCTTCGAGCTAGAAGAGTGGAGCGCTGACCTTAGTCTTAAAGTAAAATACTTTTTCTTTTCAACAAAAAGTCCCGTGTCATGACCACTTGAGTATTTGTAAGCTCATCAAGGGAATGTCTCAAGTGCAGCTTGCTTATAAATATCCTACATAAGTGCTTGGCGACAGATTTTCAACTTGTGTCGTATCCAACAACTTACATTCTTGGTGGCATCTATAAAGAGATATTCTACGTAAGCTGACAAAGTATTTTAATAATGTGGACATTTACATTTTTAAAATAAACTAATAAGATCTAAAACTTTGCTAAGTACCATATTCACACTAAAAACAAATCTTTATCGTTTTACCGGGAGTCTACGAAGTTACTTACGCTAGTTGTACTTGCCTTTAATTGTAGATTTAAGTAGCAATATTTTTACACAAACGAACTTGATAAACACAATTCACAAAGAAGTAATAGGTACACTCGCTCGATACACTCGAAATAAAATGAATTTGAATTTACCGCCAAACCTTAGGTACTTACGTCAGTATAAATAAACCGCCTAAAACAAAAATATCCTAAAATATAGTACTGTAATAATCAAAAAGTATTACTAAACTTAGCCGTATAATATTCGATGACATCGTCGTGAATGAATGAATGAAAGTTCGGTGTACAACCGAAGCCAGTTAGTCACGGTCACTGTAAAAGATAGCCAATAGGCCTGCTGATCCCACTTCATATGGGGTCGGCACAACAGGTATTTTCTCTCCACTTCACTCAGTCACCGGTCATCTCAGTCGTCGCTCAAAAAAAAAGGATGACATGGGCTAGAAAGCTTGCCCGTGTCATCCTTCACACAATCCGCCCAAAATTTATGTTGTTAAAAATTCAAATTCTCACAGAGCACAGCCCTGATTTCCGAGAGAAAATTAAAAAGACGACCACAGGATCGCCCGGGGTGGGACACCCCGCATGACCCTCTTTAATGAACATTGCATCCCTTGCTATCTCACTTCCCTCTTCGCGATATCCTCAGCGAGATACATCTCTCTATCTCTGTCTGATTCCGAAATGTTGTGAAAATCTGTGCATTTTTTTATCGAAAACCAACGTTGAGTTGAGACTGATTGGAATTCCAAATTTAACTTTTGTAAGATTTACGTTTAGTGTCGCTATCACACTATCTATCGCTAATCGTATTTAGGAAATAGCTAAGGTTCAGATGATGCAAACAAATTTCTTCATATCGAGCGTGAAATGCGGGCCATGCTTTGTGATAATGGGTGATGGTTACCACTTAACATCGGGTGGGTCATATGCTTGTTTCATCAGCATGTACCTAGTATAAATTTATATAAGTCTTCCGCCCAAAAAATTTATTCTACTAGTTTTTTATTCCTTGGCATTATTTTATTGCATGGTCGATATTCGAAACGATGTTAATTGCGTTTTGTCATAAAACGCCTTCATTTGTTATTTCATATCTTCAAAAAATTTTAAATGAGAATTTTTGACGGTTTTTGAAGGGCTAATCACTTAAAAAATAAGCGAAAAAATAAGATTTTTTTACAAACATAACTAGAAATTTTCACCTCATTTGTCACTAACTACACCCTCAATGCTTTGAACAATGGCAATAAATATTTTACTCGACCGTTGAAAAACAACTACACTAAATAAAATAAAAGTAGCAGTAATTCGAGTCGTGTTTACATTCATTGCCAATAGCAAATTAAAAAGACCTTTACAAAGGCTCAGTTTACACTGATCAATTGCGCACGACCTGTCAGTCTAAAAGCGCACACGGCCTGTCACGAAATGTCTCGTGTGTAGGGGGCGTTGCCTGACTGATGCGCCGTGGCTTGACGTGACACTGACGAGTAGACAAGTGTTTGAACTAACATTATAAACGAACGAAAGACGACGAAAGAATATTTTTTTCGTGGGTTATTATAACGCCATTTCTCCAAAAAATTTCGTTCGCCATTTCGTTTACTTGCATGACACCACTTTTTCCTGTTATCACTACATAGTATAAAACAAAGTTGCTTTCTCTGTCCCTATATCCCTATGTCCCTATGTATGCTTAAATCTATAAAACTACGCAACGGATTTTGATGCGGTTTTTTTAATAGATAAAGTGATTCAGTGCCAGAAGCCAGTGCTCTTAAACGGTGAAGGAAAACATCGTGAGGAAACCAGTTAGTATTCTAACAGCGGCGATGGGCTTGCAACCTGTCACGTATGGAATACTAACTACTGCAAAATGTGGGTATGTGCCAAATGTAATGTTTGGACGTACCTCTGGCTACCCCCCTTAGACATCCTCAAAGAATCTTGAATTAGTACCTACTTGGTACTGGGAGATCTGAAGGGATATCTACCGTGCCTGGGGATCAAAGTCGTGAAGCTTTTTTTTTTTTTTTTATACTACTAGCTGAATTAGCTGATGGAACAAGCAGAGCTGTTTCAGTTTTTTTTTTCAGTGATTCAAGAGGAAGGTTTATATGTATAATACATGCATGATATGTGCACCCGTGCGAAGCAGGGGCGCGCGAGCGGGTCGCTAGTTTTAATATGACAAAAAAAACTACTATGTAAGTAAACCGATTATGATAAGATTTCTATGAAAGGACCAATCTGAAAGCATATTCAGATTTTTTTTTCTAATCGGTTTATAAATAACGGAGTAAGTAGTGTGGTAAAAAACGATAAAAAAGTGGAAATGTTAACCTACCTAGGTTCAAAATTCGATTTTTTTACCTGGGAGCTCCTAGTATAAAGAGAAATAATTGTGTGTGTATTCAATAAAGCAAGTAATAAAAAGTGTTTATCTACACTTATGGAAAACACAAAGTTTTTGTAATGTTTCAATGGAGAATTATTTGAATCCATAACCCTCACTTTGAAATGGGGATGTAGTATAGTGCGCGACAAGCAAAAAGAACGCCGGAAGGAGGGGAAAGGGAATTTTATGCGAGTATTTTGTATCCGCAACCACTTCCCCTCCACTATTTTGCCACCGTTCTTTTTGGTTGACGCGACCTAAGTAATAAGTAGCTACTTAGGTACTATTAAAAATTTTCTGTCATCAGATTTTTTTACGAATATTTCAAGGCTGAAGACTAAATAGGCAGTCCGATGTGATACTTTTGGAATAACAAAACAACCATAGCTTTTTAAAAGGGAAGCTACGATGATTAGTTAATATTTGCACACAATAGATTTGCTTATCTAGATTTGTATGCAAATAAGGTAATTTTAAGTCATTGACCTTTCCAAACAACACAACACTTGTCTCAACAACTGTACCCGTTAAATACAAACACGCTAATTCCCCGACTTAAAATATAGCTTTGTTAGTACAATTATGTACAAAAGTGGTTATAATCATACATTTAGCAATAATTCTTCAGTTTTAATGTCTTTATAATTAACAAACTGAAATTATTCCTGGCATTTACTGCAGTAAAGCCCAAAACAAACTTTTATGAACTTGTTCCAACGTCAACGTACGGTGTGATAGGTGCCTATTAGCTAGTTAGTTGGTAGAGGACATTTTAGGGTTCCGCAGAAAATACCTCGGTACCTACCTGCTAAATTAGTATCATATTATTTATTCATACAACAGTTAATTCTTAAACAGCACAGGATCATCCCAGATATCAAATTAGGAAATCAAAGAAGACAGAGAGATAAATTATTCTATACCACAAAATGCAAAACTAAATTTGCCCAAAAACATTTCCTCTTCTTAGCAGCATACCTTTATAACAAAATAAACAAAACTCTATCGATCCAAAAATTTAACACAAAAAGAATGTAAAAAAAAGCTTAAATATTACTTTTCGGGCCTAGACTACATACAGACGGAGGCGTTGCTACGCATCCAATCCTGACGACGTAAGATAACGATTTTCTTTATCCACACACCCTCGCTCACATAAACCCACACACACACGCACACACACTTCACACAAAATCCTCGAAACACACCTACACATCTTACACATCCTAAAAATTGTCTATACCTAAACTAACAAATAAGTATGTTACTAGAAACTACCTATTGTTATTATTGTTTTCTTAGCTTTTAGTGTTTATTCAGTGTCACACTTCCTTTTACCATCTTAAATTGTTCATCTATTTAATCAACCAATCATCTCTACAATCAGAGCTGAAGCAGAGACCCTTGCGTCTAAACACAAGTTTAGTAACTTAGTTAGAGCAAGGTACAATGTTCTTCACTGAAACGTACATCAGAGACGAAACTGCTATATTGTACAAAATATAACCAACAAAAAATGTTCTCATCCAATTACAGCACACTTATGTATTACCTACTATTATATAAAACTTTTTGTACGATTTTTTCCTGAAAATAAAAAACTTATTATTATTATAAAAATTAAAAAAATTACTGATTATCAATGTGTGTATATTATACATAAAATAACAAAAAACTGAAATACGATTCGTTTGCGCCGGGCAATTTTTCTTGTTGCAAGGAAGAACGTTAATGAATAGAAAAAAAATTTTAAAGAATTAAAAGCATTTACTGTTTGCACGTTGATATAATTATCTGTATCAACATGTACATGTATTCGCAAAAAGTTATAAAGATTATGAACATACGGAACCCTATCCCAATATTAAGAACCCTCTCGCCCTTCGTCAGGGTTCCACCGGCCAAGCAGAATAATTATTTATATAGTTAACGTAGATCCCAATTCTTCCACTTCCGCTGATCCATATCATGATAGTTATAATGTTCATAAGAAACGGACTCCGCTACTATCCTACTACTATAATATTATAAACGCGAAAGTTTGTAAGTATGGATGGATGGATGTTTGTTACTCTTTCACGCCGGAACGGCCGAACGTATCTGGATGAAACTTGGTAGAGAGGTAGATTATAGTCTGGAATAGCACATAGGCTACTTTTTATCCCGTGGGAATACCGGGATTTCAATCTGCGCGGATGAAACTGCGGGGCGCAACTAGTAGGTACTAACGGTTATGCTGCGTGACTTACGAGGCACTGTTTTCTTAGAGGTGAGGGTTACCACTTTACATAAGGTGGGCCATCTGCTTACTGCTAAAAAGATCTGTGAGGACTACCATGCCTTAATGACATTTCTAAGATCTGGGAGGACCTTGAAGACATTTCTATTGTATTGACAGTTTATAACGATCTGTAGACAGAGAGCTGTTCGTAACTTTTTAAAAATCATTCCTTAATTAACAATACAAGTAGGTACCCATAGCTAATGCACGGTAGCTCCAATTACTGTGTTTGGGTTATTTGAGTTAACAACATCATCATCAGCCTAAACAAGTCCACAGCTCTCCTAACCTCAAGTTTCACCCAGATCCGTTCAGCGCAGCGGTTCCAGCGTGAAAGAGTAACAAACATCCATCCATCCATACATACAAACTTTCGCGTTTATATTAGTAGTAGGATTCGGTTGTAAGATATTCGGACTAAATTTAAAACGATATACGCAATTCCGATAACACAAAAAAGCTCCGATAATATTTCCAATCATATTTTTTATTATTCATCAGCTTATGTGGGCAATTTCACATAAAGCCCTAAGGGCCTCGTAAAAAGTACTTTTGAAAGCTCATTAGCTTTGATTATTGATCCGAAACTGTAACGCCCCTGGCCTCAGCATGCGTGCAGGTGTGAAGAAATCTCATTAGGTACCATTTTTTGTGAGACTAAAAACACCAGGTTTTTTATTACATGCGAGCAGCCTACCTTCATTACATCAAGTTTTTTTTTTTTATACAACTAGCTGATAGAACAAGCAGATGGTCCACCTGATGTTAAGTGGTAACCATCACCTATAAACAAAACATTGCCCCGTAGGTCACGCACAATGGGAACGTGCCCTACGATGCACTAACCTGCGTCCATCAACTTGAGGCATACAGATGTTAAGCCTCATGTGCCTGTAATTACAAGTAATTGTAAGTTTTATTTACGTGATTACATTCTTCTTCAACTTTTTATCCACCAAAACATTCAGGCCCTGCTCGCTAGCTATCCTTTGTACCAATCTACCAGAATAAAAAAGTCGTCGAACTAATAATAATAATACAAATAAACGGCATGTAATTAGACAACTTATAAATTATGTAATAATAGTATATTATGCAATTAGTGAATAAAGGGTGGATTTTAAGCGAGGGCCCTAGATGAATCACGAGCACAGCGAGTGATTCTAGTGGTAGAATCCTGAGTGACGCATGTAATGCAGGGACCTTGATATAAATCCGGTTTATTCAAGAGTTGCATACTATACTTTATACCATGACTACGATAAGAATTATAATTAAGTAAAAATAAAGATTTAATGAATAAGGATAAATTAACTCAAATAGAACACAAAACCGTTTTATATTCTATTGTTGACCAATCAAATCTCGAAGAGTTATTAAGTATTTTTATGTTTTTGGAAGCAGGTTGTATAGCATTGAGTTGGAGGTCGTGTATTGGTGCGATTTATAATCAAACACCAAAACAGTGAGTAAAACTGCTAAGTCATGATCGTGTGCGCTCAAATTCTGTTTGAGCGAGAGAGAGACAGAGTGTGTGCACACCAACCTACGCGACCACAACGAGGGCAAAGGACATCATTCACGTTTCCTACATTCCTGGACCCAAAAACTCAAAGTGCCGGCCAGAAAAAAAAATTATTGTACATGCTAGAACATGTCATAACTAACATTTTTTACTATGACAGCAAACCTGTACGTCTGACGGTTTAGCCATTATTTTGTTAGTGATGACGTTTGACGTTTCAAATTTGACGCTCCCGCATCGCGCCCGCTTCCCGCGTCACTGACGCACAAGTGTGGTTGAAACCTAAAACCCACGCGTCCAAAACATGGTAAATCAACTTATTAGCATTCTTCCACGCATTGTTTTATTTCACGGCATCATTCTTGTACATTGTCAAGATGTGCCGTGATGACGGACCTCCCTGGAGCAAGCACGACGCCAGCCAGAGGCGGACTCAGTAGGTACGCAGCTACGCAGATCCCCTCCTATTTGGATCGGTTGAGATATCTCTAGATTGTTTGCAACGGTCTGCAGATAGCTTAACTGTTTCGTATGTATTTTGTACAGTTTGTAAATACTTGTACCGAATCATTGTGATTTCTTTTTAAAAACTCTTATTTAATTTTGGACGCTGAGCGCTCCATTTGCTTATCAGATTGTTAAGTCTATTGCTGTCTCCTTTCGTTGGCATGAAAGTGACAGTGACAAGTATAATTTAATTAAATTATATTACACATTTACGAATATTTAAAAAGACCCTACCTCCTTGCCGCCGGCCCTGAGCTCTTTCTTATCAATAAACTTATAATCAAAAGGGTATGGAAATAATTCACAAAGGCATTACAGTAATTTATAGCTTTATTCAAAACGATTACACCCTATCCTCGGTAAATATTCAATATTAAAAAGTATACAAGGTGTAAAAGAACAAGTATTTTAACATAAAAAGCAGCAGACCAGTAGAGCGACCGCGGAAATGAAAAAAACTGAGAATTTTTTGTTTAGGCGTATTTTTTGCAGCAACAAGTATCAAAATTACTTAATACCAATTTATAACACTTGCTGATGGAACAAGTATATAGCCCAATTGGTTTTATGTGGTAACCATCACCTACAACTATAACAAACTAGTTGTGCCCCGCGGTTTCAACCGCGCAGATTTAAATCCCGGTATTCCCACGGGATAAAAAGTAGCCTAAAAGTTTGTAATTAACTTGAACAAAGAAATATGTAGTACTAATCCGCTGATCTAATCTCCTTAAGCTGGAATAAACTCAATTAGATTTCGACACGTGTTTCGCCTCTCTACGAAGCATCTTCAGGAAATTGACTCGCTGTGCACTGAACGTGTTGCCTCGTCGAGCGCTGAGCTGAAAGTTATATTTATTTATGTATAGTTTATTCCAGCTTAAGGAGATTAGATCAGCGGATTAGTACTACATATTGCTTTGTTCAAGTTAATTTGTATTTAACAATGGACTTCCGCAAAGTCACGCCTGAGTCAATTAACTATTTCAGACTATAATCTATCTCTCTGCCAAGTTTCATCCACATCCGTTAAGCAGTTCCGGCGCGGCGGCGGACATGAGTAACAAAAATCCATCCATCCATCCATACTTACAAACTTTCGCGTTTATAATAATAGTAGGAGTAGGATAATTGCGCCATGCCTGTAGTTTCAACGGCACCCATACACCCTTCAAACAAAAAAACGACAACGCTCCTTGACGGTGAGTTTTAACTGTCTTACTGTTACACCCTGTAGAATCTTTTAATTTAATCTGCTCACGCGCCTCATTTGAAGAGCTGTGTTTTAGCTGCATTCTGAAATAATGGAAAAGGGCGTATTTAATTTTGGGTTTATTAAGGTAGTGTGGCCCGCCATAATTGCACGGGAGCTAAAAACGGTTAAGTTATCAAAAACATATGTTGATTCTACCAAACTACTTGAAACTTTAGAAGGATACCTCCTAGGAACGACTTTCACCCATTTGATAACACGGTGAAAATTATATTTTAACAAATAAAATATATTGCATGTGAAGGTGTACCAATAGAGTTGCCGTAAAAAAAATTCACGGCTATGATTAATTAACATTTATAGGCTTAAAGTCTTTTGTTCCGTGCCAGGACTACCACAGCCAGTAAATATTATTTTGTGTACAAAGATTTTATATAATACTAGCTGGTACCCGCGACTTCGTCTGCGTACTTTTAATCTCTTCATCTCTTTTTTTCGCAATAAAAGGTAGCCTATGTTCTTTCTCAGGGTCTAAAGATTGTCTGTGTCAAATTTCATCAAAATTGGTTGAGAGGTTTAAGCGGGAAAGCGTAACAGACAGACAGACAGACAGACAGACAGAGTTACTTTCGCATTTATAATATTAGTTGGGAAGTTGGGATTATTTAATGGAGGTACACACGGACACGTCAATGGCTCAAAGAACCGGCAACACCAGCGGCCCGATTTCGCAAATGTCTGGCTATCGCGATGGATTTCAGTTTGACATTTGATTCCCATAGTGTTATAGCAATTGTATAGGATGGATGGGAATCAAATGTCAAACTGAAAGCCATCTCGATAGCCAGACATTAGCGTAATCGGGAGGAGTCGGCTCAGAGTCGTTCCTCCTAGAATGTGTGGTAGGCTTATGTCCAGTAGTAGAATTTGATTATGATTATGATAATATCTAACGCTTTTGCAATAAATGTACCTATGTGCTTGTTTAGAATCTTCAATCGATTGAGCTGAAATTTTATATACACGTTTAATTTGGAGGACTAAATTGACACTAAAAGCTTGTTTAAAAAAATACGGGTTTTTTTTCTTTGGCTTGGCGTAGTCTGATTTTTATCCGTATAGACTTTAGACCAATGATTTAAGTAACTGGACATTAGACCACATTTTGAGCAAGGCTTATTGTCGATATCGCATTCATCAATTTTGTGAATGATTATTTACAAACGGCACAGCTCTGAATCATTTATCATGCAGACATTGGGAGCTTTTAGATTGAACGATATGATATCGGTTATATTTCGAAAAACGATAACGATATTGGGGTCTTGGGAACTTGTACACACGAATGTGTTGTTTTGGGAATTACTAACACCGTTTCTTTTAAAAATGAGTGCTAATTAAACTAGTGGCTCTGGGAGCTGTAGACCTCGCAAGCATACTAAAAGTGAGCTATTTGAGGAATGTAATGTGCAAGTGCATTTTCTGTTTTGTGATTTTTTTGATCTTTTTAATTTTTTTTTCATCATCTTGTGTAGAATGAGGTCCTTTGTGTTTCTCTCAAATTTGATTGAAAACCATCGATTGTTTGATGAGCTATCCTGTTCATCATGCTGAAGATCCTTATCAGATCTTCGCCAAACTTTTATGAGACCAACTTATAGTTACTACCTTTCAAATAAAAAAAGAATAATCGAAATCGGATCTCATTTGGTGGAGATATACAGTATATCAAATAGCCCCCTTTTTGCCCTTTTTTTGGGGGAAGTACCTCTCCAATCAAAAATCGCCGACGACAAAAAAAATCTAATAAGTCATATAACCTGTGTACCAAGTTTCGTCCAGATCGGTTGAAAAATGCGACCTGTAGAGGAGAACAGACAGACAGACAGACAGACAGACATCCGGACAAACGCATTTTTGGCCAATGTGGAAACTGAGACGCTTCGCTCGCTTCGCTCGCTCGGTCAATTACACAATGTATGTAGTGAACTTAAATAAATTATGTTAATGTGATACGGTCCGTTTTTTTTTTAATTTTTTAACCTGGTATGTTAAAATAATGAAAAAAAATGGACCGTGTCACATAAAAGTATTAAATTACATTTATGAAATAGCAGAATCTTATCAAAAAAAAGAACATCGCGACTTTACTCCAGATACGGTACAATATCGCCTACCCTCCGAACTCAAGGTTCTTTGAAGATTTATAAGGAGGATAGGTCAGAGGTACATCGAAATATTTCAATTGGCACACATTTTGCAGTGGTTTTGGTATTCTCAACGTCGCACTTGAGAGTTGAAGAGAGCAATGCCAGTCATTGCACACACATTTTTTCGATCGCAAATAAGACTTGATCGCGCGTACTGTACGGTCGGTGTCAATGCATGTCGTAAGATATAAAAACGGTTTACGGTTCCGATCCGGTGGAATAATACGGACAATCTATCACAATACCGAGAGGATTGTTTATCATAGCGAGTGCTGGAACGATCAGCGTGATTCCACTTTCTAACGAAGTCGTGGCGCTGTCTTTGCTAATCCTATCTTATTATAGCTACGTAGTATTTATTTATCACTACGTTGTATAAAACAAAGTCGCTCTCTTTGTCCCTATATCCCTATGTATGCTTAAATCTTTAAAACTACGCAACGGATTTCGATGCGGTTTTTTTTTTAATAGATAGAGTGATTCAAGATGAAGGTTTATATGTATAATACATGCATGATATGTGCACCCGTGCGAAGCAGGGGCGCGCGGGTGGGTCGCTAGTATGTAATAACAAAGCTTCACAACTTAGTCTGAGGTTGAGTTTTTTTTTTCGTTTTCTGATTAGCTAATATCTGGTTCTCAATTTCAAGCTTTGTTTAGTGTGGGGCAATGTTTATTTAATCTTTCGTGGTATACTTTGGTTCGATATAAAAGTAAGAGTGATTTATTAATTTATTAGTCAAAATGCAGCCAAATTAAGATACAAAATCTATCCAATGTGTTGCAATGCTTATAAGTTAGTGTCCCTCTAATTTCCCGATATAAATCATCAAATACTAGAAATATCATATAAAATAACGGTGAAAATCAAACCGTAGCTTTGATTTTCTTCTAAGCTTGATCGCGTGGCAACTAGTGACAGACGCTGGACAGTGCATACGGCACGTTCATATCGTGCGTGACTTGCAAGTCTTTGTGTGTGATGGTTACCACATCAAGTGTCATCTGCTGGTTCTTTCGATTTGCACGATTTGTATGTCAAAAAAGAAAATTGTCCGAAGCCAATGTCCCTGTATATAACAAAAATAACTGCGAAACTTTAGATACATAATCATATGCTTAAACTGTCACTTTTTGTCATAAAAAATGACATCAAGGCAATATGACATTTTAGCATGGGCATGACAAACGCATCCTATTCATAACGTCTTCAATTCATACATTCCCAATGCATAGTAAGTGGACGTTGACGAAGCATTACATGAAATGGGCTGGACGCGTATTATTTGTAAATATTATTTGCCTGACCAATCTGTCAAGTAAATAAGTTTACGTCAAATGTTCCTTGGTTTACGTAACTCAAAATAATATATTAGTTTTCTGTAATTTTTGGAAGCAACATAGCTTTTTCAGCTTAATTGTTTTTCTAGTGTTATTTCGAGTTCTGTTGCTTCATTTCGGTGGTATTTCAACTAAAATTACTTAAGGTAAATTATATTTAGTAAATTAAATTACACAAAGTAGATTATATTAAGTTACATAATGTAATACTTGCTCCCAAATAAAACATTTTTATAACATATTTTGAAACACTTTTTTATTGGCATTTGGCGATTTCGCGGCGCTTCAAAACGCTGGTCATCAACGCAGGCCAAGAAAAAACCAGCGACAGGATCAGACGAAGGTGAGGAGGAAATCGCCGTTCTCGAAGTCATAAATCTTTAAACCGCTCCGGGCGCTGAGCCGATTAGTAGGTCCGCTGTGAAACAATTTCCAATGCATTATGTAATTTATGACTTCATCGAACATCCTTGATCACGATTCACCAGTTATGTCGGAGAACGATTGATTGTGGGATTTTTTCAACCCGAAAGACATTAGATTTTTATTCAATGAAAAATAAACGTTCATTTTTTTTTTAATGTCTTAGATACTTACCTACTTACAGAAGAAAACAAGAAAAACATAATATGTCCTTAGTCAGATCTTCTTTTAAGGGTCCGGTGACAGCGGCTCGCAATTTCGAGGTGCGATTGGCTATTATTTCATTTTATTTCATTTCGGGGTGGTTGTTTGAAAGAATTACTCTAAAGAAACACGCATAAATACTGTTCGAACACAAATAATACAATGATATAAGGGAAATGTGCTGAGTCAGAAATCATTTTGGTATTAGGTAAACGTAAGACCAAACATACTAATACCAAAATGATTTCTGATTCGGGCATTATATTATTGTATTATTTGTGTTCGAACAGTATCTATGCGGGTTTCTTTAGAGTTATTCTTTCAAACAACCTCCCCGAAATGAAATAAAATGAAATAATAGCCAATCGCACCTCGAAATTGCGAGCCGCTGTCACCGGAGCCTTAATCAATAAACAAACAACAGAATCACTTTGAGACGGCAGAGAAGAATCAGAAAAAACTTCACTATTATTATTCAAAACAAGGATAAATCCCCTCGGATTTTATTGTAGTGTTATGTGCATACCTAGAAGGTACTCGAGATTCTTTACGTTCGTAATATTTAGGTTTATTTTTTCTGGCGCTGGATTCTATTCTTTTTGCTGTTCTCCGCAGTGTGTTGCAATTTCTTAGCAGGCAAGACAAGAGTTAAATGGTAAACACTGAATAATACAGCATTAACCTATACACTACACATTTCATTATCACGTTTTATTTATACATTGTTCTCTTTTTTTGTGATCAACTTTATACTCTATATCTGTTTTATTACTTAACTTTCACCTTAATATTTTGGTTTGTCTTTTCAGTATCATCTGCCTACCTACATAATTTGCTTATAAAATGAAGATTCGATTTGGTTTATGCACAATGTATATTATATAGTTTATATTACACAATAAAAAAACGTGAATCTAAGAATGAATGAATAAATTAATTAAATAAAAATCAAAATTCTGAATCACTTTAGATCAGTTCTAAGAACATTTACATTGCAAACAAATTCTTTTAATAAAGGATTTTTTTAAATTAAAATTAATGTATAGGCAGATAATAGAGCGTAGAACCCCATTTTAAATAATTCTCACGACTAATTTGTTCCGAAAAGGGTATAATCCCAACTCTTTCCGGTAAAAACGAATGAAGGAATCATTTAATTTAATGACACTGCTAACTGATATATTTGGTTAATTATGAGTTCTTCAGAGGATGTGACGTCACAGGGATACATTATAGGTATAGGGTGTAAAACGATTAAGTGAAATGTTTCGAGTCCTGAATGGCTTCCGTATTTCTTGATAAATTTTACCACCGAAACCGTTTTGATTGGCGAGACAATGCTGCTATAGTTTTTGGTTACCACTTAACATTAGGAAGGTCATCTGCTTGTTCCATCGGCGAGGGGTATAGAGCTTAATAAATAACTTTTTAAACCTAAAACAATTTTATAAAATGAAAATGAGATCTTAGGTGACCTTATAGGTTGTTCAAAAAAATACCTTAAAATTGTAATGCCCTGTGGTTTTTTGAGAGCGGTATGTATTTTCAGTTTTGAAGAGCTGTTTTAGCACACCCTGTAGCTTATAGAAGCAATAAACGTGTCAGTCTGGTATTAACTTTAATAGAGCAACTTGAAAGTCAGATTACGGGATTTATTTAATTAATTCCCGCGTTGCTCTCCTTTGGTATAGATAATTAAGATCTATGAAAATGAGTAAAAGACAAATGAGCAAAATATAACCTAGCATAATTTATTTTAGAAATTTACAATCTTCTTCTTCCTGCCCCTTATCCTACTTCATGTGGGGTCGGGCCCTTTTTTTTACTTGATAGACTGTCAAACAATTTCATTTTTATATAGTGCTTCTTATTCTTTATTAAAGAAAATTATAAATAAGTTTTTAATCCCCTTTATACACCTTGACCGATCATCATTTACTCTCATGCTGACTATACAACGGGCATACCTACATTTCTATCCAGTGCTTAGGTGCCATAATGCCGTTGAGAGTTGCTTCAAAGAGCCGACATTTTTTGCATTGTTATCAGCTATAACGATAAATTGCAGTTTTCTGTTCAACTATTTTATAGTAAAAAGCTTTATGTGTGTTATTTTACGCTATTACACAGGTACATAACAGATGTAGGAATTTTTACGCAAGAAACACAAGTCTAGATTAGATATCTACCAAGTATATCTACAAATTATCACATTTCAACCATTTCGAACGTTTACGGCTCCAAAAACCTCGTCAAAGCTCTACAGCTCTAGAGAGCTAACAGTACTCTAAAAAAAACAAATGGTTAAAAGAAAACATGTGAACAAAATAACAAATCCGAATATTTTTATAGAGCTGAAAAAACTGCGTGTTTTTTCAACTAGCTGATGGTACAAGCACCTGATGATAAGTGGTAACCATCACCTATAACACAGCATTGCCTCGTAGGTCACGCACGATAGGAACGTGCCCTACAATGCACTGCCCTACGTCCATCGACTTGAGGCATACAAATGTTAAGCCATGTGCCTGTAACAATGTATACAAACCTGTACGATAACGCTACTTGGCGGCAGAAAAAGGCGTGGTGGTAGTACTTCCCCGGACGAGCCATTCACAAAGAGCTCTACTACTCTTAAAAAGTCTAAGTTAATAGTAAAGTTACTTTTAAGTTCCTCGTGATTTCAATAATTTAAATAAAAAACGTTAAATCCTTATTAAAATTATGGTGTTATTACTATCCCGTTTTGATTACCATAACAAAATTGATTTATATGTCTATCTGAATGGTTTATTAACGATATTGCGACAAAATCCGAATATTTCATGGAATTAACAATAAGAAATCATAATATCCATTCATATCTTAAGCCATATCGGATTAACTAAAGGAATAAGAATAACGTAGAGAGCTTAGATTTGTATGTGATGACGAACATAGATAGATATACATTTATGTATAAATTTATTTGTATTTTCAAAACCATAGGTATTTCATGAGCATTCATTAGTTTAGGTAAAAGAGGTAAAAATGGTCTTACGGGCTGGTTCCTACCGTTTTACCGAAAGCATAACCTCTCCGAAGAACGGGATTTCTGAAAAAGTTTAAAGTTGAAGGACGCCAGCCAGTGCATCGTAGGGCACTTTCCAATCTAGCGCGACTTACGAGGTCTGCTTGGTGATCACATAACATCAGATGGGCCATAGCCCATGAGCTATGCTTTTATCATCAGAAAGTGTTACAAAAAAGGTGATCCCTCAATAAATTAAAAAAGGCGTGAAAGACAAATTTATTACTCCATGATTTCATTAATTTCTAAGGTGCGTCTAAAATGAGTTACTCCCACGCGTCGAATTTATTAACACATTCAATTATCTCTGTAAACTGACACCGAAGGTGAAAATATCCACCTCTTATTGGCGCAAACATTTTGAAAACTGTTTAAAATGTTCTCAACACCAATTGTAAGCGTCCCCAGGACGCTTTGAGGAGGTAACAACCGCTAATGTAGGTGAATCTAGGCACCATCGCGCCAGTAGTCGACCAAGAGGGGTCTCGTTCTTATGATAATGCCATATCAACAGCCGGGAACTGTAAACTGGTGTAGCACTGTGCAATCCAAATAAATTGTTACTCTTCGATATAATTAGTGCATTTTCAAAAGCAATTCGTTCGCTTCGTTTCCGATGTAGTCAGGGAGTCAGTCGTCATTTTGATCCTTCATACTCATGAAGATTTCTACACACATAAGTTGACGGTCTGTGGTCGCTCGAAATTCCCTTAGACCAATGGAACTTGCGAATCTAAATAAATAGGAAAACAAAAATAATGACATTAGCTTTCTAAATCAGACATTACTGAAAAAAATACTAACATGAGTTACAGTCTGGTACCCAAAAACTGGAACAAGAACCACAGCGAGACAGTATAAAAGATAGAAAGTGACATCGAGACTACAGGGCCTCTATTCATTATGACCAATCCATCGCGTTTGCGTTTAGATCACGTTGTGACTTCTCACGGTTTGGGGCAATGAGTCTCCTATCTATGTCATAGAGAATAATGCATCTGGACGCTGCTATGGCCATGAATCACACATACAGAAAATTCCAAATAGTGTAAATAGATCAAATTGTAAGAATTCTAAATACTTATTTTTATTATGTGATAAAAAAGCGGTCAAAAATAAATTATGCTGGACAATCCACACAGCACCATCTAGCCCCAAAGTAAGCCATTCAAAGCTTATTGACCAAGCGAGCGAAGCGAGCGAAGCGTCTCAGTTTCCACATTGGCCAAAAATGCGTTTGTCCGGATGTCTGTCTGTCTGTCTGTCTGTTCTCCTCTACAGGTCGCATTTTTCAACCGATCTGGACGAAACTTGGTACACAGGTTATATGACTTATTAGAATTTTTTTGTCGTCGGGGATTTTTGATTGGAGGGGTACTTCCCCCAAAAAAAGGGCAAAAAAGGGGCTGTTTGATATACTGGATATCTCCACCAAATGAGATCCGATTTCGATTATTCTTTTTTTATTTGAAAGGTAGTAACTATAAGTTGGTCTCATAAAAGTTTGGCTAAGATCTGATAAGGATCTTCAGCATGATGAACAGGATAGCTCATCAAACAATCGATGGTTTTCAATCAAATTTGAGAGAAACACAAAGGACCTCATTCTACACAAGATGATGCAAAAATCAAAAAGATCAAAAAAATCACAAAACGCAAAATGCACTTGCACATTACATTCCTCAAATAGCTCACTTTTAGTATGCTCGCGAGGTCTACAGCTCCCAGAGCCACTAGTGTTATGTACTAGATGACTGATATATTTAATACATTTTATGTATAATTACATAGATATTTTTTATTATAGGTACACAGAAAACCCCCACAGAACAAATTTCTGCAGGTCGTACACAAATTTGTTCCGAGACGGGAATCGAACCCAAAACCTCTTGCGTCGCAGGCGGACTCTCACCCGCTGCGCCACTGAGGTCGTCTTTAAAAGTAACCATACAACGAACTGCAGCAATAACAAAAGTCCAGCAAACCTGTATGACATGACGTAAGAAACCGTAAACTGTGTCTTGTTGTGTGATGCAGGTAAGTACTCACATGATGGATGGCCTGCGAAATGAGGTGTTGCGGGGAGCTGGTATTTTTATGTTTCCTGTGCAAGTATAAATTGTACTTTGTAGATATTTTAATTGGTGTAAAAGATGGGGAAAGGCGTTTGAATATAGCGCTGATTCAAGGAAGTATGGTGTTTTTGAGTGCGCCAGTTATTTTAAGTGAGATTCCCGAAATAGACTTGACCTGTTGGTTTATGAATTTTTTATTCTAGTTGCTAATGAATGCGCGCGTCGTGTGGTGCCTTTGTGGCTTAGTGGTTTGGTGGATTGTTGTTAAAATTCTGTCAGAATCCGAGAATCGCACGCACCGCGCGAATGATTTGGTTTGAATGACCCTTCATAGTTGATATCGCACTGTGGTACATGTCCTCGCTTTCGCACAACACGCTTATGGCTTCACTTTACAAACTCAAACAAAATTTTTAAAATGGTAGTGTATACCAATTATATTCTAGTTGATCTTTAGACCTTTTGCGCATGTTTTGTTTCAACTTCCGGGCTTACAGTTTGTGCGAGGTAAACGTATTCGATCGATCATCAAATAAAACCTTTGTGGTACTGAATTATAGAAATAAATTATTTTTTACTACAATATCACACATTCAGGATTTTACAGCCGACATTAATTAACAATGCATGAATGTAAACTTCCTACGTCGGCCCACACACATCGTAAAATTATAAGATCACTCTTACAGTGCTATATTGTGTTTTTTACGACAATGTATTTTATTTTATTGGAATGTGTGAATTTATGACTACCGCGGTGCTGTTTTCTTAAAACTCAGTAGCGATAGCAGTTAAATTAGCTGTTGCTTATCTAACAAACTATTCAGATAATCGATAAAAATATAATAAACGGTTTTAGGCAGCGTAACATAATGCGGTGGGATGCGAACAGTAGGAATAAAAATGTATTAATCCTTATTTCAAAAGGTTTTTTTTTTCTTGTATTGGTAAGTTGGAAGAATAGCGACTTCCTTTTATTCAAAACAAATGATGGCCACACTAATAAATAAATAATAAATATTGTTGGACATTCCACACAGCACTATGTAGCCCCAAACTAAGCAAAGATTGTTTAAATAAGTGGTGTAATAAATGGAGCAGCAAAGAAAACCGGCCCCATTTTGTTCACGGAAAATATCGGCTGACTTTGGATGTACTCGTATATAAATGGACTGCTTTCGAAGCTTTGCCTCGCATGTTGCACACTATATGAACGTGCCCTACGATGCACTATAACTTCATCGGCAACCACACCCTTCCCGAAACACAGCAGCGCTGCTTGGTGGCAGACAGACATTTTTTTTTTATTGTTTGATAGCTAGACGTTTGACTGCCATCTCACCTGATGTAAAGTGAAGATGCAGTCTAAGGTGGAGCACGCTTAGCTATAATCCACTTATTCACTCTTGTCTTAAAAATTCCTAAGGTTCATGGTGTTAATACTTCCTCGGGCAAGTTCTACTAAAACTAAATTTTAATCTAGGCATTTAGCGCTTGTCTAAATAAAATTCGTATTCGATTTGATCAGAACTATAAATTTTGCTGTATTCCAAAGTACAAATTAACCCGAAGGTTATGCAGAATTACTCAAGTGAAATAACTTACAGTACAGATTGCACCGACACATCCCACTCAGTCACTTGAGCAACGCATTAAATTGTACATTTGACACTCGAGTCTTGAACACTCAGCTCGCATCTCGAAGATGAGCGTTGGTGGAGTCTAGTGCAATGATAACCAAAGTCATCCTACTAATATTACAAATTCGAAAGTTTGTACTCGTAAGTATGGATGGATGGATCCTCTTTAATACGCCACTCTTTCCTGTCCCTTGCGAGTCTCATCCATCCATTTCCAGCACTTGCTACAATGTCATTTGACGGGTTTGATGGGCGGGTGGTCTTTGAGCATCCCTTGGCCACCATTCTGTGGTTGCCTTCGTCCATCTCCCGTCGTCCCTTCTTGCCAAGTGTCCTGCCCACCTCCACTTCAGTTTCGCGATTCGCGTACCCACATCCTCGACTTTTGTAATCTCGACATTAGGTATGTGGTCCAGAGTTGATATACTGAGCATGGCGCGCTCCATTGCCCGTCGTGTTACTTTTATCTTATGCATGTGCTCCTTTGTGAGCGGCCATGTCTCGGCTCCGTAGGTGAGTATAGACATTGGTTAAACACTTTGGTCTTCAAGCATTGAGGGATATCGGATTTCAAGACATCTTCCAACTTACTAAAGGCGGCCCATCCTAGCTGGATGCGTCTTGAAATTTATTTTAGCTGAGAATGTGAGCCAAGTGTGAGCCAGTGTCACTATAATAAAATTAATTTATTTTGGATTCCTCTTCTAAGTGCGGTTCAAACCTAACCTTTGAAATCAATCGCTAAGTCAATTCTGGTTTCCAAATCACGAATTTACAATAGAATCAAATTTTATTGTAAGCACTCGAATTCAAATTTGATTTTATTGTGTGGTTAAAATTTATTAGGACTGGTCGGTCGTATATTATCAGAACCCACCTGATGGAACGACGTCATTAGAAAGAAAGATACGGAATTGTGGTGGATGGAAAGGGCTCAACGTTCTTACAGTTCCTTCAAAAGGTGGGTTAATCCCACTAATATTATAAACGTGAAAGTTTGTAAGTATAGATGGATGGATGTTTGTTGCTCCTTTACGCCGCGGCGCCGAAACGGCTGATCGTATCTGGATGAAACTTGGCAGAGAGATAGATTATAGTCTGGAACATTGGTGTTGCAGGTGTCTATGAGCGACGGTGACCACTTTCCATAAGGTGACCGGCCGCCCGATTACGCTATGTCTGGCTATTGAGATAGCTTTCAGTTTGATATTTGATCCAGGAATATAATACTCTCTGACGAGAGCATTTGATTCCCATAGTGTAATAGTATCATATGGATGGATCCTAGTACGATATTCCTTGGAATAGATGCTAAATTCCTTGGATGGGTTTTTTGTATACAACTAGTTGATGGAACAAGCAGATGGCATCCTGAGTTAACTGGTAACCAATGGTTACTAACCATCCCCTTTATCAATGCATTTCCTCGTAAGTCACGCACGATAGGAACGTGCCCTACGATGCACTGCCCTGCGTCCAACAACTTGAGACAGATTTTAAGCCCCATGTGCCTATAATTACATATATAATTGGATTCGAAGCTGGAATAACCGCCATTGCGTTTTCAGTCAGTATATGCATATAGTTCTTTCAAGAAACTTCCTTCTTCTTCCGTAATAATATTAACTTCTTTCAACAAGCTATAAACTATAAAAGTATTTTGTGCTAATAATTCTTGTTGTGACTGAAAAGAGTTAATTAAAAAAAATATAAATCAAATCTACTATTCGTTCCACTGTAGGTACAGTCAGCATCACAAGTTAATAACTTTTTTAGAACTTTCTGTAGATACTTTGGTCTTGTTTAACGTAAAAAATATATAAGTACCAAAAATGATGGCAGAAATAACAGTCAAAAAAAATATTATTCTATTACGATCTACCCCAAAGGAAGCCGAGATACTTATGTACTTTTTTATATCCTATCCCATAAATATTTGAATAATTGGCTCTAAATATTTTTTTATCATAATACTAACACTAATCATACAAGTTTTTTATTTTTTAGTTTTTTATTTTTATTATCTTCTTGTCAAATTACCTACCTTAGATAGTTGATTTTAATTAATGTGTAAAATGAGTCATTTCCTTATAATATTATTTTTATTCTACCTACCTACAATACCCTAATTGTATGCTGTGTGTTCTTGTGGCCAATAAAATACTGTCTATGTCTATTTCTAAGTTACAGTTAGCGATTAAAAGAGTTTAACAGATTTTATATATAATCAAAGAGTTTTTCTAGATTAAAAAAAATTGGTTGGCTATTCTGATAGGCTTGACAAATCTTCAAATAAAGCTCCAACCATGGATTAAAAGAAACAGTTCTGGTTCTTTTAATCCATCATCTACTTTCATCGCTGACTGTACCGCATACGCACACAGATAAACGAAACATATTAACTGGGTGTGGTTTAATTAGGAATTTTAACCTGTTAATAAATTACCCGCCACCCAAGGTGTGGCAACACTCGGCATATTTCCCCAGAGTGTTGCCAGCGTCAAAACACTTTTTGGATATTTTCGGAACATGATATTTATTTTGGACGGTCCCTAATATGTTCGCATATTATAGTGTTTGTTATACAGGGTGTAAGAGTCTATTTCCGTCTCAAAATCTTCAATGAAAAGAAGCAATAGAGAAAAAAACTATTACGCTTGTTCCCATCTGTGAACAAGCGTCAATATCTACTAAGTGAATCTACACTAAGTAGATATCGATCTTACAATAACTCAGGATGTCGAAAAGGGCTTAGTCTGAGGTACGTCCAATGATAACATTTGTCACATACCCACATTTTTCAATATTGCAATATGTGCAGGAATGCATAGAATAAGATGTTTTCCAACACCTTGTGCACTTGCATTACATGCATCCATCTTCAGGTGGCGTACACGGATACTCATCAGGCTATACACCGCTCGCTTTTATTTTATGTGTAGCTTGATCTGTATTCGTGTGTACGGCTGGATTTGAAGCCACTACGATCGCGACAAACTGGCGGTACGTTAATTTACCTAGTATGTAAGACGTAAGACGTTTCAACTGACGTTTGTACTGAATAAAGACTTGCAATCAGCGTGGTCCTACTATACCACCATTGCTCACACATGTTTCTACACCCTGTATTATAATAATAATAATACCCATGGCACTGTTGGGGTATTTATTTTTGCTCAAAACTAATTTATTCTTCTAGTCTCGAGTAATGGATGAGATACAATTTATTTAAATAAATGATCCATATTAACGTTATAAATAGAGGTTAATTTTAACGTTTCTAACTAAACGGTATACTGTGATCTTTTTGAAGAAGCGAAACAATAAACTTCTTGGAAACAGTTTTGTAAACTTAAAATAGAAATCATGATGATAAATTAATATTGGACGCATTACAAATAGCGCCATCTAGCCCCAAACTAAGGAAGCTGAAATTTGTTAGCACAGTTTGCAATCTGGAGACGACTCTTGCTAACTTGCTATTTCAGCTTTTAATTCAAAACAGATTGAGGTAGAATCAAGTGACTTGACAGCCGATTAGCTTTGATCGAGCTTTCGGAAATCGGCGGTAAATATCAGGAATTTCTAAAATTATAAGTAAAGTAAACATTGAATTTTAAAACCTTTGTGATTTCTTTGCTTCACGACTTTGATCCCCAGTCACGGTAGATATCCCCTCAGATCTCTCAGTACCAAGTACTAACTCAAGATTCTTTGAGGATGTCTAAGGGAGGGTAGTCAGAGGTACGTCCAAACATTACATTTGGCACATACCCACATTTTGCAGTACTTAGTATTCCATACGTGACAGGTTGCAAGCCCATCGCCGCTGTTAGAATACTAACTGGTTTCCTCACGATGTTTTCCTTCACCGTTTAAGAGCACTGGCATTGCGCACATAAATTTTTCGATAGAAAAATCCATTGTTGCACGACCGGATTCGAACCTGCGACCTTACGATCGGATGGCGGGGTCACTTCCACTAGACCACCGGTGCTCTTCGGATTTCTATAAGTATAGCTCTATAAAACTAGCAAAAATTTATTGTAACTAGGTATGATCCTTACGATCGTTGTCGCACTACACAAGTGCTCAGCCCTCTGAGCTGTGAAGGCTATCATAGCTCATAACCACTTCGGCTTGCTAATTCAGATTCGCCATTGCATCCACGTTTTCATAGATAGAAGATATCGCTGTCAATTGTGTTGTTTATGGTTGTAATCAACGTCACTGGATTTGCGTTTCCTTGCAATCAAGATGCTACACGCATTCATGTTTCCTTATTTGGTACAGGTTGGAGTTTTACACTTCACATGTATTCGGTTAGCGTCTAAACAGCCCGCTGTTTTGATGCCTATGACTACCGCACTTACGGTTACTGAAAGATCGATCAAAACCAATAAGCTGTCAAGTCACTTGCTATCTCTCTAATGACTAATCTAATCTAATCTATTTTTTAGATCTAATCTAATTTGAAGTAAAAGCTGAAATAGCAAGTGACTAGACAGCCGATTAATTTTGATCGAGCTTTCACCGGTCGTTAGTCTGACCCCCGGTTTCTGAAAGCTAGATCAACGCTAATCAGCTGTCAAGTCACTTGCTATCTCTATCTAATTGGAAGTAAAAGCTGAAATAGCAAGTGACTTGACAGCCGATTAATTTTGATCGAGCTTTTACCGGTCGTTAGTCTGACCCCCGGTTTCTGAAAGCTAGAACAACGCTAATCAGCTGTCAAGTCACTTGCTATCTCTATCTAATTTGACGTAAAAGCTGAAATAGCGCAAGTGACTAGACAGCCGATTAATTTTGATCGAGGTTTCACCGGTCGTGAGTCTGACCCCCGTTTTCTGAAAGCTAGATCAACGCTAATCAGCTGTCAAGTCACTTGCGATCTCTATCTAATTTTAAGTAAAAGCTGAAATAGCAAGTGACTTGACAGCCGATTAATTTTGATCGAGGTTTCACCGGTCGTGAGTCTGACCCCCGGTTTCTGAAAGCTAGATCAACGCTAATCAGCTGTCAAGTCACTTGCGATCTCTATCTAATTTTAAGTAAAAGCTGAAATAGCAAGTGACTTGACAGCCGATTAATTTTGATCGAGGTTTCACCGGTCGTGAGTCTGACCCCCGGTTTCTGAAAGCTAGATCAACTCTAATCGGCTGTCAAGTAACTTGCTATCTCTATCTAATTTGAAGTAAAAGCTGAAATAGCAAGTGACTAGACAGCCGATTAATTTTGATCGAGGTTTCACCGGTCGTGAGTCTGACCCCCGGTTTCTGAAAGCTAGATCAACTCTAATCGGCTGTCAAGTAACTTGCTATCTCTATCTAATTTGAAGTAAAAGCTGAAATAGCAAGTGACTAGACAGCCGATTAATTTTGATCGAGGTTTCACCGGTCGTGAGTCTGACCCCCGGTTTCTGAAAGCTGGATCAACGCTAATCGGCTGTCAAGTCACTTGCTATCTCTATCTAATTTGAAGTAAAAGCTGAAATAGCAAGTGACTAGACAGCCGATTAATTTTGATCGAGGTTTCACCGGTCGTGAGTCTGACCCCCGGTTTCTGAAAGCTGGATCAACGCTAATCGGCTGTCAAGTCACTTGCTATCTCTATCTAATTTGAAGTAAAAGCTGAAATAGCAAGTGACTAGACAGCCGATTACTTTTGATCGAGGTTTCACCGGTCGTGAGTCTGACCCCCGGTTTCTGAAAGCTAGATCAACGCTAATCGGTTGTCAAGTCACTTGCTATCTCTATCTAATTTGAAGTAAAAGCTGAAATAGCTAGTGACTTGACAGCTGATGAATTTTGATCGAGCTTTCAGACACCGGTCGTTTGTCTAAAACGCGTAGATTCATGTAGGCTGCAATATCTATCACCCAGTGTAATATTATAAACTATACCATTGCTTTAAGAACTGAAAAATGAGGGGACTCTTCTAATACAGGTTTATATAATTTAAAGTAGGTTCTCAACCCATCTGATTGTGAAAAAATAGGTGGTGAATTTCCTCACGATATAACTTTCGATGAGTTACTAAGATGGAAGATTAGATACCAGAGTAGTGCTGTGGGTGGCACATGACGTTCAGATGCATCGGACCATGGGGAGTCAAGTTCTTAAGCATGAAATGCCAACAAGGTGGGAGTGCTTTACCGTAAAAGACAGCGCTATAAGTAAAACAGAGGTAAAAAAGTTTATGCTTAAATTTCTAAAATGACTGTAATATGACTGTAACACAGCCAGTCGGAAGCAGAAATTATCAAAACAACAACATTCAAAATGGCGGGCGGTGTGCCACACACAATGTTGTTTGCTAATTTGTGATTGTAAAATTTGCTCGAAACTAAATGTTTTCTACCAGTTCACAATGTCTGAAGAACCTAGAAAAGAGACTTAGTGCGATAATGAGTCTGACAATGACGACCCAAATCTGCGTTTTCACCGATTTCCACTACGGTGAACATGGCCCAATAAAGTAAGTCTAAAATATTACAGTATACCACTATCACCATCGTATCCCATAGTAAAATAAGATCTAAGCTATCTTTAAGCCTTTACTCATTAACATCTTCAACAGAGTAGGTAGTACCTAGGTAGGAGTTGAGCGCAGAGCTATCAGGTTAATAGGTGAGCAACACATGGCGGAGACTAAAATCCTGAGTCTCGAACACCCTTGAAAGTTGCTTGCTTATCGATATGCAATTCTAGGCTGCAATTGTAATTTTGTATGTACCTATGTATTTCTTTTCTTGTTGTGTATGTCAAATAAATGTATTTTCTTTCTTTTCATTTCAGAGAATGCGCCCAAGAACTGCATGACCTTATTCCGCCACAGGACAAGTAGACACACGACCCAGTAGCATCTATACCTGGTAAGCACTATTCGCATGAAGCACTTCGAATCTGCTTTCATTAAGCGAACCGCTAAAGATTGGAACTCATTCCCGTCATCTGCTTTTCCTGACCATTAAAAATACCTATCAAAGGCAAGAGTGAATAGGTTTCTTTTAGACCATTCTGCACTAACATCGACTACATCGTCTCTTACCATCAGGTGAGATAGTAGTCAAAGGATGCTCTATTCATTAAAAAAAAGGTACCTAGTATACCTATCAATAGAATAAACTACCTAATTATGGTGTGCTGAATGTCAGTAGATACCTATCTACCTACTAAGTACACTTTTGTGTTGATGTAAGCAATTTATCTTCAATGTGGTCATTCATTCATTCCAGGGCACAGGTATGGGCCGAATATTGTTACCCAGCTGGGAACTGGTCTACTAAAGTCACTAAAAAGCTTATACCAACAACATAAGATGTTATGCAGTAAGCACTTTTATGACACTTCTTGTACCAGTAGTTCAAGGAAACGATTGAATAACTTTGCCATTGCAATTGTAAGCAAAGGTACAATGTTAAAGCTACGACAGGAACAATGTGCAACTCCAAGTGACACATCCTTTAATAACCTAGAAGCAAAAATTCAAGTAAGTAAATTTTTATTGATCGAGTGAGTGTATGCATCCTTTTATTCAAATGCCTATAATTTGGATGTTTTCAAGCTCATCATTGCTTAACATCTGAGTGCGAGAGAGAGGTGAGATTGAACTTGGAGATTGAACAACATTGAGAGAGGCGGTCAAACATTTTGCTTATAAGTTATACATACATATAAAAAAAAAATATATGTATGTCCATGGATACTATCGGGGAACCAGGGAAGGAAGGCTCAGCCGCTTTAGTCAATTTTCATAAAGTTTGGTATAGAATGGCTATACCATAATTCTGAGAATGGATATAGATATATATACCTTTATTATTGTGTTCATTAATATGCAAGTGAAATCAACCAGCATACACTAAAAACTGAAACAGCTTCACGACTTTGATCCCCAGGCACGGTAGATATCCCTTCAGATCTCCCAGTACCAAGTAGGTACTAATTCAAGATTCTTTGAGAATGTCTAAGGGGGGTAGTCAGAGGTACGTCCAAACATTACATTTGGCACATACCCACATTTTTGCAGTAGTTAGTATTCCATACGTGACAGGTTGCAAGCCCATCGCCGCTGTTAGAATACTAAGTGGTTTCCTCACGATGTTTTCCTTCACCGTTTAAGAGCACTGGCATTGCGCACATAAATTTTACGATGGAAAAATCCATTGGTGCACGACCGGATTCGAACCTGCGACCTTACGATCGGAAGGCGGGGTCACTCCCACTAGACCACCGGTGCTACACTACACTTGTAATATATATGTATACAGTTATCTGATCTACATATTCATTCATTTTTGTTTGTAATATTTCAGGCAATTTCTAAAACCCATGGGGAAGAAACAACACTAGATATTACTCTAACTCAACCATGCTGCGAAGCTGATCTTATTTATTTTAAGGTAAGGGTTAAACGCAACGGATTTTGATGCGGTTTTTTTAATAGATAGAGTGATTCAAGAGGAAGGTTTATTTATATGTATAATACATGCATGATATGTGCACCCGTGCGAAGCAGGGGCGCGCGCGCGGGCAGGTCGCTAGTCATTTATAAACAGATTCTGAAAAAATAATTAGTAATTTTGTACAAAACAATAACACATTCCACAGACGAATCAAACGAACGCCATGAACGCGCGCGCGGCGAAGCTTGCGGAGATGTCGGAAGAGGTGTCCCGTCGGGAACAAGCCGCCTTCCATTCGCATCGCGGGCCCCCGCCGCACTCGCTACACAACCATGCAGGTATTATATAGGACTACCCTCATTTCATTAACATTTTTAAATTACAGACATGCATTTAAGGTAAATATTAAGGAACATTTTACACTGCACTAAAAAAACTTAAATAGTTTTATGATCTTGATCCTCAGGCTCGGTGGATTTCCCCTCTGATCGCTTAGTACCAAGTACTTATTTATTTATTCTTCCTTTATCATTCTTCATGTTATAGGTATATACATAGGTTGTTATATTATAGAGCGGCGGCCCTATTACACTAATGTCTGGCTATCAAGATGGCTTTCAGTTTGACATTTGGTCGGATTCAAATCCCAGTTGGATAGGTAGTAACTTTGGGATCATTGTGAAAAACTTTAAGTTAAGTATTACGTTTATTAATTATTAAATATGTTTGGAAGGTCAAATGCAACAAGCCATGCATCCGGGCCCCTCGCCGCAGCAGCAGCAGCAACTACATCATCTGCAACAGTTGCATCAGCAGCAACAACAACTACAACAACATCACCAACAACAACTTCAACAGAACCAACAACAACTCCAACAGAACAACCAACAACACCTTCAGTCCCCAGGCCACCATCAACACGCCGCCGCCGCCACTCCACAAAGGTTCACAAACATAATTCATACTAATTTAGCAATATTCAGAACCTGTCCTCTCAACTGAATGCTTTCTGTCTGTATTGTGAGTCCGGGTAGTGATGGAGCGATAAATGCCCCTATCGGGCGTTCTAAGAAATCTCTTTAAGTATATTTTTTGACGACCTCTGTGGCGCAGCGGGCGAGAGCCTGCCTGCGACGCAAGAGGTTGCGGGTTCGATTCCCGCCTTGGAACAAATTTGTGTACGATCTGCAGAAATTTGTTCCGATGGTCTGGGTGTTCTCTATGTATTATAAAAAATATCTATCTATGTAAGTATATTATAATGTATTAAATATATCAGTTATCTAGTACCCATAACACAAGCTTTGAATAGCTTACTTTGGGGCTAGATAGTGCTGTGTGGATTGTCCAGCATTATTTATTTATTTATTATTTATTTATATACAACACCCTCGCAATACAGAAAACCAGTAAAAATTATATCAAAGCAAAAAAGTCAACTTTTACACTTGGTGTGTAATTCGTGTTTTTTTCTCGCATCTTAAGTAAGTGATAAGTATCTAAAAAAGCGGAATGGTTGTTATGCTTTAAGTTATATTAAAGGTTCCTTTGTTATGATATATAATTTTTAAAACTCAAGAGTCACGCTTCATTTTTTTATTTTACAGATATGACTGGCACCAACCGCTGTCGCCACAGAGGTCTCAGCCGCCTGTTGCTCCAAAACCACAAGTAAGTAATTTCATATTGAATTCCTATTTACTTTAAATACAAATTATACCAGAGCTAAAGTGATATAAACTTTAATCCCCAGTCACTGCTCGGATTTTTTGTTTGGTTTTCTAGTTTGGTTATTAATGGTTTAATTTTTACAGCAGATGACAAGAAGACCCGAAGCAGAATCAGATGAGTTTTATCAAACACAGACGCAGCAACCGCAGCCTCAGTCTAGCATGATAGAACCCGATGAAGGTAGGAATATGCATTAGAATCTAATTTTTTTAAAAATCTCCCACAAAACAACGGTAGTAAGGACAAAATAGGGGGGGGGGGGGCTCTAAGTTTGTTGAAACACAGAAATGCTACTTAGTCCCGGGCCTTCTTATAGAGGTCCACTATTACAATAAATTAATATGAATACTATAACGCTGGTTGTCAAAGTAAAATATATTTATTCAATAAAATCACAAGGATCACTTTAAGACGTCGTAAATTTGGTTACTCTAGGTGCCAGTTCCACGCGACCAAAGCCTAGAAAAACAGGCAACAAACTCGGCTTGGTATCTACCGCTCTTGTATGATCCTCGTTACAAAGTAACGTCGTGTCTACACTATGTAATGTATTGTGTATTGACAGTCTACATAGTTGGTAGTATCTCTGCGTTCTCTGCAACTTTAAATCTTTGGAACTACGCAACGGATTTTGATGCGGTTTTTTTTAATAGATAGAGTGATTCAAGAGGAAGGTTTATATGTATAATACATGCATGATATAGTAGAAAAACAATGTGCACCCATGCGAAGCGCGGGCGGGTCGCTAGTATATACACATAAAAATAATAATAATGATATATTAATGTAAATACAAATACATTTTGACTTTGGTCAAAATTACATCTTGTGGCTGTAATTTCTCCGGCAACCATACTCTTCAAACCAAACACAGCAATGCTGCATTGTGGCAAAAAAGACAACTTCCTATGTACATACCTTCATACTTTACAATAATTAATTGATGTTTCTTATTTTTTCAGGTGATTACTAAAAGCCATAGTGAAGAAGCAACACTAGATGTTTCTCAAACTCAACCATGCTTCGAAGCTTTCAAGGTACAGCCAGTGTTAAATAGTTATTTTTATCAAGAAGCTGATGAAACAAGCAGATGGCCCACCAGATGTAAAGTGGTAATCCACTTAAGGTGAGGATAACACCTAATATTTCTCTCGCTCGCACGATTCGACATTTTGAAAGATATAAAATTACTAAATACAATTTTTAAAAATTGCAAACAGCCATTTTGTGTGCAATCACATTGCACACAGATTAGTAAAAATTTTATTTTGATTGATGCAAGTTTTCCTACTCAAAAGTTTGCTTATGTACGAAAACTAGAAAAGCAAACTTTTAAGTAGGAAAACTTGTACCGATCAAAATGAATTTTTTAATAAACTGTGTGCAATGTGATTGCACACAAAATGGTTGTTTGCGAATTTAAAAAATGGGTTTTGTGATTTTATACCCTTCAACAAGTCAAAACGTGCGAGCGAGAGTCACATTAGCTCTTGTCTTCACCTTAACATCAGGTGGGCCATCTGCTTGTCGTCTATAACAAAGCATTGCTTCGTAAGTCATACACAATAGGAACGCACCAAGGTACAATAATCATAGAAACTAGCACAAACAAAAACAGCAACGCTGTTTGTCAACAGAAAAAAGCATGGTGGAGATTAGTTCCCCGGATGAGCCCTTCATAGAGAGCTTTAGCACTCTAGTATGCTATTGGTGTCGATTCTGTCGTTGCATTAACCTAAACTTAATCTGACAGCTCTAAAATTATCGCCATCCTTTTCGTTTCGGTGTTTTATAAAGGTACGGCAATATTTTTAGAGCTGTCAAATTAGGTTAAATTAGAAAAACTAGACAACAGAATTGACACCGTATCTGTTATCTGTTATTGGATGGTCTTCTCTCTTGTGGCGGTCAAAATTATTTTATGCATCTATTAAATATTTTTTTAGCACAATAGGTAGCCTACCTACTATAATCTAGCATGCAAATAAAGAGAAATAAACCGATTATGGCCTATTAAATCTAGTAAGAGTCATCTTGTTTTAAATAACTAATAACCAATACATTTTATTATTTTCAGGCACCTGCAAAGGCTGCAAAAGGAATTTTGAGAGAGCTGGACTTGAGTAGATCTGCAGAATTGACCCCTAGAAAACGAAAACTTTACGCAAGATGTAGAAAAAACTATAGAAAAAAAAGGCTTCGAAAAAAAATTAAGAATCAACGTAGTTCCGCCTTACAAATATTAATATCTGATATAAAATATAATTAAAACAAACATCTGGATCATTAGACCAAATATTTATTAGTTATATAGATTTCCAGTGGTTGCATGATTGTTCTGAACATTTTGAAAATAACAGGTTATATGTTATTATATCCACCATAATCGTTCAAAACGGCATTGTTTATTAAAAAATACACGATTCACAGAAGAAGTAAAATAAATAATACTTCACAACATATAAAAACTTGTAGTTACTTCTCAGTTTAGTATCGCACCGTGAAAACAGTGAACTATGGATAGAAAGTTTTTTCGAACTTTCACGGTTTTCACGGCAGATCTAATTCACGTTTTCATAGTATTAACTTCTAACAGTGAGTGTAATTTATGGATTTATTCTGTGTGATCTATCTGTCAGGAGAATGGTCTATATTCAATATTCATCAATTTGCAAAGCAAAAAGACCATTTTTCTGAGAGATGTACAGTCATATAGTAAAAATCATAAATTTGCACCCCTGAACCTATAAAATCCCCTACCTATAAAGCTACCTATAGCTATATATACCATTTTAAATTTCGCGCCAATCGATAGGTCTGTGGGATTAAGTTATAGCGCTAGTGTGGTCCCGTGTTGGCATTTTTGCTCTATGGACTAGTGCTTCTTTCCGTAAGGATATATGTGTTCTGTGCATCGGACAAAGGAAATTACTCATTCAACTCACGCCACAGCAACGGCCACTAACTATAAAAATAAATGGCGAGCAGCTAATGATCCAATGACGATGGAAACTGCCATTTTCGTTCATGCAATGTTAATTTAAATTCTGTTACATTAAACAGAGGTATATCAGGATCGAGCGAGTGGAAATCCGTCTGCGATTTTTCAAAAATGTGTTTAGTGATTTTATATCTTTTGACAAGTCAAAACGTGCGAGCGACAGTCACATTAGCTCCGCTAACTCGCCACAAAAAGGAGTTCTGTCGATAGTTTTCAAAGCATATTCACTACTGTGACGGGATCATCGCTTCATTGATATAAAATAAAAACAGTTAATCTTTATAGTCCGACTGAATTCAGGCTTCGATTTGCTCGTAAAATAATCTATTCAGCATTTCCAGCAAGCTCCATTAAACCAAAATAATGTTCAGTTATAGAATTTTTCTTGAAAGCCCGCTTTCTCTTCGCTGCCATAAAGGCGGCGCCTTTCATCTAAGATAGCGGTGCGTCTGATCTCAAAGCTCTATGTACCTTCTAACCTACTGTTGAGGCGAAAAGTCTTAAGAAGCAGATCATCTCGCTTTAAGATAGTAATAAAAGTCGAAAATATATGTACCTATAATAGTTACGTCAGCACAATAAAAAAAGGTGAAAAAAACTTACCTACTCGTCAACGAAAACACATTAGTATGATGTGTAGTAGTATGATGTGTGAAGAATTATCTTATCTTACTTAAATATTATCTTACTAACATGCGTAAGTTACGATGCCTGGATGTTTTTTTTAATGCCGCTAACTTAAAATTAATGATTTGCAACAACCTTATATCGTTCAATAATCATTCAACCACTCATTCATTCATTCATGATCACACATTCACGATGTCGGGGAAGTTAGAATATTTGTGGCACAATCACGCCCTAACAACAAGCAGGATGAAATTTTAATGTAGAAAAAATATAGTTCATAACCTGGCTGAGCACATTGTTTACTTTATATTCTGAAAATCGAAACTTTGTTCCCGAAAAATTACCGGGAACTGTTTAAAAATTAACGAGCAAAATATAAGAAAATGTTAGTTATCCCTACTAAAACGCAAGCGAAGCCACGAGTGGCAGCTAGCAATATCTAAAATTTTGACAATTAATCTATTCTAATTCCCTTGGCATGAATAAATACTTACACTCTAACTAAATACTCTAATACACTTTGCCTCCCGACTGTATGCTCAATATTTGATTTGTTTGACCACTGTGTGCTCTGTAGTACAGACAAAGCACACAGCGTCTGTACATAAAGGCAGTGCCAAAAACATCGTTAAAATCTGTCGACTGTCGTAATAGTTGACAACTGCGGGTCAATGACCTAGGAACAACCAGTAGCAGTAATTATTATGCATCAATATTATGTCATTACTGATCACTGAAAATGACCAATATCTGAGCTAAACAACTTCTATAAACCTGTCAGCACTCTATTATCAATTCAAGCACCATCAATAGCCCATAGCCCTGACGCTACTCTCCAACTACTAACTCTACTAACCCTCGTCCATTAGCAATCGATTGAATTAAACATCGATTAAAATCCAATTGATAAAAGATCGGATCGGATTCTTTGTGAAAGAGGCCATATATACGAGTAGCCTCAAATTTGTCTGCCGTAAAGCCCATTCGATGCAATTTGTCAACGTCGTCGCAAACAAACGCATCGGAATGGATCGATTGAGATCGATATCTCGATTGAATCCGATTTTATCCGATGATGCTTTATCGAATATAGAACTCCGCTTCAACAAATTAACAACTAAAACAAATCAAATTATCGACTAAATCTTACTACTATTACAAACGCGAAAGTTTGTAAGTATAGATGGAATAGATGGATGGATGGATGGATGTTTGTTACTCTTTCACGCCGGAACGGCTGAACGGATCTGGATGAAACTTGGCAGTGAGATAGATTATAGTCTGTAATAGCACATAGGCTTCTTTTTATCCCGGTGGAATACCGGGATTTAAATCTGAGCGGGTGAAACCGCAGGGCGCAACTAGTTAAATATAATAATAAAAAAACTACGTTCATCATGCAAGTCCTTTGGGGTAAACAAAGCGACCTAGTGTTATGGGTATATAATGTGTCTATGGGTAATGGGTCACGATCATGTCAGACGTTAGCCCTTTTTATACAGCTTGCGGATGTAACAAGATGAATATCGTCAGTCCATCGGGAGTTAGCGGGCCGATATATTATGTATGTAATAAGTATTCCAAGTTTATTTAGGCTATACCTACTACCAAAATAACGGTTGGAAGAGATCGCCACATGCGATAGGACCGCCGATTGTAGGACTAATAAATAAATAAAATATAAATAATTAATCATTAATATAAATAAAAAGTATGGTACTGTCGATGTTGCCTTAAATAAAGTTATTACCGTATTCAAATTTACCTTGAAACGCAAGAAGAAGACGACGATATTTGTCAGCCACCGATCAGCATTAATAAACCGTTGATCGATTCGATGACGATTATATGACTGCGGGCTGCATCGCGAATGAAGGAAGCATTCGCAGCGAATGCAAAGTTTGTTTATACATTTGTAGCGGTACGGCGTGCTTTGGGAATACAGATGTTGCATGCCAGATCGAGATTCTGAAGCTTTGTGTTTCTGAAAAGCTGGTGTCCTGATTTATTTATTTGTTAAACACACTATTATAATAAACTAGTTGCGCTCCGCGGTTTCACCCGCGCAGATTTAAATCCCGGTATTCCCGCGGGATAAAAAGTAGCCTATGTGTTATTCCAGACTATAATATATGTATGTGCCAATTTTCATTAAGATACGCTCAGCCGTTCTGGAGTCATAGAGTAACAAACATCCATCCATCCATACTTACAAACTTTCGCATTTATAATATTGTAGGATGTGAAAGTTTGGATGTTTGTTACCCAGTAAAAAACCTCACTAACGCCAGAACGGCTGAACGGACCTGGATGAAATTTGGCACTGAGATAGATTATAGTCTGGAATAGCACATAGGCTTTTTATCACGTGGGAATACCGGGATTTTAAACTTCGCTGGTGAAACCACTAATTGTCCTACTTTCTACTTCTACTAGTATTATAAACGCGAAATATGCGAAACGATAAGGATGGATGGATGTTTGTAACTCTTTCACGTCAGAACGGCTGAACGAACGGATATGGATGAAACTTGGCAGAGAGATAGATTATAGTCTTGAATAGATCATAGGCTTTTTATCACCTTTTTATCCCGTGGGGATACTGGGATTTAAGACTGCGCGGGTGAAACCGCGGGGTGTAACTAGCTGAGAATAATGAACCTGACAGTAGATATATCGATACCGATACTATAGATAATCCCCTCAAATCTAAAAGAAGTGTCTATTTCACTATCGTTCCAAGTCAAAGTCAAAATATGTTTATTCAATAAAATCACAAGGACCATGTTGAAGCGTTAAGTAACGCTATCCCACATTATATTCGAGTATAAAAATACCTCTACGCCTCTTTAGTTTTCGAAAGCAAAGGGTATATGCCACCTACAGAGATAGCGTTACTCATTGTCAGCCCAAATGTAGCGGACTTCTGTGACGGTAGCCGTTTCTTAGAAGACGAAAGTCTTCAATACAATGTAAGGGCTTAGTATGACTTAAACAAATAGAGCTCTATTTTATTAGCACTGACATCCAATCAACATAGTCACGTGAAATGAGCGCAGGCTTGACAAACCGCCTAGATCTGGGTAATTGCACAATACTAAGTGCTTTTTAGAAGACGAAGTGTGAGACCTAGCCGATGGACCGACACCGTAAGGATTGTTCAATTATTTTAGTTTATTGTATTTCATTACTAGCGACCCGCCCGCGCGCCCCTGCTTCGCACGGGTGCACATATCATGCATTATAAACCTTCCTCTTGAATCACTATTTATTAAAAAAAACCGCATCAAAATCCGTTGCGTAGTTTTAAAGATTTAAGCACACATAGGAACATGTAGACATGGGGATATAGGGATATAGGGACAGAAAAAGCGACTTTGTTTTATACTAATATAAAAATATTTGAAATTTACATCACTACATGATGTTAATTTCAAATATTTTTATATTGATTATTCTGTCACATATTTATGTGCCTGTGACATGTCAAAAGATCAATAAAGATAAAGAAAGAAAGAAAGAAAGAAAACATATTTATTTCGTCCCACAAAACAAGTAGGTACTTACTTAAAACTAACAGAAAATAAAATTATAACCTACACTAATAAAGGACCTACCTACCTACCTACCTACTACTAAACCTACCTACTAAGATAATGAATTATAACTAAACATTGCTTAGAAAGTCACACGATAGGAACGTGCCCTACGATGCACTGCCCTGCGTCCTTCAGCTAGACGATGCACTGAGTAATTACTCACAGTTATATTTCAAGAAGCAGAGATCAAACAAGTCCCGTGGAAATTTACCATGTTCTAACGGAACGTCGCAACAGGGCTCCGATTCGAGTTAAACGATTCGGGTTCTGTGATTATGATACATGGACTACATTTGGAAAAAAATTCAATCAATTATTGTCACGTTTCAGAAAACCTACACGTTTGATACTATACGAGTACCTAAGTGTTTACAAAAAATAGCCTAATTCCATCATGATTCACGGCTTCTCTTTAATAACGTATTGGAATATGTCTTTTACGACCTCAGTGCCGCAGTGGGCGAGAGTCCACCTGCGACGCAAGAGGTTGCGGATTTGATTCCCGCCTCGGAACAAATTTGTGTACGATCTGCAGAAATTTGTTCCGTTGGTCTGGGTTTTTATGTATAATAAAAAAGGTCTATCTATGTAAGTATATAATGTATTAAATATATCAGTCATCAAGTACCCATAACGCAAGCTTTGAGTAGCTTACTTTGGGGCTAGATGATGCTGTTTGGATTGTCCAGCATCATTTATTTATTAATTTATTTTCTCCAGTGTTACTTTATAATCAAACTAGTTGCACCCCGCGGTTTCACCCGCGCAGATTTATCCGCTGAACACACCGAATCGTGTGGTATAGAATCAGGGGCTGATTAGATTCTAAACGACCCTTTTAACTGGTACCTACCTGCCTACTTCTAAGATGAGACTACTAGGAAAACTATTTGTATCAATCAAGACATAATTTATTAAAATTGACGATACGTGACCGATGTTTACAAATAGATTATTATAGTGGCGGTAACTCATCAGCATTATCATCAGCCACTGCTGGATATAGGCCTACTCTCGATCTGGGGGTTTACCGTAGACAAAGATGAGGCCAACAAACATTTTCACCCGAAAACATGAACCTTTATAGATAGATAGATAGAAGATAGAAAACTCTTTATTGTACACCACAAGAAAACATAACATTACAAGAATTAATTTTAACTAAAGCGAAGTACAATGGGCGGCCTTATCGCTTTGAGCGATCTCTTCCAGACAATCTTTGGATGGACACGACTTTCACTATGTCAAATGGCGGCATCACAGGGACCTTTATAATGCTATAGGTAGGTAAAATTAGGTTGCCTACAATTTTTTTAATCAATTTCGGGATATTTGAAAAATGTCTAAATCTGGGAGCGGGAGTAATAATAAATAATAATAATAAAAGTTTATTTTGGAACTAGGGTACAAAATAAAACTAAAGGTAGTGTAACGATACTGCATGACTGCAAAAGTATAAAACTGTGTCGCAGCCAGTAACGCCCTCCTCATGGCAGGTTATTCCCAAATTTAAAATTAAATCAAACACTATCTAGAAGCACTAGAAAATAAAAAGTAAAGGAGTATGTAACCATTAATACACTAAAAATAAATCATTTACCTACAGCACGTGCAGGTGTAAATTATTATTATTTGATGGTGAGTGGGTGTGTATGTTTGTAGGGAGATGATTCGCGGCGTTACGACGATCACCATTTCATAATAACTCTTTCAAGAAAAAACAGACTTCGAATCCACATAAACAACTATCACTCAAAAACTACTCTGAACGATCTGACTTAAATTTAAATGAGACCACATCACAAGCATCACCTTTCGATCAAAAAAAAGAACCTACTAAATTGGTTAACATTCGAATTATGATCCTCTTTTTTTTAATCAGTTAAGGTGTTGACAACACCTAATGTACCTCTCGATCGCACGATTCGACATTTTGAAAGATATAAAATCACTAAACCTAATTTTGAAAAATCGCAAACAACCATTTCGTGTGCAATCACATTGCACATAGTTTGGTAAAAATTTCACTCTGATCGATGCAAGTTTTCCTTCTCAAAAGTTTGCTTAGGTACAAAAACTAGAAAAGTAAACTTTTAAGTAGGAAAACTTGTATCGATCAAAATGAAATTTTTACTACACGTGCACAATGTGAATGCACACAAAATGGTTGTTTGTGATTTTTCGAAAATGGGTTCAGTGATTTTCTATCCTCCAACAAATAAAAACGCGCGAGCGAGAGTCACGTTAGCTCTTGTCTTCACCTTAAAACCCAGAGCTAACAATATATATCAGGATATCTGATCAATGTTAACAAACTAGACTCTAATTCCATATCGTAAAGTGGTTTGCCATGTCTAAGCGCTGCCAGGTCATCTCAATTGAACAGTCCGTCTAGCTGTCAGCCTTGCTCACAGATTAGCATAGGGGCTGCCACACGTGCCATGGACCTGTCCGCAAGTCACAGACCTGTCAGCATGTCTGTCAGTCTTCGGGCTTGATGTGGAACCAGCTTAAATTGACCTACCTATAGTTTGAGTCTCTACATATTGTAAAAGTTCTTAGCTTGTTATGGCTCCTGTACGTCATTTAGAAAGAGAATGTCAAGATAAAGATGTAACTTCGAGCAACCCAATTTATAGTGAAGTCGGACAATAATTGTTCTGAAGAAAATGGTGGTGAATATAAATTAACTTGAACAAAGCGATATGTAGTACTAATCAGCTGATCTAATCTCCTTAAGCTGGAATAAACTTAATTAGACTTCGACACGTGTTTCACCTCTCTACGAAGCATCTTCAGGAAATTTTTTCCTGAAGATGCTTCGTAGAGCTTTCAGCTTAAGGAGATTAGATCAGCGGATTAGTACTACATATTGCTTTGTTCAAGTTAATTTATATTTAACAATGGACTTCCGCAAAGTCACGCCTGAGTCAATTAACTATCTTAAAATGGTGGTGGTTTTCTACAAAATCCACAGAATATTTGAGGACTTTCATTGTTGAAAAAGTATTGGAGCTTGACTGAGACGGGCTTAGTTAGTTCTTGGGAATTTCGGGAGCAACAGGAGAGGCAATATCTATGCACTATATACCTACTGAGTAAAACAAAGGGCGGACACCTGTAGAAAATATAAAGTTTTTTTTTTTTTTTTTTTTTTATACAACTAGCTGATGGAACAAGCAGATGGCCCACCTGATGTTAAGTGGTAACCATCACCTATAAACAAAACATTGCCCCGTAGGTCACGCACAATAGGAACGTGCCCTACGATGCACTGCCCTGCGTCCATCAACTTGAGGCATACGGATGTTAAGCCTCATGTGCCTGTAATTACACCGGCGACCACACTCTTCAAACCGAAACACAGCGTTGCTGCTTGGCGGCAGAAAAAGGCGTGGTGGTAGTACTTCCCCGGACGAGCCCTTCACAAAGAGCTCTACTACTCTTAAAAGTCACCCCCCCAGTCAAACCCAGTCAGTCAAACCCCCGTTTCTGAAACCTCGATCAACATTAATCGGCTGTCAAGTCACTTGCTACTTCAGCCTTTACTTCAAATTAGATAGAGATAGCAAGTGACTCGACTGCCGATTAGTGTTGATCGGGCTTTCAGAAACCGCGGGTTAGTTCGTTAAAAACTGTTGCCCCTTTTTCGCAAACCGAGGATTATCGTACAAGGAAACCGTGTCATTTGGCAGGATCCCAAAAGATCCGTGGTTCAAGACTATGTTTATGCATATTTATTATTATAACAATAGATTATTTACATAATATACCTACTCTTACACTGACGCATCCCTTGTTTAACAATTAATCGTTTTCAAGTAAAGGATGACGTCTACTGATCTGTAATTCTATTTCGTCAACAATCACGTAACGCAAAACGCAGTGAACATTCAATACTTATGGCATTTTGCAATACGTTCACCCATCACTAGCGCTACCCGCGATAAGCTTGCAACTTGTCACTTTGGAATATCGGCTACTGCGAAACGTCATTCACACAAAATCCTAATTTGGTAAACTAGTCAGACCTCAGAAAAAAGAAATAAAAAAAATTATATATAGCGCAAAACCTGATTAAAAACCTAAATACCCACTAAAAATTGTTTATTTATTAAAATTAGAAGGTAACGGCCGGTTTTTAAAAGGTATTTCAATTTAGACAGAGATAGCAATTGTCTTGATAGCCGATTAGTGTTGATCGAGCTTTCAGAAACCGGGGGTAAGAGCTGTAAAATGGACCCTGACTCAGCAGAAAGTCATCTACCGTGTCTGGAGGTCCTGAAAATCCTGAAGCTATTTCGGTTGTTTTAGTAGACATCAAGCCTAAGAATACTGACGCATGCCATGTGTGTGTTTGTGTGTGTATGATCTTCAAACTTATGATTCAACACGTGTCGGTGCATTTACAAAACAATACTTTACGGAAACCATTATTTTTGGGTACGTCAAAGGTTGCTCATCCCATGTATCAGATAAACATAGCTTTTCATGTCATCTAATAAAGATTTATGTATCTTTCAGGCCATTTTAGTAGGTAATATATCACCCGTGCATCTATTTACAGATTAAGTACCTGGAACAATTGATGTGAATGGATCGACACGCCTGTAAATAGCGGAAAGCTGGACAGAAACGTAGTCCCTGTCAAACTATTCCTTAGGTACTCGCATACTAGTAACTATACTAAGTAATTACTATTCTTGAAAATAGTTTTTCATAGCTGCAGTAATCTTCAAAAATGTTGTAATTTTCAAGCGTGTTGTTTGATGGTAGGTATTATTGTTGCTATACCGGAGCCCGCGTATGCCGTAACTGTATTTGGGAAATTAAGTTAAGGTTATTAAGATAAAGATTTAAGTTTTCAGTACAAGTTGGAACCGAAGCGGTCACCCGGTATGTTCCGCTAGAATCGTTCACCGCGTTTTAGGTTTCATTTGCGTTTATGCGTTGGTAATCAAAATAAACAAGAAACTCAATATTAGCACGCTACGGGAATCTGGCATAGTTTCTAGTAATTATTCTATCCAGTATTAGGGTGCTGGTAGACGGACTTCACGAACCGCACGTTTGCAGTTAGTTAACAACTAAACTGCACGCAATTGAATGGACGTCGCTAGGACATCGATGTCAAAATGACAACTGCTAAGTATCTCTCGCTTGCACTAAACATTTTGAAAGATATAAAATCACTGATCTTATTATCAACCATGTTGTTTTTACATGATGGTTGATACACACATGATGCACACAATTCATCAAAATTATAATTTTGATCTTTACAAGTTTTCCTACTAAACGTTGATTGCGATTTTTCAGAAATAAGTTCAGTTATATATTATGTAAATTTTTCAAAAAATTTACGAGTGAGAGAGAGTGCTACATTAATTAGCAGATAATTTCTTTAAAAAACCGGCTGTGATCAAATTTTTCGGATTCGTTAAGCCGTTATTTAAGTAGCCAAATAATGCATAAAAAAGTTTTATCAATTCACAAAAATAATAGCGAAGTCCTATATTTATTTTGCCTTTATTTATTTTATTATGTGAAGTCCGTCTACCAGCGTCCTAGCCACTACAGAAGCCAATTAACTCGCCAAACGACAATAACATAAAACATCTCCGCAATAAAAGCTAAAAGGTTGCGTTGTAAAATCCTTGCTGCCCACTTAGATTTCCATTACTGCTGCCTAGATCTAGAGTCAGACAACCGTTGTACTGTCTTCGTATGCCATACACGAAGAGCTGCGGTAAAGTTTACGGACTCCGTATGTTGGACCAAATTTTCATGACATTTTGTCTATGTTTTTTTACTAACGACCTCAGTGGCGCAGCGGGCGAGAGCCTGCCTGCGACGCAAGAGGTTGCGGGTTCGATTCCCGCCTCGGAACAAATTTGTGTACGATCTGAAGAAATTTGTTCCGTTGGTCTGAGTGTTTATGTATAATAAAAAATATCTATCTATGTAAGTATATAATGTACTAAATATATCAGTCATCTAGTACCCATAACTTGTGTTATGGGTTTGAGTGCTTTGAGTAGCTTACTTTGGGGCTAGATGGTGCTGTGTGGATTGTCCAGCATTATTTATTATTTATTTATTTACTATTGCTACTTTAAACGTTATGTTGGTTTTCTGCTGTCCTATTAATGTTTTTTGTTGTAGTAGCACACACGTAGACAGATAAATCTACATAAAGCCAGAGAAAAATTACGCTTATTTTAAGGACATAATGGTTGACTGGAAAAGATCTCAGCGATGAGATCGCTCATTGTTTTGCCTAAATATCTGGTGAACAGAGTTATATTAAGAGATATTAAGAGTGAGTAGTGTGATTATAATAGCCTGATGTGTTGTTTATTGGTTTATTGCTATGCTTTATGTAAATAAGTATCAGGCATTAAACTCAGAATATTTCACAGTATTTCCGTTCACTGAAAAAATGTTTTGTTGATGGTCGGTCGACTGAAATGATCGTATTTGTTCTGGGTCAAGTCAATTAAATTTATTTGTTTTGTTATTATGAACTGTAAAAGTTACTTAAATTTAACTGTTTGTCGATGCCTCGGTAAGAGATGGCAATTGTTTTTGATTAATTTATTTTTTATCAGTTAGACCTGTTCCCACTTATCCGATCAGTCTTTTTTCTCTGTCAGTCTGAATAGACGGATGTGCCAGTGGCAGTACAATTTGTATGGAGCTGTTCACATTATGACTGATCCAGGAAAATAGACTGATCCGATTTATTTGACGGACATAATGTGAACAGTTCCTTACAAATTGTACTGCCACTGGCACAATCTATTTAGACTGACCGAGAAAAAAGACTGATCGGATAAGTGGGAACAGGCTCTTATTGTTTTATTATTATTTTCATATAGTGAATTATTTTTATAAGTGTAGGTCTAGGAATGCCATTATTTTTAAAATGTTCCGAAAAATCCAGGTTGTAAATAATACGTTGGATTAGTTACGTTTTAAATTAAGTTTGTCCCATCCTTACTAGATTTAGTACTCATCGATACCTCACGCTAATGACTAAATGGAGGTTGCATCACTAGTCTCTGTTAACTTAAGATTTTAATATATGTATATTAGTGTAGGTACTAGGTATAATATAGTACAGAATAGAATACTAGCTGTGATTTTGTACGGACTCAGCTTTTAAAACGTGATAACAAAATACCGAACGTGAACGAAAAGTGACGACCTCAGTGGCGCAGCGGGCGAGTGTTCGCCCGCGACGCAAGAGGTTGCGGGTTCGATTCCTGCCTCGGAACAAATTGTGTACGATCTGCAGAAATTTATTCCGTTGGTCTGGGTGTTTATGTATAATAAAAACATCTATATAGTATATAATGTATTAAATATATCAGTCATCTAGTACCCATAACACAAGCTTTGAATAGCTTACTTTGAGGCTAGATGGTGCTGTGTGGATTATCCAGCATTATTTATTTATTTATATCAAGAATCAAATTTTGTTTTGTTTTTCTTATTGTTAAGTTTGTGTTTATTTTTCTAGGATTGTAGTTAGGGATACGATACGTTAACGCCACTAAAATCAAATCAATTCGTTAGTTTTGCCCCAGATCTCCTACCTCGCTAAAATCTTCATCTTCTCGATTGTATGGCCTTGCTCGAAAAAATAACGACATGTCTACAAATTTTGTTCGATCGGCACAAGATCGGCAGAAATAAGCAACTTCGAAATGTTGTCACGATTACAACAGCATAGTACAACTGCTTGAACACAGTACAACTGGTGCCAGTACTCTCAAACGGTGAAGGAAAACATCGTGAGGAACTGGTGACTTTGAACCCGGCATGTTGTAGAACCTAATAAGTTCTATAAAATCTCTCAAGAGGCTCTTTTCAAGCACTTAAAATTCTTTCACCACACTGTTTCTAAAGAAACTAGTGACACGACAAGAAGAAGAAGTACAACTGACATAGAGATCCTTGTTCAGACAAGTGATAGCTAACAAATAGCCCCAACACTCTCAGCACGAACTGATCCTTAAGGACGCGTCAAGGACAAGCGATTCTCAACGTTATGAAGAGATGACTATTTTTTAAATTAAACTACACATAAATTTAATTAAATTTATTTATTAATCACAATGACATTATTCACTGTTTGTGCATCACGCTTAAACTTGTCAATATTTATTTTGTTTTATTACTTGTTGACTAATGGCTCTAAGATGCTGGATTCGAGTGATGAGTATCTCGATAAGCCGTGATCGTACGATAAGTTACATAATTAGCGACAAGTCTGCAACAAGCATTAATTACACAGACAATCATTTCTGTCAAACACCAGTTTGAAGAAAAACTGAGTCAACACTATTGATTGTCCTATATAATCTGAGATAGTTATATTTAACGCAAGGAATTTGAATAATTTAATTAACGTGTCGCAGACTTGTAACATGTTATTTATTATTATTATTTTCAGAATAAAAGACCGGTACCGGGACATCGTTTTCCGTCATTACATTTTCTACTAATGTATTAATTATGTACTGAACCCTTCGATCAAGGAAGACTGTACCCGAAGGCTGGTTTTCTGTGTAATCTGCCGGATTTTGTATGGAGACTCTATATCCTGTGCGTGCTTAGAACACTCGGGGCTCTATTAAAAAATCTAGGACTCGCAATACGGAAAACCAAATGCCAAAAAGGAAAAAAACTCCGTAGTGAGTTATGTGAGTAAGGAAGGAGTGAGGTGACATAATACTCGTCGTTAAAATTCCACACGGCAACAAAATCTTATTCGACGTCATTCTGTTCCAAGAGGTTGTACTTACAGATACAGAGTATCGGGTCACTAGGCCAGGAATGTCGCCTTTAGCTAAGTACCTACTTATTTTATATCGGCGAGCATTACCAGCGACGCTGCCCTGAATGCACCACAACCATAAAAGGCAACGAAATGCTTGCAAGTAACTAAATCGCCATATTGTTAAAGTAAATTGGCATTTTACAACACGAAGTTTCGTGTGTTTCCCTTGTAGGCTTCAGTTTATTTTCAGCGGATTTTGGACCTTACGTTATAGAGAATACGGATAAGGCGAGGTGGGTTTGATCTAAACTTGAATGTCATTTTTGATAACTTGTCGCTCGCGAGCGATACCAACTGTCAAGTCTCGCTCGAGCATAACTATGATTACGGGTTATTTCAAATAGCTGATGCCCGTGAACTTAGCAGAGCATTTTCCAGCAGATCAAAAAAAAATGTGAGTTCTATTCGCATGCAGCATAGTTCTATAGTTCCTGATACATTTCAGGAATAGTTCTGGCCTGAAAACCTGAAAAAAGTTACTTGAAAAAATGCTCTGCTAACTTCCGGTAGCAGAGCATTTTTCAGCAAAAATAAAATAAAAAATATTTTCTGACTTATACAGCTCTGTTCTATAGTTCCTGATACTTTTCAGAAATAGTTCTGTGCTGAAAACCTGAAAAAAAAATGTTTAAACAAAATCACCTCCCAACAAAACGTAAATAATCATTTTGGAATTTTAACGTTTCAAATCATTATTGCAAACTACAACTAAGTCGTTTCTCATAAACCTGCTCAAGAACTAAAACCAAGAACTAGATTCAAGCCCAGAACTCACGTAAAAATGCCAGAAGAACATGCCGGAATATTATGAGTTCTAAAAATCACGTCCAAACTCCAGCAGAGAAGGCCTAAACATAAAGTTTCCATGGTTTCAAACAACTCTTAGAGCCTAGAACTGTCATGTTTCTGATAGGTCTTTGTAAGACCTACAATCTAGAGTTTGATTCAAATCTAGACCTCACGTTAAAGTGCCAGCAGAGCATGGTACAAAGTTAAAAATGAAATTTTCATGGACTCAAACTTTACCTAGACCCTAGAACTCTCGAGTTTCTGATAGATCTTCATAAGACCTACAATCTAGACTTTGATTAAAATCTAGACCTCACATTAAAATGCCAGCAGAGCATGGTACAAAGTTAAAAATGAAATTTTCATAGACTCAAACTATACCTAGACCCTAGAACTCTCAAGTTTCTGATAGATCTTCATAAGACCTACAATCTAGACTTTAATTCAAATCTAGACCTCACATTAAAAAGCCAGCAGAGCATGGTACAAAGTTAAAAATGAAATTTTCATGGACTCAAACTATACCTAGACCCTAGAACTCTCAAGTTTCTGATAGATCTTCATAAGACCTACAATCTAGACTTTGATTAAAATCTAGACCTCACATTAAAATGCCAGCAGAGCATGGTACAAAGTTAAAAATAAAATTTTCATGGACTCAAACTATACCTAGACCCTAGAACTGTCAAGTTTCTGATAGATCTTCATAAGACCTACAATCTAGACTTTGATTAAAATCTAGACCTCACATTAAAATGCCAGCAGAGCATGGTACAAAGTTAAAAATGAAATTTTCATGGACTCAAACTATACCTAGACCCTAGAACTCTCGAGTTTCTGATAGATCTTCATAAGACCTACAATCTAGACTTTAATTCAAATCTAGACCTCACGTTAAAATGCCAGCAGAGCATGGTACAAAGTTTTAAATGAAATTTTCATGGACTCAAACTATACCTAGACCCTAGAACTGTCAAGTTTCTGATAGATCTTCATAAGACCTACAATCTAGACTTTGATTAAAATCTAGACCTCACATTAAAATGCCAGCAGAGCATGGTACAAAGTTAAAAATGAAATTTTCATGGACTCAAACTATACCTAGACCCTAGAACTCTCGAGTTTCTGATAGATCTTCATAAGACCTACAATGTAGACTTTAATTCAAATCTAGACCTCACGTAAAAATGCCAGCAGAGCATGGTGCAAAGTTTTAAATGAAATTTTCATGGACTCAAACTATACCTAGACCCTAGAACTGTCAAGTTTTCTGATAGATCTTCATAAGACCTACAATCTAGACTTTGATTAAAATCTAGACCTCACATTAAAATGCCAGCAGAGCATGGTACAAAGTTAAAAATGAAATTTTCATGGACTCAAACTGTACCTAGACCCTAGAACTCTCAAGTTTCTGATAGATCTTCATAAGACCTACAATCTAGACTTTAATTCAAATCTAGACCTCACATTAAAATGCCAGCAGAGCATGGTACAAAGTTAAAAATGAAATTTTCATGGACTCAAACTATACCTAGACCCTAGAACTGTCAAGTTTCTGATAGATCTTCATAAGACCTACAATCTAGACTTTGATTAAAATCTAGACCTCACATTTAAATGCCAGCAGAGCATGGTACAAAGTTAAAAATGAAATTTTCATGGACTCAAACTATACCTAGAGTCTAGAACTGTCAAGTTTCTGATAGATCTTCATAAGACCTACAATCTAGACTTTAATTCAAATCTAGACCTCACATTAAAATGCCAGCAGAGCATGGAACAAAGTTAAAAATGAAATTTTCATGGATTCAAACTATACCTAGACCCTAGAACTGTCAAGTTTCTGATAGATCTTCATAAGACCTACAATCTAGACTTTGGTTAAAATCTAGACCTCACATTAAAATGCCAGCAGAGCATGGTACAAAGTTAAAAATGAAATTTTCATGGACTCAAACTATACCTAGACCCTAGAACTGTCAAGTTTCTGATAGATCTTCATAAGACCTACAATCTAGACTTTGATTAAAATCTAGACCTCACATTAAAATGCCAGCAGAGCATGGTACAAAGTTAAAAATGAAATTTTCATGGACTCAAACTATACCTAGACCCTAGAACTCTCGAGTTTCTGATAGATCTTCATAAGACCTACAATCTAGACTTTAATTCAAATCTAGTTCTCACGTAAAAATGCCAGCAGAGCATGGTACAAAGTTAAAAATGAAATTTTCATGGACTCAAACTATACCTAGACCCTAGAACTGTCAAGTTTCTGATAGATCTTCATAAGACCTACAATCTAGACTTTGATTAAAATCTAGACCTCACATTTAAATGCCAGCAGAGCATGGTACAAAGTTAAAAATGAAATTTTCATGGACTCAAACTATACCTAGAGTCTAGAACTGTCAAGTTTCTGATAGATCTTCATAAGACCTACAATCTAGACTTTGATTAAAATCTAGACCTCACATTAAAATGCCAGCAGAGCATGGTACAAAGTTAAAAATGAAATTTTCATGGACTCAAACTATACCTAGACCCTAGAACTGTCAAGTTTCTGATAGATCTTCATAAGACCTACAATCTAGACTTTGATTAAAATCTAGACCTCACATTAAAATGCCAGCAGAGCATGGTACAAAGTTAAAAATGAAATTTTCATGGACTCAAACTGTACCTAGACCCTAGAACTCTCAAGTTTCTGATAGATCTTCATAAGACCTACAATCTAGACTTTAATTCAAATCTAGACCTCACATTAAAATGCCAGCAGAGCATGGTACAAAGTTTTAAATGAAATTTTCATGGACTCAAACTATACCTAGACCCTAGAACTGTCAAGTTTCTGATAGATCTTCATAAGACCTACAATCTAGACTTTGATTAAAATCTAGACCTCACATTAAAATGCCAGCAGAGCATGGTACAAAGTTAAAAATGAAATTTTCATGGACTCAAACTGTACCTAGACCCTAGAACTCTCAAGTTTCTGATAGATCTTCATAAGACCTACAATCTAGACTTTGATTCAAATCTAGACCTCACGTAAAAATGCCAGCAGAGCATGGTACAAAGTTAAAAATGAAATTTTCATGGATTCAAACTATACCTAGACCCTAGAACTGTCAAGTTTCTGATAGATCTTCATAAGACCTACAATCTAGACTTTGATTAAAATCTAGACCTCACATTAAAATGCCAGCAGAGCATGGTACAAAGTTAAAAATGAAATTTTCATGGACTCAAACTATACCTAGACCCTAGAACTCTCAAGTTTCTGATAGATCTTCATAAGACCTACAATCTAGACTTTGATTAAAATCTAGACCTCACATTAAAATGCCAGCAGAGCAAGGTACAAAGTTTTAAATGAAATTTTCATGGACTCAAACTATACCTAGACCCTAGAACTGTCAAGTTTCTGATAGATCTTCATAAGACCTACAATCTAGACTTTGATTCAAATCTAGACCTCACATTAAAATGCCAGCAGAGCATGGTACAAAGTTAAAAATGAAATTTTCATGGACTCAAACTATACCTAGACCCTAGAACTCTCAAGTTTCTGATAGAACTTCATAAGACCTACAATCTAGACTTTGATTAAAATCTAGACCTCACATTAAAATGCCAGCAGAGCATGGTACAAAGTTAAAAATGAAATTTTCATGGACTCAAACTACACCTAGACCCTAGAACTCTCAAGTTTCTGATAGATCTTCATAAGACCTACAATCTAGACTTTAATTCAAATCTAGTCCTCACGTAAAAATGCCAGCAGAGCATGGTACAAAGTTAAAAATGAAATTTTCATGGACTCAAACTATACCTAGACCCTAGAACTGTCAAGTTTCTGATAGATCTTCATAAGACCTACAATCTAGACTTTGATTAAAATCTAGACCTCACATTTAAATGCCAGCAGAGCATGGTACAAAGTTAAAAATGAAATTTTCATGGACTCAAACTATACCTAGAGTCTAGAACTGTCAAGTTTCTGATAGATCTTCATAAGACCTACAATCTAGACTTTGATTAAAATCTAGACCTCACATTAAAATGCCAGCAGAGCATGGTACAAAGTTAAAAATGAAATTTTCATGGACTCAAACTATACCTAGACCCTAGAACTGTCAAGTTTCTGATAGATCTTCATAAGACCTACAATCTAGACTTTGATTAAAATCTAGACCTCACATTAAAATGCCAGCAGAGCATGGTACAAAGTTAAAAATGAAATTTTCATGGATTCAAACTATACCTAGACCCTAGAACTGTCAAGTTTCTGATAGATCTTCATAAGACCTACAATCTAGACTTTGATTAAAATCTAGACCTCACATTAAAATGCCAGCAGAGCATGGTACAAAGTTAAAAATGAAATTTTCATGGACTCAAACTATACCTAGACCCTAGAACTCTCAAGTTTCTGATAGAACTTCATAAGACCTACAATCTAGACTTTGATTAAAATCTAGACCTCACATTAAAATGCCAGCAGAGCATGGTACAAAGTTAAAAATGAAATTTTCATGGACTCAAACTATACCTAGACCCTAGAACTCTCAAGTTTCTGATAGATCTTCATAAGACCTACAATCTAGACTTTGATTAAAATCTAGACCTCACATTAAAATGCCAGCAGAGCATGGTACAAAGTTTTAAATGAAATTTTCATGGACTCAAACTATACCTAGACCCTAGAACTGTCAAGTTTCTGATAGATCTTCATAAGACCTACAATCTAGACTTTGATTAAAATCTAGACCTCACATTAAAATGCCAGCAGAGCATGGTACAAAGTTAAAAATGAAATTTTCATGGACTCAAACTATACCTAGACCCTAGAACTCTCAAGTTTCTGATAGAACTTCATAAGACCTACAATCTAGACTTTGATTAAAATCTAGACCTCACATTAAAATGCCAGCAGAGCATGGTACAAAGTTAAAAATGAAATTTTCATGGACTCAAACTATACCTAGAGTCTAGAACTGTCAAGTTTCTGATAGATCTTCATAAGACCTACAATCTAGACTTTGATTAAAATCTAGACCTCACATTAAAATGCCAGCAGAGCATGGTACAAAGTTAAAAATGAAATTTTCATGGACTCAAACTATACCTAGACCCTAGAACTCTCAAGTTTCTGATAGATCTTCATAAGACCTACAATCTAGACTTTGATTAAAATCTAGACCTCACATTAAAATGCCAGCAGAGGCATGGTACAAAGTTAAAAATGAAATTTTCATGGACTCAAACTATACCTAGACCCTAGAACTCTCAAGATTCTGATAGATCTTCATAAGACCTACAATCTAGACTTTAATTCAAATCTAGACCTCACGTTAAAATGCCAGCAGAGCATGGTACAAAGTTAAAAATGAAATTTTCATGGACTCAAACTGTACCTAGACCCTAGAACTCTCAAGTTTCTGATAGATCTTCATAAGACCTACAATCTAGACTTTAATTCAAATCTAGACCTCACGTAAAAATGCCAGCAGAGCATGGTACAAAGTTAAAAATGAAATTTTCATGGACTCAAACTATACCTAGACCCTAGAACTGTCAAGTTTCTGATAGATCTTCATAAGACCTACAATCTAGACTTTGATTAAAATCTAGACCTCACATTAAAATGCCAGCAGAGCATGGTACAAAGTTAAAAATGAAATTTTCATGGATTCAAACTATACCTAGACCCTAGAACTGTCAAGTTTCTGATAGATCTTCATAAGACCTACAATCTAGACTTTGATTAAAATCTAGACCTCACATTAAAATGCCAGCAGAGCATGGTACAAAGTTTTAAATGAAATTTTCATGGACTCAAACTATACCTAGACCCTAGAACTCTCAAGTTTCTGATAGATCTTCATAAGACCTACAATCTAGACTTTAATTCAAATCTAGACTTCACGTTAAAATGCCAGCAGAGCATGGTACAAAGTTAAAAATGAAATTTTCATGGACTCAAACTGTACCTAGACCCTAGAACTCTCAAGTTTCTGATAGATCTTCATAAGACCTACAATCTAGACTTTAATTCAAATCTAGTCCTCACGTAAAAATGCCAGCAGAGCATGGTACAAAGTTGAAAATGAAATTTTCATGGACTCAAACTATACCTAGACCCTAGAACTGTCAAGTTTCTGATAGATCTTCATAAGACCTACAATCTAGACTTTGATTAAAATCTAGACCTCACATTTAAATGCCAGCAGAGCATGGTACAAAGTTAAAAATGAAATTTTCATGGACTCAAACTATACCTAGAGTCTAGAACTGTCAAGTTTCTGATAGATCTTCATAAGACCTACAATCTAGACTTTGATTAAAATCTAGACCTCACATTAAAATGCCAGCAGAGCATGGTACAAAGTTAAAAATGAAATTTTCATGGACTCAAACTATACCTAGACCCTAGAACTCTCAAGTTTCTGATAGATCTTCATAAGACCTACAATCTAGACTTTAATTCAAATCTAGACCTCACATTAAAATGCCAGCAGAGCATGGAACAAAGTTAAAAATGAAATTTTCATGGATTCAAACTATACCTAGACCCTAGAACTGTCAAGTTTCTGATAGATCTTCATAAGACCTACAATCTAGACTTTGGTTAAAATCTAGACCTCACATTAAAATGCCAGCAGAGCATGGTACAAAGTTAAAAATGAAATTTTCATGGACTCAAACTATACCTAGACCCTAGAACTGTCAAGTTTCTGATAGATCTTCATAAGACCTACAATCTAGACTTTGATTAAAATCTAGACCTCACATTAAAATGCCAGCAGAGCATGGTACAAAGTTAAAAATGAAATTTTCATGGACTCAAACTATACCTAGACCCTAGAACTCTCGAGTTTCTGATAGATCTTCATAAGACCTACAATCTAGACTTTAATTCAAATCTAGACCTCACGTTAAAATGCCAGCAGAGCATGGTACAAAGTTTTAAATGAAATTTTCATGGACTCAAACTATACCTAGACCCTAGAACTGTCAAGTTTCTGATAGATCTTCATAAGACCTACAATCTAGACTTTGATTAAAATCTAGACCTCACATTAAAATGCCAGCAGAGCATGGTACAAAGTTAAAAATGAAATTTTCATGGACTCAAACTATACCTAGACCCTAGAACTCTCAAGATTCTGATAGATCTTCATAAGACCTACAATCTAGACTTTAATTCAAATCTAGACCTCACGTTAAAATGCCAGCAGAGCATGGTACAAAGTTAAAAATGAAATTTTCATGGACTCAAACTGTACCTAGACCCTAGAACTCTCAAGTTTCTGATAGATCTTCATAAGACCTACAATCTAGACTTTAATTCAAATCTAGTCCTCACGTAAAAATGCCAGCAGAGCATGGTACAAAGTTGAAAATGAAATTTTCATGGACTCAAACTATACCTAGACCCTAGAACTGTCAAGTTTCTGATAGATCTTCATAAGACCTACAATCTAGACTTTGATTAAAATCTAGACCTCACATTTAAATGCCAGCAGAGCATGGTACAAAGTTAAAAATGAAATTTTCATGGACTCAAACTATACCTAGAGTCTAGAACTGTCAAGTTTCTGATAGATCTTCATAAGACCTACAATCTAGACTTTGATTAAAATCTAGACCTCACATTAAAATGCCAGCAGAGCATGGTACAAAGTTAAAAATGAAATTTTCATGGACTCAAACTATACCTAGACCCTAGAACTCTCAAGTTTCTGATAGATCTTCATAAGACCTACAATCTAGACTTTGATTCAAATCTAGACCTCACATTAAAATGCCAGCAGAGCAAGGTACAAAGTTTTAAATGAAATTTTCATGGACTCAAACTATACCTAGACCCTAGAACTGTCAAGTTTCTGATAGATCTTCATAAGACCTACAATCTAGACTTTGATTCAAATCTAGACCTCACATTAAAATGCCAGCAGAGCATGGTACAAAGTTAAAAATGAAATTTTCATGGACTCAAACTATACCTAGACCCTAGAACTCTCAAGTTTCTGATAGAACTTCATAAGACCTACAATCTAGACTTTGATTAAAATCTAGACCTCACATTAAAATGCCAGCAGAGCATGGTACAAAGTTAAAAATGAAATTTTCATGGACTCAAACTACACCTAGACCCTAGAACTCTCAAGTTTCTGATAGATCTTCATAAGACCTACAATCTAGACTTTAATTCAAATCTAGTCCTCACGTAAAAATGCCAGCAGAGCATGGTACAAAGTTAAAAATGAAATTTTCATGGACTCAAACTATACCTAGACCCTAGAACTGTCAAGTTTCTGATAGATCTTCATAAGACCTACAATCTAGACTTTGATTAAAATCTAGACCTCACATTTAAATGCCAGCAGAGCATGGTACAAAGTTAAAAATGAAATTTTCATGGACTCAAACTATACCTAGAGTCTAGAACTGTCAAGTTTCTGATAGATCTTCATAAGACCTACAATCTAGACTTTGATTAAAATCTAGACCTCACATTAAAATGCCAGCAGAGCATGGTACAAAGTTAAAAATGAAATTTTCATGGACTCAAACTATACCTAGACCCTAGAACTGTCAAGTTTCTGATAGATCTTCATAAGACCTACAATCTAGACTTTGATTAAAATCTAGACCTCACATTAAAATGCCAGCAGAGCATGGTACAAAGTTAAAAATGAAATTTTCATGGATTCAAACTATACCTAGACCCTAGAACTGTCAAGTTTCTGATAGATCTTCATAAGACCTACAATCTAGACTTTGATTAAAATCTAGACCTCACATTAAAATGCCAGCAGAGCATGGTACAAAGTTAAAAATGAAATTTTCATGGACTCAAACTATACCTAGACCCTAGAACTCTCAAGTTTCTGATAGAACTTCATAAGACCTACAATCTAGACTTTGATTAAAATCTAGACCTCACATTAAAATGCCAGCAGAGCATGGTACAAAGTTAAAAATGAAATTTTCATGGACTCAAACTATACCTAGACCCTAGAACTCTCAAGTTTCTGATAGATCTTCATAAGACCTACAATCTAGACTTTGATTAAAATCTAGACCTCACATTAAAATGCCAGCAGAGCATGGTACAAAGTTTTAAATGAAATTTTCATGGACTCAAACTATACCTAGACCCTAGAACTGTCAAGTTTCTGATAGATCTTCATAAGACCTACAATCTAGACTTTGATTAAAATCTAGACCTCACATTAAAATGCCAGCAGAGCATGGTACAAAGTTAAAAATGAAATTTTCATGGACTCAAACTATACCTAGACCCTAGAACTCTCAAGTTTCTGATAGAACTTCATAAGACCTACAATCTAGACTTTGATTAAAATCTAGACCTCACATTAAAATGCCAGCAGAGCATGGTACAAAGTTAAAAATGAAATTTTCATGGACTCAAACTATACCTAGAGTCTAGAACTGTCAAGTTTCTGATAGATCTTCATAAGACCTACAATCTAGACTTTGATTAAAATCTAGACCTCACATTAAAATGCCAGCAGAGCATGGTACAAAGTTAAAAATGAAATTTTCATGGACTCAAACTATACCTAGACCCTAGAACTCTCAAGTTTCTGATAGATCTTCATAAGACCTACAATCTAGACTTTGATTAAAATCTAGACCTCACATTAAAATGCCAGCAGAGCATGGTACAAAGTTAAAAATGAAATTTTCATGGACTCAAACTATACCTAGACCCTAGAACTCTCAAGATTCTGATAGATCTTCATAAGACCTACAATCTAGACTTTGATTAAAATCTAGACCTCACATTAAAATGCCAGCAGAGCATGGTACAAAGTTTTAAATGAAATTTTCATGGACTCAAACAATACCTAGACCCTAGAACTGTCAAGTTTCTGATAGATCTTCATAAGACCTACAATCTAGACTTTGATTAAAATCTAGACCTCACATTAAAATGCCAGCAGAGCATGGTACAAAGTTAAAAATGAAATTTTCATGGACTCAAACTGTACCTAGACCCTAGAACTCTCAAGTTTCTGATAGATCTTCATAAGACCTACAATCTAGACTTTGATTCAAATCTAGACCTCACGTAAAAATGCCAGCAGAGCATGGTACAAAGTTAAAAATGAAATTTTCATGGATTCAAACTATACCTAGACCCTAGAACTGTCAAGTTTCTGATAGATCTTCATAAGACCTACAATCTAGACTTTGATTAAAATCTAGACCTCACATTAAAATGCCAGCAGAGCATGGTACAAAGTTAAAAATGAAATTTTCATGGACTCAAACTATACCTAGACCCTAGAACTCTCAAGTTTCTGATAGATCTTCATAAGACCTACAATCTAGACTTTGATTAAAATCTAGACCTCACATTAAAATGCCAGCAGAGCATGGTACAAAGTTTTAAATGAAATTTTCATGGACTCAAACTATACCTAGACCCTAGAACTGTCAAGTTTCTGATAGATCTTCATAAGACCTACAATCTAGACTTTGATTAAAATCTAGACCTCACATTAAAATGCCAGCAGAGCATGGTACAAAGTTAAAAATGAAATTTTCATGGACTCAAACTGTACCTAGACCCTAGAACTCTCAAGTTTCTGATAGATCTTCATAAGACCTACAATCTAGACTTTGATTCAAATCTAGACCTCACGTAAAAATGCCAGCAGAGCATGGTACAAAGTTAAAAATGAAATTTTCATGGATTCAAACTATACCTAGACCCTAGAACTGTCAAGTTTCTGATAGATCTTCATAAGACCTACAATCTAGACTTTGATTAAAATCTAGACCTCACATTAAAATGCCAGCAGAGCATGGTACAAAGTTAAAAATGAAATTTTCATGGACTCAAACTATACCTAGACCCTAGAACTCTCAAGTTTCTGATAGAACTTCATAAGACCTACAATCTAGACTTTGATTAAAATCTAGACCTCACATTAAAATGCCAGCAGAGCATGGTACAAAGTTAAAAATGAAATTTTCATGGACTCAAACTATACCTAGACCCTAGAACTCTCAAGTTTCTGATAGATCTTCATAAGACCTACAATCTAGACTTTGATTAAAATCTAGACCTCACATTAAAATGCCAGCAGAGCATGGTACAAAGTTAAAAATGAAATTTTCATGGACTCAAACTATACCTAGAGTCTAGAACTGTCAAGTTTCTGATAGATCTTCATAAGACCTACAATCTAGACTTTGATTAAAATCTAGACCTCACATTAAAATGTTAGCAGAGCATGGTACAAAGTTAAAAATGAAATTTTCATGGACTCAAACTATACCTAGAGTCTAGAACTGTCAAGTTTCTGATAGATCTTCATAAGACCTACAATCTAGACTTTGATTAAAATCTAGACCTCACATTAAAATGCCAGCAGAGCATGGTACAAAGTTAAAAATGAAATTTTCATGGACTCAAACTATACCTAGACCCTAGAACTCTCAAGTTTCTGATAGATCTTCATAAGACCTACAATCTAGACTTTGATTAAAATCTAGACCTCACATTAAAATGCCAGCAGAGCATGGTACAAAGTTAAAAATGAAATTTTCATGGACTCAAACTGTACCTAGACCCTAGAACTGTCAAGTTTCTGATAGATCTTCATAAGACCTACAATCTAGACTTTGATTAAAATCTAGACCTCACATTAAAATGCCAGCAGAGCATGGTACAAAGTTAAAAATGAAATTTTCATGGACTCAAACTATACCTAGACCCTAGAACTGTCAAGTTTCTGATAGATCTTCATAAAACCTACAATCTAGACTTTAATTCAAATCTAGACCTCACGTAAAAATGCCAGCAGAGCATGGTACAAAGTTAAAAATGAAATTTTCATGGACTCAAACTATACCTAGACCCCAGAACTGTCAAGTTTCTGATAGATCTTCATAAGACCTACAATCTAGACAAAAATCACAATTAGCGCTTCCAAAAACCTATAAAACCACTATATCAAACATTCTAGAAATCAAATCGCCAAAAAAAAAAAAATTAATACCGCCATCTTAGATTTATAACTGAATGTTCGATTCGCAATCAGTACTCCCAAAAACCAATAAAACAAAACCTATCAAATATTTGAGGGTAGAAAATTATGTACCTTTTCATTATTTTCTTCTCTTTCTTTCATCTTTAGGTTACTTTGTTTTGTTTGTACTTTATACAACAACAAAATCAGATCAGAAAGTAGAAATAAACTTTCATTCTAGTACTTATAACACAGTTTTATAGTACACAGAAACACCATCGCCTAGTATCCTGGCTAATGTTGGCAAAAGAAATTCGAGTTAGTAGAAAATGAAATATCTTCATGTTGCAGGGTAAAATAGTTATAGTAAGGCTATTCCCTGTGATCTTCACAAACAGTTTTAATATACGGGAGGAATTAGGGTTAAAATACGGGAGGAATTAGGACAAAATAAATTCAAACGTAAACATTTTGTAGGAAAAAGTTGTAGTACCCAAGGCTGTTTTCTGTGATCTTCAGAAACAAGTTTCATATTTTGGCTTTCAAAATCTTAGTTTTTGATACGCAGCGATATCTCTTAGTTTTTTTAACTATATTATCAAGTCGTTGTGACTTCCGGTCACTCAATTTAATTTAAGTTTTAAATCGATTTCTCAACATTTTTAAAAATTAATCAATAGAACATTTTATTGTATTTTTTTAGTTATTTTCAACCATTATTATCCATTGTGACAGTCAAAGTAACATCGCCCGGTGTGCCAGCTTGACCCAGCAAAAAAAAACTTTAGGAATTAGCACAAAATAAATTAAAACGTCAACATTTTGTAGGAAAAAGTTGTAGTACCCAAGGCTGTTTTCTGTGATCTTCAGAAACAAGTTTCATATTTTGGCTTTCAAAATCTTAGTTTTTGATACGCAGCGATATCTCTTAGTTTTTTTAACTATATTATCAAGTCGTTGTGACTCCCGGTCATTCAATTTAATTTAGGTTAAATCGATTCCTCAACATTTTTAAAAATTAATCAATAGATCATTTTTATGTATTTTTTTAGTTATTTTCAACCATTATTATCCATTGTGACAGTCAAAGTAACATCGCCCGGTGTGCCGGCTTGACCCAGCAAAAAAAACTTGAAAGAAATTTGGAGGTAAAGATCCGCCAATATTACCGAGTAATGAAGTCGTCCGAAAAGCCAAAGAGCAGCGACTATTAAATAAATATGGATTGCAGTTCGGAAATCCTGCATTGAATCTACTCAATAGCGCTGAGCATGGTAAGTTGGTTGGTTGTATACAATCCATCGGATTGTACCAATTTAACTGTATATATTGGCTACCTGAACAGCTCCAAATATACATTTCCCGTTGTAAAAGGGACCCTAACAATGCAACTTTAGCAATAGATGCTACAGGTGGCGTTGCAAAGCGTGCTGATAAGTCACATAAGCCGCACATTTTTCTGTACCAGTGTGTGCTCGTGACGAAAGATGGTAGCGTGCCAACATTCCAGATGGTATCAGCCGATCAACGCTCTATCATAGTCGCGGAGTTTTTTGGCCACATCCTTGCTGCAAACGCTCCTATTCCACCAATCGTTGTAACCGATTTTGGGTGGTCTTTGCTCATTGCGGTAGCGCGAATATTTGGCCAATGCGCAAGTTTAAACGATTATTTACAAAAGTGTTACGATGCTATTGTGAATAAATCCTTGTTACTACCGTCGACATTTATGCGACTAGACGTATGTCATCTATCGGCAATGATAACACGATGGCCCAGTTTGAAAGGAAAAGATAAGACATTAGTACGGCGATTTTATAAACGATGCGTTGGAAAAGCTTGCCAGATCTCGAATCTAGAAGACTTATCCTACTTCCTAGAATCCGTTCTCATCGTTGCGCTAAGTAAATGCATTGGGTCTGGACCAGATGACAAGCTTCTGCCATCAGTTGAACGACTTCGTTTTTTGAACAATAAGATCAAAGGACACGAAATAAAAAACGAAGACGATCATGAAGATTACGATGAGCATAACACGAACAACAGTGACGAAGAAACTGGTCTCAGCACCGACGAAGAATCTGCTTTTAATAGTGCTGATAAAAATGAAATAGAAAAACCAGGCTGGAAATCGTGGTGTGATGGATTATATGACGCAGCAATCCAAATAGCTGATCAGTCGTCGGAAGGCGATACGATCAACGCATGCTACAACCCCGATTTCGCAAAACGGTTGAAAAGGTCCCTCCTTCCATACTTACCCCTATGGACCGCAATCATGGTGCCTGTTTTCGGGAGAGGCTCATTGACCGCCACCTCCGCGTCAGTTGAATCCGAATTTTCTGATTTAAAACGGCGTGAATTTCGAGGTGAAATTCCAATGCGGATTGACAGATTCGTCATGCAACATCTTGAGCGAATCGATGACAAAATAAAGGAGCGCTCCAAGGTGTCAGATGGTTCACCACAAAACAGAGATGATTTAGAATCCAAAGCCCCGGTTAACACCAACCTCAATGAATTTTCGGGACCCCGATTTGTATTTGCTGAAGAAGTCAACGATCTTCAACACAAAACACTTGAGTCTGAGGAAATGTCATTTGATGTGAAAAACATTGTACCCAGTCTCGAGCCAAAAGTGAAGCCACTTGAATCTGCTGCGATAGTGACTGTTAGTACAGTGATTACAGCTTCTGATTCTTCGGACACACTTTCGGATTCAGCTGATATAAATGCGGAAAGTGAAAGTATTTCTGATGACGATTGGAACGTTCAAGATGTATGGAGAGGGGTATTCAAAAAAGATAAAGAGAAGGTTTCCGATTCTACAGCAAAAAAAAGATCAAAAGCAGCTCAGTTATCAAGCCACGAAAATATTGCTGATAACGATTGGAACGTTCGAGAAGAATGGAGAGGATTTCATAAAAACGAAGATTCACTTAACAAAAAGCGTGCAAAACCGACGTGTTTTGATGATTGTCCTGAGTGGGATTTCATCAAAAATTCGAAAACTGCCCACGCGCCAGTTCTTCTTAATGGAAACATCGCAGGACCTGTGCGCCTAAATAATGAATATTTCAATATTACTTCAACTTGTGCATTTGATGCAATTTTTCAGCTAACTCTTTCTGGACTTTTGGCTAGTAAAGCCTACGCTGACAATTTAAAATCATCACATTGCCCCATTATAAAAATGGCCCAGAGTGTATATGATAAAAAAAATATTTTACGAGAACATTATGCTCAGCGGGCCAAAATATTATCAGGCATACAAATTTTTCAAGTCACGACCTACATGAAAAATATCAAGCGATTAGACGTGGAATGCAATGCTGCCCATTTAGCGCAGTACCTTTTTGAAAAAGAACCGAGCTATGAGTCTAGCGTAGATTGTTCCTGTGGATATAAGAACCGGAAAAAATACACTTTTGTAAGTGTCAATGTTGACATCATTTTGTGTCGGGGTCTTCATCTAATTCAGGAAGCAATAGAAGATTGCATGACCATAGAAAGATCTTGCTTCAACTGCAAAAAAACAATTCCTTGCGTTAATAGGTATGGGTCGCACCTGATTATCGATAGCACGGTTATAAGTGATCCAGGTTATCCTAATAAAGACAGCATCATTGTTCCTAGGTTGGATGCGATAAAAAAAACAATTGAGGTTGGTGGAGAAACTTATATGATAGCTGCTATCGTTGATTTCAGTGAAGAAAAAAAACATTACACCGCGTACGGATTAACGGGCGAGTTTTGGCATAAATATGATGGCTTAGTAAAAAAACGTGCTTCAGCAACGCTAAGAACTAAGATAACTCCGCATCTGATTGTATATACAATCTGCAGTAAGTAAGTGGTAATATAAAAATGCTTACAAATAAAAAACAACTTTTTTGTTATTTCTCCAAATAATCTTGATACACAAACTTCTGCATCCAGTTTAACTCCTCCCTGTGTATTTTTCTCAAGTGTTCTCTTAATTTCAGTGATTTTAACTTATAATTTTGTAATTTTACCAAGTCGATTATAATGCCTTCCTGTGTTACTAATCGTTTTCTGTTTTTAATGAATACTCGTGATTTTTATTTCTTTTGTGTTTTTTATGTATAATTTTGTAATTTCTGCAAGCTTAGTGTAACGCCTTCCTGTGTTTTTACTAATCGATTTATAATTCCTTTTTGAAGTTACAAAACGGTCAGTAAAAACACAGGAAGGCAATTAGACTAGGCTTGCAGAGATTACAAAATATGTAATATAATAAAAATATAGGTAAATAAATCACAGGATTATTTATTGTGATTTCTAGTATATTTTTTAGTGATTATTTATTAACTCATACTTTTGTTATTTCTCCAAGTTTATTGAAACGCCTTCCTGTGTTTTAACTTAATTTCAGTGATTTTAACTTATAATTTTGTAATTTTACCAAGTCGATTATAACGCCTTCCTGTGTTACTAATCGTTTTGTGTTTTTAATAAATACTCGTGATTTTGATTTATTTTGTGTTTTTTATGTATAGTTTTGTAATTTCTGCAAGCTCAGTGTAACGCCTTCCTGTGTTTTTACTAATCGATTTATAATTCCTTTTTGAAGTTACAAAACGGTCAGTAAAAACACAGGAAGGCAATTAGACTAGGCTTGCAGAAATTACAAAATATATAATATAATAAAAATATAGGTAAATAAATCACAGGATTATTTATTGTGATTTCTAGTATATTTTTAGTGATTATTTATACTCATACATTTGTTATTTCTCCAAGTCTATTGAAACGCCTTCCTGTGTTTTAACTTAATTTCAGTAATTTTTAACTTATAATTTTGTAATTTTACCAAGTCGATTATAATGCCTTCCTGTGTTACTAATTTTTTTGTGTTTTTAATAAATACTCGTGATTTTTATTTCTTTTGTGTTTTTTATGTAAGTATTATTATTGTATTATTATGTATGTATTTTTTATGTATTTATTTCTTTTGTGTTTTTTATGTATAGTTTTGTAATTTCTGCAAGCTTAGTGTAACGCCTTCCTGTGTTTTTACTAATCGATTTATAATTCCTTTTTGAAGTTACAAAACGGTCAGTAAAAACACAGGAAGGCAGTTAGAATAGGCTTGCAGAAATTAAAAAATATATAATATAATATAATAAAAATATAGGTAAATAAATCACTGGATTATTTATTGTGATTTCTAGTATATTTATTAGTGATTATTTATTAACTCATAGTTTTGTAATATCTACAAGCAGCAATGAGGCACTGATGAGTGGTGTAACTCATTTCATAAAATACTTATATTGTGTTTTCTAGTAATTTTTTTTCAGTGATTTTATTTATTAGATTTGTGATTTCTGCAAAAATTAGAAAACAACTATAACTAATATATTGTAGATCAGACCAAATTATTTTTTAAAAACTATAAAGAGCTCTGTACTTTCTTGTTTCTTCAAGTATTTCGCCACTGAAAATAGTCACTACTTCTGGCAAAACCTAAATACTTGAAAAATTTGAATATGCAAAGCTTAGATAGTAGTTACATAAATACTTTGAATTTACAATATGCGCAAAAAAATGTTTAAATTGTCATCTTAGTTTTTGCAGAAAATAGAACAATTCGTTGGAATTATTGAGGTAATGTTAAATAATAAAAAAAACTACACTACTTAATAAATGGGTTTTTTATTTCTTAGCTTACATACATAGGTAGGTAAATGATGCTAATAATTTTACATACGTTGGTGTTTTGTGTACATTATTCCTTCACTATAGGGTAGAAAAACAGGGACTGATGGTTCACTCACTGATTGTATTGTATGACCGCGCATAACTTTTTTCAGAGTAAAATGATTTAGATATTTCTTATAATGGATAGAGTGTACCTCTAGTTTGGTCACATAAAGAGAATTATGAAAATTGGATTACTATGTAAGAAGTTACGCGTGGTCAATCAGTCAGTGAGTGAACAATCAAACATCCCTATTTTCCTACCCTAGGTTTGTTTCTAAATTTAAATGGGACAATCTCCAGGGTATACCCTTTCCAAAAAACGTAACACATAAGTAGATTATACCAACAAAAAAAAAACTTTTTCGCAAAAAATATTACCGCGCCGGAATGACTGAACAGCAAAAACTAATAAACCTATTTTTATTTAAGCTAAATAACTGTTCTTAAACGAATAAAATTATACCTAAGTATTTTTGAGTCGGCGCCAAACAAGGAATTTAAGCCAATAGAAACGTGACAGTTCTAGGTTCTAGGTATTAATCATGATCATAATTTTTAAAATTGAATACAAGAAAATTACATTTCAAACTTTAAACCATACCCTGCTGGCATTTTAACGTGAGTTCTAGAAATGAAACAAAGTCTAGATTGTAGATATTTTAAAGATCTTTAAGAAATTTGACAATTCTAGGCTCAAGGTAAACCAAGTTTGAGTCTATGAAAATTTCATTCTCCAGTGGCATCTGTACATGCGGTCTAGATTTGAATCTAGTCTCTAAATATAGTTTGAGTCCATGAAAATTTCATTTTTAACTTTGTACCATGCTCTGCTGGCATTTTAATGTGAGGTCTAGATTTTAATCAAAGTCTAGATTGTAGGTCTTATGAAGATCTATCAGAAACTTGACAGTTCTAGGGTCTAGGTATAGTTTGAGTCCATGAAAATTTCATTTTTAACTTTGTACCATGCTCTGCTGGCATTTTAACGTGAGGTCTAGATTTGAATTAAAGTCTAGATTGTAGGTCTTATGAAGATCTATCAGAAACTTGACAGTTCTGGGGTCTAGGTATAGTTTGAGTCCATGAAAATTTCATTTTTAACTTTGTACCATGCTCTGCTGGCATTTTAATGTGAGGTCTAGATTTTAATCAAAGTCTAGATTGTAGGTCTTATGAAGATCTATCAGAAACTTGACAGTTCTAGGGTCTAGGTATAGTTTGAATCCATGAAAATTTCATTTTTAACTTTGTACCATGCTCTGCTGGCATTTTAATGTGAGGTCTAGATTTTAATCAAAGTCTAGATTGTAGGTCTTATGAAGATCTATCAGAAACTTGACAGTTCTAGGGTCTAGGTATAGTTTGAGTCCATGAAAATTTCATTTTTAACTTTGTACCATGCTCTGCTGGCATTTTTACGTGAGGTCTAGATTTGAATTAAAGTCTAGATTGTAGGTCTTATGAAGATCTATCAGAAACTTGAGAGTTCTAGGGTCTAGGTACAGTTTGAGTCCATGAAAATTTCATTTTTAACTTTGTACCATGCTCTGCTGGCATTTTAACGTGAGGTCTAGATTTGAATTAAAGTCTAGATTGTAGGTCTTATGAAGATCTATCAGAATCTTGAGAGTTCTAGGGTCTAGGTATAGTTTGAGTCCATGAAAATTTCATTTTTAACTTTGTACCATGCTCTGCTGGCATTTTAATGTGAGGTCTAGATTTTAATCAAAGTCTAGATTGTAGGTCTTATGAAGATCTATCAGAAACTTGACAGTTCTAGGGTCTAGGTATAGTTTGAGTCCATGAAAATTTCATTTAAAACTTTGTACCATGCTCTGCTGGCATTTTAACGTGAGGTCTAGATTTGAATTAAAGTCTAGATTGTAGGTCTTATGAAGATCTATCAGAAACTCGAGAGTTCTAGGGTCTAGGTATAGTTTGAGTCCATGAAAATTTCATTTTTAACTTTGTACCATGCTCTGCTGGCATTTTAATGTGAGGTCTAGATTTTAATCAAAGTCTAGATTGTAGGTCTTATGAAGATCTATCAGAAACTTGAGAGTTCTAGGGTCTAGGTATAGTTTGAGTCCATGAAAATTTCATTTTTAACTTTGTACCATGCTCTGCTGGCATTTTAATGTGAGGTCTAGATTTTAATCAAAGTCTAGATTGTAGGTCTTATGAAGATCTATCAGAAACTTGACAGTTCTAGACTCTAGGTATAGTTTGAGTCCATGAAAATTTCATTTTTAACTTTGTACCATGCTCTGCTAACATTTTAATGTGAGGTCTAGATTTTAATCAAAGTCTAGATTGTAGGTCTTATGAAGATCTATCAGAAACTTGACAGTTCTAGGGTCTAGGTATAGTTTGAGTCCATGAAAATTTCATTTAAAACTTTGTACCATGCTCTGCTGGCATTTTAATGTGAGGTCTAGATTTTAATCAAAGTCTAGATTGTAGGTCTTATGAAGATCTATCAGAAACTTGAGAGTTCTAGGGTCTAGGTATAGTTTGAGTCCATGAAAATTTCATTTTTAACTTTGTACCATGCTCTGCTGGCATTTTAATGTGAGGTCTAGATTTTAATCAAAGTCTAGATTGTAGGTCTTATGAAGTTCTATCAGAAACTTGAGAGTTCTAGGGTCTAGGTATAGTTTGAGTCCATGAAAATTTCATTTTTAACTTTGTACCATGCTCTGCTGGCATTTTAATGTGAGGTCTAGATTTTAATCAAAGTCTAGATTGTAGGTCTTATGAAGATCTATCAGAAACTTGACAGTTCTAGACTCTAGGTAAAGTTTGAGTCCATGAAAATTTCATTTTTAACTTTGTACCATGCTCTGCTGGCACTTTAACGTGAGGTCTAGATTTGAATCAAACTCTAGATTGTAGGTCTTACAAAGACCTATCAGAAACATGACAGTTCTAGGCTCTAAGAGTTGTTTGAAACCATGGAAACTTTATGTTTAGGCCTTCTCTGCTGGAGTTTGGACGTGATTTTTAGAACTCATAATATTCCGGCATGTTCTTCTGGCATTTTTACGTGAGTTCTGGGCTTGAATCTAGTTCTTGGTTTTAGTTCTTGAGCAGGTTTATGAGAAACGACTTAGTTGTAGTTTGCAATAATGATTTGAAACGTTAAAATTCCAAAATGATTATTTACGTTTTGTTGGGAGGTGATTTTGTTTAAACATTTTTTTTTCAGGTTTTCAGCACAGAACTATTTCTGAAAAGTATCAGGAACTATAGAACAGAGCTGTATAAGTCAGAAAATATTTTTTATTTTATTTTTGCTGAAAAATGCTCTGCTACCGGAAGTTAGCAGAGCATTTTTTCAAGTAACTTTTTTCAGGTTTTCAGGCCAGAACTATTCCTGAAATGTATCAGGAACTATAGAACTATGCTGCATGCGAATAGAACTCACATTTTTTTTTGATCTGCTGGAAAATGCTCTGCTAAGTTCACGGGCATAAATAGCTGGGTCTTTGGATAACCTTTACTTTTATGGTATAAGAGCCTGTATTTATTTTGTCTTACGACTACAGACGAGTTTTGCTCTAAAAGTTTCTGCTACAGCATCCTGCTAGCAAGCTGAGTGGCGGCTTATTTATGTAACTTTACATTCTGAAATCTTCATTTATTCATATGAATCATACAATTCACTGAAATCTTAAATAACAAAAACATATAAACTAAGTATAATTTGCGAAAGCTTACGATTTACACTTTTGGAGTGTTAATTGAATGAAGGTATGATAAAAAGTAAACACAACAAAAAGTTGTGTGTGTTGTAACTGAATGTGGCAAGAGTATTCTTGTGGTTTTTATGTGAGGCTTAAATAAATATTTTTCGTCAAAACTGATACCAGCCCAGCGGGTGGCTCGTTCGAGTTTGGAAAGCTGCCCTTCGGCCTCCAGCAACGTCCGCGACGCAACAGGGACGGACGCCTGGGTCAAGCGACAAAGAACCTCCTCCCAGGCTATCGCTGACCCGCGGGTGAACGGTAATGATGTAGGTATTACTGAAGCGTCGTTTATTTAAATGACTATTACTAACTTTATTAAAGGGGAGGCTACTCGTTAGATTCTGGAATTTTATCTGAAAACTGGTGAAGGGACTACATGGGCTGTAACTGGATGGATAAATGGCTGGATGCCATAAGCTGGTAGGTATAGGAGAAATCTACAGTTGGCAGTCCACTGTTATTCTTCTAGGCTTGGTCGCGTGAAACTGGAACCTATATTTACCTAATTTTAAGACGTTCCAAAGTAATATTTGTGATTCAACTGAAGGAATACCTTTTGACTTTGATAAGCAAATGTCTTGAAAAACTGATGTAATTTTTATGCAGTTTTTTATGTATTATCGGACAATTCATCTTTTAAACCTTTTAACGAACAATTATTTTATTGTTTGATATGAAAATAATCTGTAGCTCGGAAACGGCTTCAACGATTTTCATGAATCTTGGTATGCAGGGATTTCAGGGGCGATAAATTAATCCAGCTAGAATTCAGCAACCGAACAAAGCTCGGTCACTCGGATATTATTAATGAAATAAGCCTAAAATTTGCTTGAGTTACGACTAAATGAAAGACGCATGCATTCCAAAGTCCCACTTAGCAGAGCAATAAAGCAGATAATGTCGATCGCACATAACAATAGCTCCTTAGCTCTAAGGAAGTAAGTCTAATGACTGCGAAATAGGACACGGCATAGTGGTGTTCGCAAATTATTGGTTGGTTTAAGTGTTAGTGAGCAATGCGAGAGTGGTACCACGTGGTGGGCTAACACCTGTTAAGGTACTGACACGCGTGCTTATTTTAGGGCAAAAAGCATGCTTTTTTCGAGCCTTGCTCAATAAAAGCAGTTGTGAACAGTTCGTGCTAGTAAATACGCGTGCTTATTTGGACGTACGTCGGTTGATTTTTGAGCATGCTTATTTTTGAGCACGTCTGTCAGTACCTTTACGCTTCCGAGACGCGAGACTCCACAAAACTTATTTACTATTTTATGTCCAGCCCCAATATGGCAAAGGAATTTGGCATCTCTATCTGATACATATGGGGTAGTGTCCTCTCTCATTTAAGCTACTGACACATGTGCTTATTTTTGGGCAAAAAACATGTTTTTTTCGAGCCTTACTCAATAAAAGCACGTGTGAACAGGTCGTGCTGGTAAATAAGCGTGCTTATTTGGACGTACGTCGGTTGATTTTTGAGCATGCTCAAAATAAGCATGCTTATTTTAGAGCACGTACTATGACAGTACCTTTACCCTGAGCACAATATCCTTGGGACCTATTATATCCATCCTATACCTATATACCATGGCACCCATAGTCTCGCTGGCGAGTCCAATACGTTCCCACTAGTGCTAGGGGTCCGTTCAACTGCATGTTACGTTTCCTACTGGACCGGAATGCGCAGACCATTATTTTACTAGAAATGCTGATTGTTGTATGACTAGAACGCACCTGACTTCGTCCGCATTTGATAATTTACCGACATCTTCAACCTTTCAATGTGCCTAGTCTTGTAACTGTAGGTTCTTGTTACATTTTGTGGATTCTAGGCTGCTTTCATTCTACCGTCAATTCATAAAAAATTTACCTACAAATAGATGAACAGGAAAATTCAGAGCCAATGACAATGGCCTGTCGACATGAGAGTTTGAGGGAAAGACATAGACATAGACATAGCTAATGTAGCCGTTGTTATTACTATTTAAATTATGTATTTGTAATTCATAGCGCAATGGAGTTACTTACTTGTAATTCTTTGTTGTTTTTTTAAATTAATTAATTAAAAATCGTCAAAACTATAAACTATGTATTTATATAACATTTATTTATTTATTTAAAGTAATAATCACATAGCATTAAAATTCACATACATCAATGCGCTGTCAAAACAACAGGTACAATTAAAATAAAATAAAAACTGGTTTACATGAATAGCATTGATCGAAGGGGATAGCCTATCCAGCTTCCTCAGTCTGCTAATAATAATGATGGCAAAGCTTAAAGTCCAAGCTAACAGACAAGCCCCTCGGCGTTTCGCGATAAAAGTACTATTCAATGAAGCTGGTATTTACTTAAAGGTGGTTGTGGATCAACATGATTGAGGCGATCACGCCTTACGGACTGACACATCTAAATGCCGGTGAGTAAGGTTGTGTGCCAACTAATGACACCCTGTGTTTCATTATGTATTTCAACGATTTGAATTTATTTAAATTTTTTATTAGATTCATAGTGTTTAAAGAGGAAGGTCGCGGGTTCAAATCCCGCTCGGAGAATAACTTTTGGGACATTATAAAATCTTTTTGAATTTATTTATTTTTTATTCAATGTCTTCCAGTGAGTAATACACAACTATTACAAAAAAAAACATTAGGTAATGATACATTTCCTGCGCTACAGCTAACACAAGTGTTAGGTATGAGACAAAAATGTTAACAAGATAAAAAAGCAATTACTTTATATGAATAAGTTTTTTCAATAAAAAGCTCAAATCGTGTAACGTCATCCAGTTTGGGGTCACTATTGAAGAACCTTTATGGCCCAGCTGTTATCAGTCCTATGGGCACATTACTCCGAAGATGCTTATAGCCTGAAGCCGAAAGGTGTACCTTCTAAGATAATGATTTAAATGCTCACGCCTTAGGACGACGCGACGTACCGTGTACCCCACATACACATATATTATAAATGTACTGTACCCCGTGTTAGTGCAGTCAAAGTCATAATATGATTACTATTTTCACTTTTTTTTATACTTCCTTCGTGGTTACAAAGCCAGGTGGCCCAACAAAAAGTTGTAACCGCCCTACTAACGTGCCCTACGATGCCCTGCCCTGCATCCATCAACTTGAGGCATACAGTTAAGCCTCATGTGACTAAGTTCACTGGCAACCACACCGGATCACACAGCAACGCTGCTTGGCTGCAAAAAAAGCATGGCACTTCCCCGGACGAGCCGTTCACAAAGAGCTCTTCTTAAACGCTAGTGAAGGGTTTTAGGTGGTAATAAAACGGCATTGAATTGGTTCCATCATCATCCTACACAATACAGTCTATTATGGTACGGGGCATTTAATTTGCCTACAATCTGGCCTTGGTTAGTGGGCATGCCAAGTACGTTTTATGCCTTATTAAAAGACCCACAATGTTTCCTGTGCCTTTAAAGGTACATTCAAGTCAAGGTATCTGAACTCGGGTTTCTTAAGAAGTGGCAACTGTTATTTGATAACCGTTACTTAACTGTAGATCAATTTTAATGAGAACTGCTAATGTAGGTACTTGTACTTTTCGCTTGCGTATTTCAGCATTTTGAATTTTTGCATATTTTCATTTTTCTTGAAGCGTTACGTAAACAAGTAACGCTTCAAGAAAAAAAAATGACTTTTTAAAAAAGAATCAAATACACTGGAAAATAATGATTTTTTTGCGTATTTTCATTTCAAAAAAAGACTCAAATTCACTGGAAAATCTAAATATATATAACTAAAAGGTGACTGACTGACTGACATAGTGATCTATCAACGCACAGCCCAAACCACTGGACGGATCGGGCTGAAATTTGGCATGCAGGTAGATGTTATGACGTAGGCATCCGCTAAGAAAGGATTTTGATCAATTCTACCCCCAAGGGGATAAATTGGGGATGAAAGTTCGTATGAGATTTTCAAAGTAAACGCGCGCGAGCAAAGCCGCGGGATCAGCTAGTAAACTCATATAACTCAAAAACTACGCGTTAGATCTTACTCATATTTCAATGGAACCACATGACAAGCACCTGCTTTCGATAAAAAAAAATCGTCCAAATCGGTCCGGTAACAACCTGAAAAAAAACAGTCCTCAAGAGAAACTCCTAAATTTTAATTCCCAATATGAAGATTGTTTATGAATGAAGAATGCTGTTGTTATTTGTTGGAGAAACATTACAAAATGTTGCGTCAACATTTTGTTATGTGCTGTGTAAAATGTCAACAGAAGTGCTTAGTATTTGGAAGCAACTTTTATCAGAAGCGACCTCTGTGGCGCAGCGGGCGAGAGCCTGCCTGCGACGCAAGAGGTTGCGGGTTCGATTCCCGCCTTGGAACAAATTTGTGTACGATCTGCAGAAATTTGTTCCGATGGTCTGGGTGTTTTCTATGTATAATAAAAATATCTATCTATGTAAGTATATAATGTATTAAATATATCAGTTATCTAGTACCCATAACACAAGCTTTGAGAAGCTTACTTTGGGGCTAGATAGTGCTGTGTGGATTGTCCAGCATTATTTATTTATTTATTTATTTATTTATTTAAATGGATCATATTAAAATAGTGCTTTATCAATGCTTGGCCAGCGCATTTCCAAAATCGTCCGCCCGAACATTTTTTTCAAGGGTTCTCGAATGTACCAGCTTGGAGCTTGGATTTTAACACTGTAATAAGCTGGTGGCCGTAATTTTAAGCCTTATGCCAAACACAAATAATTGATGTCATCCGCTTTTACGACTGACATAGGCATCGAACCCTTCAGGCGACAAAAGCAATAGAAGCCAAAGCTATGCCTTTCTGTGATTATAACCCACTACTGATGCAAAATTCCGGATTATTAGTAACTGAACCTTCTTACTATTATCGCATATATTTAATACTACGAACATTTTGTTGTTGTATTTCGGACACCGCTGATATAAGCGACGTTGATTGGTAATACGCATACGCATTGATTATCAATTTAGCATGAGTAATACACGTACACGTTTAAAAATTACTACTGCTGTCGCTTTAGCCCCTGAAAAATGTTCTGGTACCTTAGCCGTTACATTTTTCAGCTGAATTCAGGCTTTTGTGTTATTGCTACATAACTTACTCATGCTAAATAAACGTTTATTAAAATGTATTGTTTTATTCTGCAATGCTATTCCGTCAACAATACATACCTAAGTGACCGCGGAATAGTGATTTCAAATCATACATTCGCACTTCACAAGCGACACCCACAGTCCCACATACACCTCGCGTTTAGGCGAGTAGAAAATATGAAAATGCCAATGACAGCGTGCTAAAGCTCACTGATCTATGTGGGTACCAACGTCAATTCTGCCATCTTGCCTTGCCTTGCCAACTTGTTATTTCGGATTCCGATTCCGTATTCTATAATTTGCAAGGAATTTGGATACTATTTGGATCGCATCTTCAAATAAAACGTGGTGGAAAACGAAATCCGAATTATCCAATACCCGAAATTCAAAAAAACAAGTTGTGTAGTCAGAAAAGATACTGATCCACTAAGTAAAACTACCCGAGATTCTGTTGCTCAGTGAATCCACACATTGCAGCCCGCATCAACATGCAGCTGTCAATACAAAGGCCGTATCTGGCACAATGTTTCAATCGTACAAATGCCACAATAAGTCGCAATCACGAGCCGCCAGAGGCGACCGTTTCACGCCTAAATTATTTGTCATTTACTTCCAGCTAATCCACCTACTTATTGGTACTTGAATGGCACGAAATGCCATTGTGTGGAGGTATTCCATCGGTCCTAACCACTACAGTGGAGATAAGCAGAGTTATTTTAATTCACTCGGTATCGGATTAGGAATACAATTTTTGAATTTAGAATACGATGGCTCCCTAAAATCCTTGTCGGAAACGAACTTTACTCGATTTTGACATTTTTGAACAAAGCTTTTGACTTTTAGGATTCGAAAAGATATTGAGTGACTTTCCGCCTGCTATTCGGTGGCGGAAACCTTCGAATTCCTTGCGGAAACCTTTCCGTGAAAGGTCGTAAGTCCTACCTTTCGTTTAAAAACTGTTGCTGCTGCTGAAGTTAGTCTGTGAAGATCAGTGAAGTTGGTTGCAATAGAAAATAATATTCTAAATAAAATTCTAAAATGGTGTTGCTTACAAAATACTATGTTCCAATATACTGGATAAAAAATTAACTATATTTTTACCTATCTTATGGTACCAATTATATTCGTGAATAAGAGCCCAAGGCTGATATCAGATGATAAAAAAATTATTCATTTTTAGGTTTAGCAGCTTTGCCATGCTGACGACTACAGATAATATCTGAGTGACTGACTGATACTTACTGGCTGATGTTACCAATTACCCGCTCATAAACTGCGTTTATCGAAGCGAACAGAAGCGACGCCGCGGGCGCGCGCTAGTAGGGAACAGACGTATCCTGTGATGCACCAGCTGTGGAATTGGATGGATAGGTGATGATTATCTCGTCTCCCTGGAGCTATCCTCGCGATCATCGTGTTGTCAAGATATATGTTTCATGGACTTGCTAGATCGGGGGCCAACCTCGGTCGGGTCGGACCGCCAAGATCAGGAAAGTCATTTGCATATTTTTTATTATTATAACTTTTTTGACCAGCAGATCAGATCTCGGCTCCTGCAAATACCAAATTTCATCCAGATCCGTTCAGCCGTTCTAGCGTTATTGAGTAACAAAACACTCATTCATACATACATACATTAGGTACACCCAAACTTTCACATTTTATGATATTAGTGTGATTATTATCAGCTATCTGGTTCCCATATTACAATGATACATTTCTTCCCATGATACATTTCTGTGATAATAAATGTGATAATATTAAAGATAAGCGCCGGTGTTACCCGCTATTCAAAAGTATGTCCTTTTCCTTTATGTCCTCTCCCGACTCCACCGCGGACCCCACCGTGGATCCCCTTCGAACCCCCCATTTTTTTAAAACCTCATTATTAGCCTACTAATATTTATAAACGCCAGGCTAAAGTTCAAAAATCTGTGCATGTGCCAATTTCGTCATAATTAGGTACGGTACTAATATTATTATCTTTCACATACTTACATACCACAACAATGTTATATTTACGACAATAAGTAGGTAACGGAAAAAATAGAGTCCCGACAAAACAAAATTAAATGTTGTAATGTAAGCCCTACATGCCCTACACAGAGCATATCAATGAAGCAGTCCGTGCAACCAATAATTTCCTCAAGGCATGAAAACAAAATGAACGTGCATAGGCTTATAATGCGATTGAACGCAAAATTGCGGTGTAACGCGCGTTTAATTGTGATATTAGTTATTTATTAGTACCTAGGTACAGTCAGTCGCACGAACTGCATGCATGCTTAATTTTTTCATAAAAAAATAATTTTGCTTTTAATTCTTTTTTGGTTAGTTTTACACAATTAAGTTCTTCTTCGCTTATTAATTTTTGGCTCCATTTTGACCCTAAAACTTGCCAGTGTCAAGTGGAATAATTAAAAAGTTTTTAGTCATGTCAGTCATTCTAGGTTTATTTTAACAGCAAGTACAGTAAAATAAATAAAATGAGCCTATAATACTAATACTAAATTACACGCTTATTTATTACCACTTTATTATACATACTATTCTTATAACGAATTACTTCCTCTAATATTATAAACGTGAAAGTATGGATGGATGGATGTTTGTTACTCTTACACGCCGGAACGGCTCAATATCAACGGATCTGGATGAAACTTAGCAGAGAGAGACATTATAGTCTGGAATAACACCTAGGCTACTTTTTATCCCGCGAAATACCGGGATTTAAATCTACGCGGGTGAAACCGCGGGGCGCCACTAGTATTCAATAATTGTAAAAAACGGTTTGTCTTATTTATAAATTTTCCGCGTCATTTAGTTGCTAATCCAATTTTATTTATAACTGAACACTATTTTAACATAGCATGCTTACAAAACTTCGCACACTTTCAACCTTAACCCACTGCGTCAAAGCTCAAAATCAATTGATTCGAATAACAAATTAATGTAAGGATGAAAAACATGCATATTGAAACAGTTTAGCCATTTACCGACCGCTACTAGTTTATTATCTCTCTCAATAAATCTTTGCCAGTCAAATTGGCCATTTCACACCAAATAAGTGGCGGGATGCGCGGGCGCATGAATAATTATTTTGCTTTGGCACACGAATTATTATTGCGCATGAATAATTATTTTGCTCTGGCACACGAATTTTATCACATAGTAACCTTTTTGTAGCGTCTACAATTTGAAAATCTTTTCGATTTTAGTTTCTTTTTATCGTTATTTACAATAAAATTTCGTTCAGTAAAATAGGAAAAAGCATTCCTTTATTGTTTTCTATTTGACTGCAAGTCAAAAAACACCAAAGGAATTCTGTTTTTTTTATGAAGGCGCTGCAATTTTAATAATTTATCACACTTTAATAACACAACTGTCGCATGTTTGTTTTAATACATTTCGTACACTATTTTTTCTTTGTAAATAAAGATAGGTATATTTAGTTAGTTAAAATTGAGTTCAATTTATCACTGCCCAGTGAAAGGATCTTCCATTGCTAATTCAGAAGGCATAGGATTTATCAGTGGCACTGCCAGTTCGCGCACGTCGTCGCAATCAGTCAGGCGACGCAGGTGCGCGCGCGCAGCGGCTACGCACTCGCAATTCAGGGCTGCCAGGACTTAATAATAAAGTTTTTTTTAAGCCTAGTTGAAAGTAGGTACCTAGCCTATTACCTAGCTACCTATAAAAGCTCTTTGTGAAGGGCTGGCCCGGGAAGCAGGTTAGTAGGCCACCGTACCGTGCCCATTTCTGGCGCCAAGCAGTGTTGCGTTGCAGTGTTTTAAATAACAGTCACACATCAGTGAGGGATACTCTTGATAAGTTGATGGCAGAGCAGTGCATCTAGCGCACATTCTTATCGTGTCTATGACTTGCGAGACTATGCTTTAATAGGTGATGGGTTTCACATATCATCAAGTATCATTAACTGTTACATCCTGATGTTTTTACTTTCAATATAATGTAACATAAACTTGTTTGAGCCTTATTCAAACATAATAAACCCTAACGGACCGACGAAATTTGTGAATCACGGGTAATTGCTGGAAGGAGAGGCCTCAGAATCATTCATCCCGGCAATGTTGAGGGGATAATTATGTTCATCGCACAAATGTGTGTTCTCGATAGCGATCGAACCCACGCTGCGCAGAAGGCAGAGCTACTACCAACTGAACGGTGAGGGCTATCGAACCATGGCAGCCCTATCAACACATCCCGCTATCTCTGTTCAGCCATCGAGCTAATTCCTACCCTACGTCATTAAATTAAAGCACAGATCAGTGAACAAAGGGCGATAGGATCATTCTGAAAAACTTTATTTTATCGATGTATTACCAGTAGTCGGTACCGAAGTCATATTTATGTTCGACGGGAATGATAAAATACGTATATCTTAAACAATTAGCCATTAAACAGGGCAGACGGTCAAGATAGACCGGGAGCCAGTGGTCATAGTTTATAACCTTAGTTAAAAATACTGAAATACAATTTTAAGTTTAGCTCGTTTCTTCACATCCTTCAAAGTATTTCTCTCGTTTCTCTTTTTTCTTCGCTCGCTTCTTCAACATTTTGAAAGAAAAACGAGAAATACATCAGGGGTCGTCTTCACCTTTAGCATACTGGAGCAACAGAGTCGGGTCAGCAACAGAGTGGGAGGTTTACAATTCAATTCAATTCATTTATTCAATCATAATTGTTTTAAAAATTATATATGAATGTCACTTACATCTAAAAACACATTATTATAATTAATTTAAATCTAGGCTAATATAAAAACGACAAAAAATAACTTAAAAAGAATAATTTAAATGTCATGCTTATGTGTCAAAAAATCATTTATGGAATAAAAGCACATCTTCAGCAAAAAATTTCTTAGAGTTGTCTTAAATATATTTGGACTGTCAATAGTTTTCATTATTCATACAAAGCCCTGACCAACCGTGATCACTTGAAGCATTCTTATTTCAATACTACTTTACTTTTTGATCATAAAGCAGACTCTATGCAGTGGACATATGATATTGACATAAAAGTAATAATGAAATAAGAATGATTCAAGAGATCGCGGCCCTCTGGGCGCTTGGCGTGCACGATGGTCCGATGGTCAGTTGTTTGTTCGTGATGAGTGATGTAGACTGGGGCATTATTCACTATGACAATAGGAGATTCCTTGCCCCAAACCGTGAAACGTCAAAACTTGATGTTGGGCTTTATTCTTTATGACATAGGAGATCCATTGCCCTGACCGTATGACACCGGCTGCATTGTCTTAGCTGTGATCGCGTTGCAAAGGTCATAGTGAATAAGGCTCCAGATGATAGTACTTATCAGGGCCTACAAAACTGATGGTTGACGACGACTTGCGTTTGTGAATCAGTGTTGAATGATCAAAGCCGGTTACTAAGCAGGTTGATTGTATTGTAATAACATAAGTGTCAAATACCTAAAAAAAAATTTTGATGGTAATCGTTCAATGAATAACATCACTTACACTTCATGTTATTTTACTGATAATGATGATGATTTCTTTTCAAGTCCTCGATCCCAGCTAACAAAGTTCACATTTGGACGTTAACTATTTTGATCCATCTCCTTTCACTGAAATCTGTAGAATATCGTGGTCCCATCGAGCGGCGAAAAAACCAGTAGCAATTTATTGATATAGGAACATGTTTTAAAAAAGATACCCAGGACTCCTGCACTATAATGACAGGCTGTCGCACTCAATAATGACCTTATAGTGACAACCCGTGTTGATTAATTTAAATTCACTGACATTTTCGAAAATGGGCGCCATTGTGAAGGAATCATGTACGGACTTTTTGCACGTAAATTGAACCTAATGTTTAATACATTACGTTTAGAACTGTTGTATAATGAAATGATAGCAAGAAGAAACTGGCTTAAGTATTTAATGGTAGGTTTTATGCGATACAGGTCAGTTATATTTTTTTTCTATATTAACTAGTGGAAACTAGTGGAATCCACCGCGACTTCGTTCGGTTGAAGTTATTTTAATAAATAAAAAACTAATCAGGCAGAAAGTGAAGAAGGCGTAATACGTAATACCTAAGCCGTGGGTGATAGGTACCTACCGCGAGATTATGGAGACATAACTTTGATAGCCCTTTAGATTTTTTGGGTGCATAAGTGGTGTTGGTCTAGTAAGACCTGCCTTAGGTTATATCTTATCTTGTATATACACTATATTATGTATATTTTACTTATGTAGGTTGGGATAGAATAAATTGTTATAAACTAGCGACCCGCCCGCGCGCCCCTGCTTCGCACGGGTGCACATATCAAGCATTTATTAGACATATAAACCTTCCTCTTGAATCATTCTATTTATTAAAAAAACCGCATCAAAATCCGTTGCGTAGTTTTAAAGGTTTAAGCATACATAGGGACAGAGAAAGCGACTTTGTTTTATACTATGTCGTGACAAGAGACACTGATTTAAGTTGCAAGCACATACGGTTTCATACCGACATTCTAGAACATGGCGGAATATCCTTGTTCGTAGTCGTATATTAAAACTCCGTTATGTACAAACACATAACTTATAACGCACTGTGCATTTATCTCGGCGAAGGCAACTTATCGATTCGCCACGGACCGCGGCGCGGTACGCAGAGAATTAACTTTAAAACAATAAATAATTGTTCTGATTTATCACTCGGCACAGTTTGTAATCTTGGGGAATGTAGCTGTACTTTACACTTTGTTAATGGACTTTCTTCTTGTGTCATTAGTGTATTTCTGTGTCTGAAAGGTCCTTTGAAACGTCTTAAAGCCAGGTGAAGCCAGTTTCAAGAACCAATAAGATAAGATAGATAACCAATAGAATAAGTTTAATAAGTAGTAGAGCTTTTTGTGAAGGGCTCGTCCGGGGAAGCACTACCACCACGCCTTTCTCTGCCGCCAAGCAGCAACGCTGTATTCAGGTTTGAGGAGTGTGGTCGCCGGTGTAAGTACTAGGCACATGAGGCTTAACATTTGTATGTCTCAAGTTGATAGACGCAGAGCAGTGCATCGTAAGGCACGTTCCTGTCGTGCATGCCTTACGAGGCAAGGCTTTGTTATAGGTGATGGTTACCACTTAACATCAGGTGGGCCATCTGCTTGTTCCCATCAGTAGTTTATTTCTAGGCTTGCTTTTTTTATACAACTCTGATAGCTGAGCAGGCAGCTAACTTAGTTCCAAGTTACTCTTGTGTGATCCTTGTTACAATAATAAATAAATAAATAAATAAATAATAAATAATGCTGGACAATCCACACAGCACTATCTAGCCCCAAAGTAAGCTATTCAAAGCTTGTGTTATGGGTACTAGATAACTGATATATTTAATACATTATATACTTACATAGATAGATATTTTTTATTATACATAGAAAACACCCAGACCATCGGAACAAATTTCTGCAGATCGTACACAAATTTGTTCCACGGCGGGAATCGAACCCGCAACCTCTTGCGTCGCAGGCAGGCTCTCGCCCGCTGCGCCACAGAGGTCGTCAATCGAATAATCATTTGATAATGAAGTTTGAGGTTTACATCATGTCTATTCTAGATTATAAAGTAACTAGCGACCCGCCCGCGCGCCCTCGCTTCGTACGGGTGCACATATCATGCATGTATTATACATATAAACCTTTCTCTTGAATCACTCTATCTATTAAAAAAACCTCATCAAAATCCGTTGCGTAGTTTTAAAGATTTAAGCATACAAAGGGACATAGGGATATAGGGACAGAGAAAGCGACTTTGTTTTATGTAGTGATGTTGATTTTGGACGCAATTGACATGACGAATGAACCATTTCGAATCGTGTTCGTGCAATACCGTGTTGAGAGACGCAACTCGAAGGGCTTGTACAAAAACAATAAAAACAATCGCTGGGTACGTATTATCTAATGATGCAGCCGGTACTCGGTACCTGATGGTTTATGCTTGGGAAGGAAGCGGTCAAAGGTTGATGGTTTACGAGACACGCTGCGCCCGCGACGGCCGTTTGAGTTACAACACCGCCTACACCGGGCCGCGGTGCAAGGAAGCACACCTGACAGAGCGACGAGCGTCCACAATAAAGTTGTTTTTTAACCGACGAACACAAAAACGGAGGGTATCAATTCGACGCGTATATTTTTTTTGTGTGACCGCGCAAAAAAATACAAAAGAATATAAAGTTGTTTTAATTTGTCGTGTTTTGTTTTTGGAATAAAACAATTGTAGAAGTCCCTGTGATGCCGCCATTTGACATCATTAAAGTCTTGATCATCCAAAGGTTGTCTGGAAAAGATCGTTCATAGCGCTAAGACCGCCCATTGTACTTCGCTTTAGATAATATTAATTATTGTAATGTTATGTTTTTTCTTTTGGTGTACTATAAGTTTTATATCTATCGAAAATCAACCCATCACGGTAACTTTAAACACCAGAGCCCAGTCTAACTAGACAAGAGAAACGGGTATCGGATTCCTATTACAGCTAATAGACGATTGAAATTTATCTGCAATCTTCTGGGAGCATCAATATCTGTGCCTACTGGCTGCTATTGGCAGTTGTAAGAGGCACTGTCTTCCATAAACAGTGATTGGGTAAGTGTTCCGTGACCATCCCGATCCTTCCAATTATGTGGACCCAATTTGATAATCTAAGAGCTTGGAGTTCAATGAGTACGTAAATAACGCAGGAGGTGATAACAGTAAAGAGCTCTTGATGGGCTCTTCCGGGAAAGTACTACCACCACACTTATTTTTGACGCCAAGCAGCGCTGTGTTTCGGTTTGAAGTGTGTGGTGCGCGGTATCCTATTAAAGTGTGACATTTTGACTTGAAGGAATACGTTTCGTAAGTTTTTAAAGAAACGGCCACCATTCTCAATTCAAGAAGGTGGCCAGTCAATAGTAAATCTACTGACTGACTGACTAAAAAGTATTTAACCTATTTCACTTGACCCCGACAGGAGTCTGTCGATTGACGGACAAGTGAGCGGATGACAAGTGGTATAAATGAAGCAAAGAAGTTCAGTTCCAAGCAACGAAAGCCTGGAAGACCAGGCAACAAACTTATGGCTTGGTTCCGTTATTTTGTATGATCCTCGTTACTATGTAATATAAAACAATATTGCAGCTCCATTCCATTAAAGGTATCATTTAGATTCTAAATGATACGTTTAATGAAAAAATTCTAAATTTTAGAAGGTAGACATTATTTATCTTTGGTTCCATTCAATGAACTCTCGTATCTGATAACTACAAATGCTTACCCCCATCTCACCTTTCTTTAACAGCCTCTCAGCTATCACACTTAAGCGCACGTTGATCGCACCGGCACTGCAGATTCCATTCAGATCAGATGATAGATATGGCTTATTACCGAATGGACCATAGCGAAATAGCATTCGGCTAACTGTTACTTAGAAAACAGGTTGCACGTTCAACTCAAATGAAGAGGAGTAATAGAAGAACGAGAGAAAGGGTCAAAAGCAGCTTTACTACTTACCTATATCCTCGGCATGTACCTATAAAATAAAAAAATAAAAAAAATTGTTTAATTCAGACAACTACATAGTCCATAGAGAAGAGAAACACAGAATTATTACAACACCACCACCTATATCAACTAAGAAAGAAAGAAAGAAAAGAAGAAAGAAAATATATTTATTTCGTCCCACAAAACAAGTAGGTACTTACTTAAAACTAAGATTTCTTAGAATGTAATACGTAATACCTAACTCGGTTTGTCTGGTTATGCGTTAGTTCTTCCATACGTGACAGTTACAACCCCTCGCCGCTTCTGGAATACTAAATGATTTTCACAAAGTGTTATTTGTCATTTGTGAGCACTACGCACACCATTTTAAAAAGTAAATATCATTGGTTCAGTTTAAACTGGAATCGAACCAAAACACGACCTTACGGTCCGAAGACGGAGTCTCTCTCTAGAGTCTAGATCTTTTTGGTGCATTGGTGGTCTAGACTCTATACGACCAATGCTCCCAGAAGACGGTCACCAACAACAAAAATCGAGCGCGTTTATCGATGAAATGCTTTGTTAATGTGATGGTTACCACCATGGCGGGCCATTAGCTTGATCCATCAGCAAGTTGTTTAGATAAAAAGCAGGACTTAAAGCGCCCAAAAAGAGTACATTGTAAACGCAGCCTAACTCGTAAAGTTGCACAGTGTAAAGTGTCCTTAGTGCTGCGCGGCTATCGGCCATCTCTTGATTATCATGTTTTATGAGAAGTGTAAAGTTTCATTGCACCGTTACAACTACGTAATCTCTGGATTAAAATCCATACTTCATTGTACTTGCAAGTACACAGTAGATACCTACCTAAAGTACCGTGCACACACAAAATAATGCTAATTTTAGCATTAGTTAGAATCTAACTCAATGCATTTTAGTGAAAAAAAAATTGTATGACGGCATAAAAAATCAGTTGTGACCCAAACTTATGGAATTACTAGTTGCGCCCCGCGGTTTCACCCGCGAAGATTTAAATCCCGGTTTTCCCACAGGACAAAAAGTAGCCTATGTGCTATGTGCTATCCAGAATATAATCTCTCTGCCAAGTTTCATCCAGATCCGTTCAGCCGTTCCGGCGTGAAAGAGTAACAAACATCCATCCATCCATACTTACAAACTTTCGCGTTTATAATATTAGTATGGAATTATAGCGAATAACTTATAGGGATATTATACGACCGTGGCTCCACCTACAGATCTAAAGCTACAGTTAAAACGACGAGCAATGTCACCTTGCTTGATTGGAGATTAACCTCCTCCTCGCATTTCATACAAAAAACATTAAAACACTCACATGACTAAATTAACTAATTGTTTTTATTGATGTACTGTGTGTGCCTGTAGGTACAAAGTGTACGAGCCGGATACCATCCAACTCAAAATAATTAGCCTTTGTCTCGTCATTCTATTTAACGCAGAGAGCCCGTCACTCGAAGTCAAACCATTATAATTGTGTTATATTGTTTGCGAGACGATAATTACTAAAACGATGGACAAACACACGTAATTGAACAAAAAGACTACCCAGGATTGCAATCAGGGAGTAAAGTAGGGGGTGGAAGGGCAGGCGTCAAACCTACGTCAGCTGACCAATTATCTGCAGGCCGCGTCGTGGGTTTCGTTGCGGCCCCTGCCATATTATTGGAAGCTTTTTTGTGTATGTGGAATAAAATTATTTAAAAAATCCTTTTAATCGTCACACTCCATCACAAACCAAAATAACGCTGCTTGGCGGCAAAAATAGGCGAGTTGGTAGTTCCCCGGTGAAGCTTCACAAAGAGCCTTATAAACCTAAACCATTATCCCACGGACGGTGTTCAATGTTCATACCTCGTTTATATTATATTACTAGTTGCGCCCCGCGGTTTCGCCAGCGCAGATTTAGATCGCGGTATTCCCGCGAGAGAAAAAGTAGCCTATGTGCTATTCCCTATTCCAGACCATAAACTATCACTCTTCCTTCCGGCATGAAAGAGTAACAAACATCCATCCATCCATCCATGCACCCATCCATACTTACAAACTTTCGCGTTCATAATGTTAAGTAGGATTTACATACCCCTTTTACATTAGATAGGTATGTCTACGAACCTATTATAAATTCAACGGTGTCAGAAATTTCTCTGTTCGAAGTATCTTTGTGATGGCTAACATCTCTATATTTCATGTTTAACTAGACGCTATAATCTTCATAAAATAATTTCTCAAGCAGGCTGCAACCGGATTTGGTATAAGATAATTTGGTACCTGGCGTACGATGTTACGACATGCCTTGATGCGGATGTACTTACGTTTCTACATAGGCTTATAATTTAAAACAATACGAAAACTTTACTTTAGAAAAAAACCACAATTTTTATCCCCAGAACAGATAAGAGAATACCAACTAGTATCCCGAACGAGAGATATCTCAGATGTCTTGCGAATTTTTTTTGTGACACGTTTCAAAATGTAGAACTGTCCTACACTACTGTTATACATATAAGCCTTAAAATAAACGAATTCCAGGAAAAAAATTATATTTTATTATACTTAACTTAAACTACTTTTTTAGAATCAACTTCACAATCTTCAGTTTCAGTTTGATCTTGAGCTTTTATGACTTTTATTAAACCACTGTGAAATAGTCCGCAATACAGTATTAGTTTTATTATGCTAGTTCCAATATTTTGGAAGTTATTAAGGTACTAGCTGGTACCCGCGACTTCGTCTGCGTACTTTTAATCTCTTCATCTCTTTTTTTCGCAATAAAAGGTAGCCTATGTTCTTTCTCAGGGTCTTGATCAGATTGTCTGTGCCAAATTTCATTAAAATCGGTTGAGAGGTTTAAGCGGGAAAGCGTAACAGACAGACAGACAGGCAGACAGAGTTACTTTCGCATTTATAATATTAGTTGGGATATATAGTAGGGATTAGTGATCAACACTTTTTTTCCGCCTAGTGTGTACCTATATTCCGTGATTCGAAGTTGTGTGCCGGTTGCCAGCGAGAGACCATTTTTGGAAGAAGCAGATGGCCCACCTGATGTTAAGTGGTAACCATCCCCTATAACAAAGCATTGCCTCGTTACGCACAGCGTAGAAACGTGCGCTACGATACGGTGCACTGCCCTGCGTCCATAAACCTGAGGCATACCGGCGGCCACACTCTTCAAACCGAAACACAGTGCTGCTGCTTGGCGGCAGAAAAAGGCGTGATGGTAGTACTTCCCCGGACGAGCCCTTCACAAAGAGCTCTACTACTCTTGATGTCGATGTATCTTGCCACCGTATCTAACAATCTCTAGTATTTACAGTTCAAGAAATACCATCCGACACCTACTGTGGCCCGAATCGAAACGATCTCGAAACATTGCTATGAACAGAGCTCATTTGAACCAAACGATTCACGTTTCGCTAATGATATCGTCGAAGGGCGAAATATCTGTCTGATACAAATGTCAGAGGGTCGCAGGCCACGCTGTTCTGTTCGACAAACAGCACCAAACATAGATTGGTCGTGCACTGCGTGGGAGGGAAGCTGATGGTAATTTTGTTACCTCACAGCTTGGTTGATGAATTTTTTTCCGACTCAAAAAAGGCTCAATTCGACTGTTTTTCTTATATTTTTTATGTACCGCATAACTACGACATTAGTGAATCGATTTGAAAAAATATTGTTTTCCTTAACTCCCAGATTGGTCTTATAGAAATTTCATCAAAACTGGTTCATTAATTTGGCTTTGAAATCAAAATAACAGTAAAAACAAGGATACAGATCACGATAGACAAAGCCAAAGAAAAATAACACTTACTGCAAGAACATAAAAGCGAGCAGTAGCAAATGTTAGCCTGATGCGTAGACGCGGTGTCTTCCCCTTTAGTTAAATAGACACATAATAACGAAGAATAGTATCTAATAGTAATAATAGAAGTCCCAAAGTCTGCTGGCTTTCCTTGAGGACATCGGGTGGCTGAGCTAGCATCCACCACCCGACACGGCCTACTTGCAGAAACTAGTCCGCTCACCAAGTAGGTCCCAAACGAAAAGCGTGGAAAAGCGAAAGAATCAGCCGGATTTCCACCATTAGCTCCTGGTGTTGTTGATTTGTTCGTGCTCTCGCATTGCAGCACGAAGTCCACAAAGCAAGCTGAATCGATCGATGATCGATACAAACAGTTTCACAAGAAAAGGGCTCATACGAAGGTTGCGCCTACTCTAACCTTTCTATTTGATCAGTCAATCGACTTGACCGCAAATGGTAGTCAATAAAATGCAACCTTATTCTAAGAGCTATACTGTAATTGTGAAATGGTAGATGGTGATGAGTGTTGGTGGTAGGTACTAGGTGGTCAAAGTGAAGTTAATCACTGAAACGCGTCGAGCGGTCACTGCGGTCAGTCATTAGGCCAGACAACGAACAAACACGCTTGCGAGATATTGATATCATTTCAATTTCATCCAACTCATCGTTCGCACATTTCAAAATTATTAAAGATCACTTCATGCAGGTAAAGTAATAAATAAAACTCCTTTTTTGATGGATCAGTGATTTGAGGATTTGGAAAAAGCAAGGGAAGCGATTATTCATGGACCGACGATGGAGAAGATTAACAAACTAGAAGACGGAGGTTGATGCACTATGAGATTGCAGGTGGATAAATATGGAGTACCAAGAGTACCTACCTACAAATAGACCCAAAGCAACTTCTTTTTCACTAGAAAATCGTCACGCAATCTGGCTGATTGCAGACGTGACCGAACAAGGTGAATAACTAGATCCCAGTAAAACCAAGCATCGGTGGCAAATCAGAATTTCTTGGAATCTGTCTTTTTATGGTTAACGTGGACACCGTCACACCGATTGCGGGACGGCAACTTTTGTAACAGTGTTCAAAAACATACAAAAACTCAAACGTCATCAACTCTTGTGTGCTAACTGCTAATGTTCCTTCCACTCGCTCGCACGTTTCGACATGTTGTTGGAGGTATAAAACAACTAAAACCATATTTTTTACCAAGTTGCGGGCATTCTCATAATGCAGTTTAGTAACAAGAAATTGCTAATAAAACATGAAATAATACTTAAATACAAGATCTACTTCTAACTGTACCTTGACTGAGCTTGAACTGTAAAGAAGTCGTCATAAAAGGCGCGAAGACAAAAAGGAATTAAAGTATTAGCAGTTGTCTCTCGCTCGCACATCTGAACATTTCGAAAGAGACAAAAGATTTTTGACGAACCCGCACCGGAAACGCACGCCGCACCCGCGCCGTAGTCGGTGTGACTCGTGTTGGGAATAGAAAGCTCGTAGGTAATTTAGAATCTATCGGACAACTTTGTAATAAATAGTGAAACTCTATTCTTGAGAATCGGATGAGAATTTTAGAAAAAGATATTGTTTTTAGAAAAGCTTGAAATAATTGGTGCAAGATCACTATCACTACACATAGTATAAAACAAAGTCGCTTTCTCTGTCCCTATATCCCTATGTCCCCTTGTCCCTATGTATGCTTAAATCTTTAAAACTACGAAACGGATTTTGATGCGGTTTTTTTAATAGATAGAGTGATTCAAGAGGAAGGTTTATATGTATAATACATGCATGATATGTGCACCCGTGCGAAGAAGGGGCGCGCGGGCGGGTCGCTAGTAAGAAATAAAAGAAACATAACTTCTGTCTTAGACATACCTTAGTAATATCGCAATGTGATAATAATATTTGAAAGCACACGCACGCACGCCTATCGAAAGTATGTTTTAATAAGTAAGTAAGTACCAAACGTTAATTATCGTAAGGTATTGCACCTAGTAGATATTATTATCCTGCCGCTTTTTTTGTTGTGTAGGTATATTGTAAACTTTTATGACACTGCAAAATTTACAAGATTTTACAATGAGAAAGGTACTTATCTACTTTATGTAGGTACCTAATAAGATTCTGAAGCCTTCGTTCCCAAAGATAATCGAAAACCATAAATGATAGTTTCACGATTTCTCTGACAGCCAAGATTTAGCATTTCGTAAATGCTGAACCGTAAGATCAAGATAGTAGAAAATTCATAGCCTTTTTTGATACAATCACGTAATAAATACTTATATATTACTATAGAAATCCAAAGTAGTTGAGCTCTTTGTGAAGGGCTCGTGCGGGGAAGTACTACCACCACGCTTATTTCGGCCGTCAACCAATGTTACAGGCACATGATACTTTAACATTTGTACGCCTCCAGTTGATGCATTTCTCCCAGATATAAAGCGGATGAACTCGGAGGAGCTATTCGACGTTATCCCAGCGTCAAGATTTTACCACCGCTCTTCTCGGCACCGGGACCGAGCTCATCCACACATTCTGGAACCCTGGGTCTCTCGTACTCTCCGTTTTTCACGCTCATTTCTTCCCCATACCCATAGGCTGTGGAATGAGTTAGCATCAGAGGTTTTCCCGCCAAGATTTAACATGAAAAGCTTCAAGAAAAATGTTAATAAAGTCCTTCAGGGTAGGCAACGCACTGACAACGCTCCTGGTGTCGTTGTTGTCTATGGGCGACGGTGACCGCTTACCATCAGGTGGGCCGTTAGCCCATTTGCCTATCTTTTACATAAAAAAAAGATAAGAAAAGGTACTGAACATGGTGGGGCGCTAGGTCGGGGTACAACACTATGAAACACGGCCGGAGAGTACTGCTGACGCACGCAGGAGTGTCGCTGGGTTGTTTAGTGGATACCCGGTCATGGAAAGCCGGGGAGTCCCACATATTCCTCGTATCCTCCAATGGGGGAATGCGTAACGCATTTTTCCCAGCGTCTTATAAAGGTACTGCACATGCCACTGGACAGGACTGGCGCCAATCATCATGAACTCTGCATAGTCCAATGGGGGAATGCGCAAAGGTACTGACACACGTGCTCAAAAATAAGCATGCTCAAAAAACAACCGGCGTACGACCAAATAAACATGCTTATTTATTAGCACGACTTGTTCACACGTGCTTTTATTGAGCAAGGCTCGAAAAAAGCATGCTTTTAGCTCAGAAATAAGCACGTGTGTCAGTAACTCCCAGCGTCATAAAAAAAGGTACTGGACATCAGGACTGGCGCCAATCATCATGAACTCTGCATAGCGTATAGTGGCTTCTCCAGGCTGATGATAATGACGAACCAACACCCAATAGCATTCCTAAGATACCTGCAGTAACATTGAAGGTATTTCAGCCGACCTGATTCCCATGACCATCCCACACAGCACATTTACATTGCGCTCTCGACAACCTCGCTATTTATGATCTACTGCGTGTTGTGTTGTGTTGAACAAGCTTCCGCCTACGGCTTCGTTCGTATCACAAGGGCAAGTGACCTAGATTATACATAGATTGCAATCAAATCTAAATATATATAACTCAAAGGTGACTGACTAACTGACATAGTGATCTTTCAACGCACAGCCCAAACCACTGGACGGATCGGGCTGAAATTTGGCATGAAGGTAGATGTTATGACGTAGGCATCCGCTAAGAAAGGATTTTGATCAATTTTACCCCCAAGGGGATAAAATAGGGGATGAAAGTTTGTATGAGATTTTCAAAGTAAACGAGCGCGAGCAAAGCCGCGGGATCAGCTAGTTTCTTATAAAATTGTTCTCGTGTCATAATGTCATATAAAGAATATATTATTATGGTAAATACAATAGTACATTGTATAACAAGGGGATAAAATTACCCATTGTCTACGAGGTAGTTTCACTACCGAACTTTAGCGAAGTAAATAAATAGCAACTGAGTTACAAATTACAATGGGATTTTAGCGCCGTGAGCACACGACTGTCTGTAAATTAAAGTACAGTGTAACAACACTGTACTTTTTACTACGATTGCGAGAAAATAAAACAACAAATACACAACAACAACAACAAGCAATAGCCATGAGGTTCCTTCCTAGGGAAGAATAAATAGGATTTTACTGTACTTAGTCACTACGAATCTGATCCTTTTTATCACCTTTAATGAAATAAAGCTATCAATATTATATACTCGCCTTACCCATATTTACCAAAAAGACATAGGTAGGTAAGTAAATAATTAAGTATTAGGTGCCTATGATAGGTATCATGGGTTAAAGTTTAACTATCATTATTGATCAATTCAATTGACCTTATCCTATAGTACTTAGGTAACTTAACATTATTGAAATTGAAATCTAGTGCAGACCATAAATTAATCTAAAATAGGTGTTCGAGATAATTTACAATAGATCTGAGATTAGGAGCGATTCGCAATGCTGCGCAGTGCAACATTAGGTTAATCGGGGCGTTATTTACCTATTCCAAAATACCTACCATGTTTTATTATCTTATGCTCTTGCAGAGTTAAGTGCTTGCTAGCTTAAAATACGAGAAGGTACCTACTTAGGTAAGTAGGATTTCTTGTGCCCTGTTGTGTTATGGAATTGGTACCTACCTACCTACCTTTGCATACAAAATACATGCGCCATCACACCCCCTTCCCCTCCTTCCAGCGTTCTTTTTGCGTGACGCGCACTATACTTAGGTAATATGCAAATAACATGAGCACATAAAAACGCGAATCCATACCAGTCGGGTAGATGAAGGTGAAGGTTGTTCCATGAGGTGGAAGGTTCCACAGACCATGCTTTCACAGGGCCTTTACAACATAACCAACATTAGATTGCAAAATATTCAATTGGATTTCATACGTAGATGGTATGAGCCCAGGGCAGCATCAAAGGTCAATCCATATAGAAATCAGACTTTGGATCTATATACGCAGATTAGTATCAGAACTACCTATTGGCGAGTTATGGGTGTCCATAGCTATCGTATTTCCTACTATAGTCTTGTACTAGATCTCTTTGTGAGTGGCTCGTCCGGGAAGAACTGTCGCCATACCTTTTTCTGCCGCCAAGCAGCGTTGCTGTGTTTCGGTTCGAAGAGTGTGGTTGCCAGTGAAATTACAGGCTAATGTGGCTTAACCTTTGTATGCCGCAGGGGGTGGATACATGGCAGTGCATCGTAGGGCACGTTCCTATCGTGAGTGACTTACGAGGCAATGCTTTGTTGTCAATGATTAATGGCCCAACTGTTTGTTCCACCAGATAGTTATGAGTTTCCCTTAGTTTCGTTTAGTTAAACGAAGATACAACAGTATTCTACTGATCATAATGAAATAAAAATGAAAAATGTTTATTGGCAATAGTAATCAAAATCAACAGTAAAGCTTGAGGCTCTGTCTCCTGGAACAGGGTTAGCTAGGTGGCCCAAGAAACAGTTCTCTCCCGAATGACAGTATTGGAATGAATCATTCAAATAGTGTAAGGATTAGGTGGCAGATACTCAAGACATCTATACAACAGCTATGTAATCCACGAAAGAATCTATTAACAAATATGACTACTGTCTACTATACCTACAGTATCCACCACGGAGGTAGGCTATCGCGTGTTTTCCAATAAGCCACCTTAGACTGCATCTTCCAGGTGAGTTGGCAGTCAAACGTCTAGCTATCATACAATAAAAAAAAGCCACGGTGTAATAGCAGGCATGTCAATTTAATCCACATCATTTTTGAAGGTAATTTGCCGAAGATTAAAGTATAATTCCTTATTTGTGCATTCACTCATCAGATCACAACTCATCTGCAAGCACTAATCTTTGATTATTTAGTCCCTAGATATAGCGCGGCGACGCAATTTGCGTCCAAAAAAATATCAACCAATTGTTGGACTCTATTATGTCGCCCTCCGCCGCTTAGTCTCCAATTTGATGCCAAATGCCAAGCGATACACACGTAGTTTTCGGTGTGAAATAGTGCCATAAAATGTCGAGTTGGTTGCGTCATAAAAATTTGCCGAAACTATAAAGGACGATTAACAAAAAGTCAGCTACCATCGATAATTAATCCAATTTCTATCACATTTAGAGCAAATATTCTGTGCACACGAGGATATAAAAGTTGGCCTGTTTTGTCGCAGTGGATTACAGGGCGTTGGTCGCTCTATCTAGGGACTAAATAATCAAAGGCACTTATATAGGTAAACATGCTGATGTAAATCTTTCCTTGTAATCGGTACCACGTACGTAATCATCTACATAACCACCACCATTACTTTACCTACTGTCGGAGAACAACGGCTATTTCCAACGTTACCACTGTTACAACAATTGTGGTCATTAATAAAATAGCCCAATTGTAGCGGCACCTTTAGCTTAGGTGGAGCGCCTATTATGAAACACGAGACACGCGAGGCCATCACAGAGCCCTTTCAAAACACTGATTTGACACTATCGCGTGAAAGAATGCGGTTGCTAAACTATTCTATTCAATTTACATTCATTAGTTAGAAATTCGATCCCAGGACTATCAATAAACGATAGGTAGGTATCTGATTATCATAAGAGTTTAGACACATTATTTTAATGAGACCCCTTGTCTGTGTTTTGTTTTTCAAATTTGGAAACATTTCGTTCGTCAAAAGCGGCAAGCAAAACGACTATTCCGTGTGTTTGAAATAATAGCCCTTCTGCAGTGCAAGTACCGTTCTTATCGATCGCCTATTTTGACATTTATAATCGTCATAATAAATAATAAAAAATATCTATCTATGTAATGTATATAATTTATTAAATATATCAGTCATCTAGTACCCATAACACAAGCTTTGAGTAGCTTACTTTGGGGCTAGATGATGCTGTGTTGATCGTCCAGCATTATTTATTTATTTATTTATAATTCGTTAAAAACTGTTTTATCAAGGAATTTGAATATAATCCATTGTTGAAACCATTTTTCCCGAATTTTTGACGATTCTAAATGTCAATTAAGCGATCGATAAGAACGATACATGCACTGCTGCTGGGGTATTATTACAATATGCACAGCGCATACCCTATGTCGCTTCATCGACATTCTAGTGATGTCCCTGCTTCACATTCAACTAGTGTTGTTATATTGACATGCAGTGATGTGCATTATTCAAGCTCTCGTCCACATTATACTACTAGGTATAGTGTAACTTAACAAGACATTTCACTAAGGCTCTAACCACATACCACCATGACTTTACCTACCATAAAATATGCTCCGTGGCTTGAGTATGACATAATTATGTTAGACGTTATTTTATTATAGGTTATGTTAATGTCGTTTAAAAATCGCTATTTACGGGTGAAATCGCTATTTGTGTTTTGGGCATGGACAGCCGATTAGCCACGGCAGCCTCAGCGCTGAGGTCCAAAATTCTATCATTAAACATGGTCAATCGGAAGACAAATACAAAAGTTAGTCAAATAATCTATTTTCTCCCTGACTGAATGCAAAATAAAGATGTTACAAAACACTCCGTTACACTCAATATCAAAAAATCTTTTTTAATTCAATCACATGGATCACTTTGAAATATCACTTATGGATTTTAAACGTCACTTATGCTGGATCTTTCAAGAACACATTAGGCACTCCGAAACACTGCTCTAGCATACGCTGTAAATCCATTTTAACTGCAAACCCAGCGTGTTATGGCTCATTTTACATTAAGAACTATGCGGAGTAGCACAGCCCTGATTATACCGTTGGACGATGTTTAACGCCTGAACCCCTTAAGGAGTACGAGAGTACGGGAAAAACTAACAATGTCGTACCGTTTACATGACAAATTGCAACAGCTATTAGCGGTCACGAGCTCGCCTAGGATTAGGGCTGGTCTTTACCTGTATTTCGAGTAGGTTTTGTTGCAATAGAGCTCTTTGTGAAGAGCTTGTTGGGGAAGTCACTAACATGCTTATAGCCTACTCCTGTCAAGCAGCGTTGCTGCGAGTTTCAATTTGAAAGATGTGGGTGCGGTTAAATTACAGGCACTAAGGCCTTGACAACACCTAATATTTCTCTCGCTCGCACGATTCGACATTATGAAAGATGTAAAATCACTAAATACAATTTTAAAAATCGCAAACAACCATTTTGTGTGCAATCACATTGCACACAGTTTAGTAAAAATTTGACTTCGATTGATGCAAGTTTTCCTACTCAAAAGTTTGCTTATGTACGAAAACTAGAAAAGCAAACTTTTAAGTAGGAAAACTTGTTCCGATCAAAATGATTTTTTTTACTAAACTGTGCGCAATGTGATTTCACACAAAATGGTTGTTTGTGAATTTTCGAAAATGCATTTAGTGATTTTATATCCTTCAACAAGTCAAAACGTGCGAGCGAGAGTCACATTAGCTCTTGTCTTCACCGACGCAGGACAGCACTTAAAAAGTATTTTCCTAAAAACATAAACAACGAGGAAGGCAATAACTTTCATCATCATCATCATCCACAGTAGGACTTCACCCACTGCTGGGTATACCTACTCCCTCACTCGTCACACTAACACTGGTAGCCATCCTTAGTTTGTGCCATCTACCACGATCCTGTGCCTGTCTACTGTCTTGCTGCATATTGTCATCTTGTCTCACGCGTCGCGTCGTCTCAAGATTCGTTGATCGAAGCGTCTGAATCACTACATAGTATAAAACAAAGTCGCTTTCTCTGTTCCTATATCCCTATGTATGCTTAAATCTTTAAAACTACGCAACAGATTTTGATGCGGTTTTTTTTAATAGATAGAGTGATTCAAGAGGACGGTTTATTGCGGATATGTATAATACATGCATGATATAGTAGAAAAACAATGTGCACCCGTGCGAAGCAGGGGCGCGCGGGTGGGTCGCTAGTTAGGTAATATATTAGGCCAATTTAAGAATACAATACCCTAGTAATTGTTGTTGATATTCTAACAAATAAATAGCTCCAAGTGAATCGACACCAAACAAAGGGCCCGAAGAAGAAACACTATATCAACTTATAACTCCCGAAGTCCAAACGCTCAAAATCGCTTGCGTTGCTCCTGATGGCAGCAGCCCTACTAGTACCTATAAGGGCAATGGAGATTGTTATTCACGTCGCGGAAAACGCCTTTTGCCGTAAGGAGCTGAGGCGGTCCCTTTAGGGGTGCCACACCGTATCCGCATGGAGCCTTACATCATGAGTAACTGGTTCAATGTAGTCGTGGCAAGCCTTCGGAGCTATCATCATCATTCAGTTGAAAGTCTCTTGCTGGATATAGGACGCATAGGTTTCCAGAGCGACAATCTTGTATGGACCAATCGGCAAACTTTACTATACGTTTGATTTTCAATCTAGACGGAGCGGAGGGTTTTTTTTGAGGACTTCTGTTTTGCCCAACCGCACTCGGAGTTGTTAGCTCGCCCATTGCTGCGTCTTCCTGCCTGCGTTCTTGCAGAGCCTTGATAGCAGCTAAGCCTACTATATATTCTCTTGCCAACTCTACCTACCAACTACAATCACGTAACTTTTGTTGCAATCAAAATCCGGTTGCTTATGTCAATTTTGGCAGTTTTGCGATCACGTAGATAGTAGCTTTGAATGCAAACAGAAACGGATTGTAATTGAAACCCATCTTTGACAAGGAACTATTGAAACAAGAATGTAAATATCATGAAATAGGGATCACGTAATTTGTATTTGTTTGAAACGACTATGGTGTTGTATCAGAGAAAAAAACAGCTGTGCCTTAGTGACAAAAACAAACAGGAAACTAGTCATGAACGCTTTCATAGGTTCTTTTCCATCTCGATGCAAGAGGTTAGCAAAGGCTACAAAATATTTCTCAGGGAACTCAGCTTGAAGTAGGTACGTAAATACCGCAGTGAAAGAAACACTTACAAACCAATAAATTACTCTGCATTTCATTGTCTTTCTGCTATGCGCTTCGGACATTCATTGGACTGTAAAAACTACGATACAAAGTACGAGAAAGCGATTCAGAAAGAAATGCTAGACAAGCAGACCCTTGCAAAGCGGTCTTCGATAAATGGTTATCGAAGCTATAAATTATAAAAGACTACGTTTGAACACAATCGCGGGGACCAAAGAGTAGGTACACAATAACTACTAAGACCGGGGACTAATTTTATTACGAACTAGCTGCGCCCCGCGATTTCACACGCGTACTTTTAAATCCCGGTAGGTATTCCCACGGGATAAAGAGTAACAAACATCCAAACTTTCACATCTATGATATTAGTAGTAGTGTAGTTTAAGTTTACTGTATATTTTCACTGTGTAGGTACAATAAAGAATAAAGAAAGAAAGAAAGATAGTGTGATGAATTTTGACATTTATGGCGATAGATAACGTTCGACCTTTGTTGATAGGGATACGCAAGGGGATACGATAGGTACATCAAAAGATACGTGACTTTTTTTTACAGTCATTATACGTAAAATCCTTTTCCGCTACTACTTTCTCATTATTCCTCCCATTTCGAAGATATATTTCAATCGAAACACGCATAGGTATCGAGGCGCACCATAAACAAACAATAATGAGTAAACGCATTCTCGATATCCATTTGTCTGAAGTAAGAACGCTTCGACCGAATAAATATTAAAGCCATCAGCACATCTCGCACGGCAGTGGGTAAAGAATGTATTGACCGCGGTAAAAAGATATCTATATTTTGTATCTCCTTATCGGCTACTAAGTAGCTGTTCCTACTACTTACTAAGACTCAGTCAGCCGAAGAAAAATCATAGCCTGCAATCTGACCATTATCTGAAGCTAAAGCTAAAGGAGAGAGCACTGGTGGGCTGGTACTTCTTAATAACGGCTATTTGGCAATTTATTTTGTGTGTGTGTGAATTAATGTCCTAGACGAGACAATCCTCAGACAGTGAGAGGCAATCTTGGCCCATTGCCTATGTGATGCACTAATGGCACCTACCATGTAGGTACCTAGTTCTTGTGGCCGAAAAAGTTGGTCCACTCTGGCAGCCGTAATTATGTTGTTACTAGGAGATACACTTACCTACATGCTATAACCGGAAGAGTGAGGCCATTCCGACAAATTAACGCTACCTACGTGCTATTTCAATTTAGCCTTTTTACAAAACATTTTTATCACAATCTCAATCGATAGATAATTATTATCGATTCCCCGTGAATGATTGATGCGCCAACGTTGAATGCAATTTGAAATCATTGCTCCAATGATTTATTACAATGCTTGCAGTTCTTTTGCCGTTGCGTCATTGTCTGCGCAATTTATGAGATGTGCCATGGAATAAATAACTTGCACGAAGTTTTTATTGAAATATTACAAGAATAAACGTTAGTGCAACCCGCAAGATAGGTATAGCTAACACATTGACAGAAATTAATAACTGTGGCTTTTCTATCGGAATTTTAAAATGGATTTATAGGTTTGTTAGTCATTATTTTCGTTATAAATCTTATCTGTCTTGAAATCAACCAGTGTCAATACTGAATTATTTATTAATGTGGCCTACAAACTATTCATGATGCAATTCCCTGCGGCAATACATAAAAATTATGGGCAAAGCGGTCACACTTCTCACTGAAGCGTTCGAGACAGCATACCGACAGATGTGGAATAAACTGGACTTATCTGTTCAACAGATCCAAAAAAAAGAAAAGGCTTCACGACTTAATTCCCTAGGCACGGTTGATATCCCCTCAGATCTCTGAGTACCAAATACTAACTCCAGATTCGTTGATAAGGAGGTAGTCAAAGATATGTCCAAAAATATCATTACAATGTCCATCCATGCGCAGTAATAAAAATAAATACCTTTATCTTGTATGGAATAGTTTATTAAATAATATTTAGATTATAATAATTAAATGATTAGTTCCGCATCAAGTCCACAATCACGTTGAACTGTCCCTTTTCCAGATCACACGCCACTTGGAAGCTCCATTTGTCAGAATGACACTTAACCTGCGACGTTTTCTGAAAAAACACATTGATATTAAATGAAAAGTCAGTGTTCACGAAATCTCCGAAACTAGGTTCAGACGACCTGTGGCGCAGCGGGCGAGTCCGCCTGTGACGCAAGAGGTTGCGGGTTCGATTCCCGCCTCGGAACTTTGTGTACGATCTGCGGAAATTTGTTCCGTTGGTCTGGGTGTTTTCTATGTATAATAAAAAATATCTATCTATGTAAGTATAATAGTACTTGAATTGAAATCTGCGCGGGTGAAACCGCGGGGCACAACTAGTAAACAATAATGTAATAATAATGCTTGTCTATGTGCCTAATGCGAATCGTGTGTACACGAGCATTGTACATTTGAGGAGCATTATCAGTAGTTAGTTACCTTGCATTAATTTACCACAGAGGGTCTAGATACTTCTACTTCACTGCAATACAAAATACGTACCAGTATTTTAACCGCTTGTCTTGTGTGCGGGTCCCATTCGACCCTGTGTCCTACGACTGGGGGTCTGACAGGCCCCGTGCTTTGTCCCGCGCCTACCCTCCAAACCGCCCAAAGCGCGAAGCCGTTGATGAGCTGCGATTCTTCTGATTCTGATAATGTTTCACTGTGAAGCATAAAATATGTCAGTTACAGAACAAAGCTATATAAATTAAAATGACTCTTATTACAAAGACATAAGGGCTAGCATTTTATAGCCTGACGCATATCCGTCTGTACAACCATCCCGCTTTCTGAAAGCTCGATCAACACTAATCGGCTGTCAAATCACTTTTTTTTTTATACAACTAGCTGATGGAACAAGCAGATGGCCCACCTGATGTTAAGTGGTAACCATCACCTATAAACAAAACATTGCCCCGTAGGTCACGCACAATAGGAACGTGCCCTACCATGCACTGCCCTGCGTCCATCAACTTGAGGCATACAGATGTTAAGCCTCATGTGCCTGTAATTACACCGGCGACCACACTCTTCAAACCGAAACACAGCGTTGCTGCTTGGCGGCAGAAAAAGGCGTGGTGGTAGTACTTCCCCGGACGAGCCCTTCACAAAGAGCTCTACTACTCTTACTTACTTTACACTTGCTATTTCAGCTTTCGTGCTTTACTTCAAATCAGATAAAGATAGCAAGTGACTTGACAGCCGACTAGTGTTGATCGCGCTTTCAGAAACCGGGGATAATTCATTTGTCATTCAGTAACAATAGAATAATTACTGTTTTTAAAATTACCGATGTCTGGCTAAATATGTAAACTAGCTGCCGCCCGCAGTTCCACCCACATGGTAGTGATTGCTGACATCCGATATTTAAAGCAGTAGTATTACTTGTATTGGACTCCTGGGCCCTTACCACCATCTCTTGAAGCATTCTTATTTCAATATTACTTTACTTTTTGATCATAAAGCTGACTATGCAGTTGACATAAAAGTAATATTGAATTAAGATGGTGGTACGGGCCCTGTATCCGCATTTAGGGCGCCCACACATAACTGCGAATTCGTTTGAATTCGCAGCGCATCGCAAATATCGAGAGAGAGCAAATATCTGCGAGCTCGCAGAGAGAGAGAGAGCAAGCGGCATCGCATCGCAGTTTTGTGTTGGCACCCTTAAGACTCTAGGGTGGTCCATAATGCGTGCGGTACCAGTATCAAGGTAAGGAGTTCGAGTGGGTACTCACGTCATAGTGTATGTGCCGTCAGCGGCATAAGTCTGCTGCAATGCTCTGAAGTCTATCTCCAGTATCTTCCTCGGATCCCCTCGGCTCTTGCAAGGGTACTCCCACAGTGGCTGAGCCTCGATCTCTGCGTCGCTTATAATGCGGGAGCTCTAAAAACAAACAAATGTAAAAAAAAACCAGTTACCAAAAATACCAGTTTCAAATATTACACACTAGTTGCGCCCCGCGGTTTCACCCGCGCCATTTAAATCCCGGTATTCCCACGGGATAAAAGTAGCCTATGTGCTATTCCAGACTATAATGAATTTCTCTGCCATGTTTCATCCAGATCCGTTCAGCCGTTCCGGCGTGAAAGAGTAACAAACATCCATCCATCCATTTATCCATACTTACAAACTTGCGCGTTTATAATATTAGTAGGATAGAAAGTGAGTGGTAGAAGAAAATGCACTTAGTGAGGGTTAAGGGCAGGAAGTTTTTTTTTTTTTTTTAATCTATTTTTTAAGGAACTTGCGTCATTGCCATGACGATGTCAGCTCCATCGTATCCTCTCCTTTAGTTGATGATCATGACATTTAAAACATTTAGAGAAATCTAGGATCCAATATATTTGATCAAAGAGAAAAATGATAAAAAATTCTAAATGAAAACCAGTGCTGTACAAACATGAGTATTGCCTGAACTGTACGTACATAAATAAATATTCTGTTCTCACATTGTATGTTTAAGGTGAAAAAGAGGGAATGCGGAGAGGCCTTTCTACAGGGCATTTCCCAGCAGTGGTACATAGAAGGCTAAGTAATAAAAAAGTGGTAATAGTAATAAAATGGCTAGAGACATAATTTTAGGTAGGTACCTGTATACGCAAAATCTATCGTGTGTTTAGAGCGGGATTTTAATATTAGCATTATGTATTTATATAATATCGATCTATTGTAGGTATATAACGGAATTTTTTTAGGCAAAAAAAATACGTTTTACTTGTTAACTTTAGGCAAAGATAGCCAGTGGGCCATGGGGCCACGTGACCGTTTCCTTCTCAAAAAAAAGGTTTTTTTAAAGGTTTAAAGGTATAAACTCACTTCAACAAGATCGTCAAACACCGACATATTGATCCCCTCACACTTCTGTAATGGAACCCTTATTTTATGCAAATCTTGAAACTCCACCGGCATCGCCCAGAATTCAAAACCTTCTGGAACTATCGACAAATCATCCCTCAAACTACCCCTAAACTTATAAAGCAGGTAAGCTACTTTTAGGTTCTCCCAAGGCAGTATTGCACTGGTAAAGTTTGGGTCACAAATGACATCGGTCACTTCTTTAAGAATGTCATCGTTAACATCAGATATTATTTGTACGTTTTCTATACAATTTTCCTTTACATAATCTTCTATTATCTGTAAGTAAAGCTTTCTATCTTCAACGACGTATACTTTTTTAGCAATTTTCGCTGCAAACAGACCTCGCAAATTACTGCCGTTTATATCTAAAACGGTTGAGTTTTCCGTCAACATCTCTTTCAGATAATTCACGAAATCGAACGATCTCTTGTTATCATTGAGGTAAGAAACGTGTGTTCGCGATAAGGCCATGTGCACACCGCATTCGCAAATCGGTCGTTTATAAAGTACAGTTTGCCCATCGTCTAGATAGAACCACAGTGAGTATTCGTCTTGGCACGACACGAGTGTTGCTTCAGTGTCTTTCTTTAAGTCAGATTCCTTAGGTAGGTAGTACACTGCTTGCATCCAATGGTCTCTCCACGGGATAGAGTCCTGCGGTCGTTCGGACGAGAGCTTAGCATCAGGGTGACTCCACCAAGGCGCGCAACTGAGTACAATCTTGCCTGTAAATTAAGATGGAATCAGCACAGAATATAATGCATCTACTTTGGTATGCTATAAGCCTTATAAGGTATTGGCTAGTAAAAGCAACTAGTATGACATAAGATTGTGTTTAAATAACGTTTTACAACTAACCACAATACCTAATAAAATATTATTTTGATCCTTAAAAGAAAGTTTCCCATATTAAGTATCACTTACATGCAAACTTGTTTAGATGTTAATTTTTTGCCAAAGGTAGCCAGACAGTGAATCATTGATTGCGATTTTTCACAATAATTCAGTGATTTATAAACATGTTTGTTCTTAATAAAACATCATATCTTAGAAAATTAATTACCTTCTGTATCCATATTGAGCTCCCACCACATATATACCATCTGCGCCTTCCCACTGGCACCGACAGTGAACGCTTGTTTCACTGTCCTTTTGAAAGGCAGGGGAGTCTTTCCGGACCAGTCGTAGTAGAAAACTGGAATCTGGTCGGACAGCTCACGGAACGAAGATCGTGGCAGTTGGGAGAGTTGGAGATCATGAACGGCGGCTGAGCCGGGGCATTCTTTCATCTGTAAATTTTACTAGCATCTGAAACACACTGAGACAGCTTCACGACTTTGATCCCCAGGCACGGTAGATATCTCATCGGATCTCTTGGTACCAAGTACTAAACTCAAGATTGAGGATGTCTAAGGTAGTTAAAGGTACGTCCAAACATTACATTTGGCACATACCCACATTTTGCAGTAGTTTGTATTCCATATGTGACTGGTTGCAAGCCCTTCGCTGCTGTTAAAATACAAACTGATTTTCTCACTATTTCTTTCACCATAGTTACGTATTTCAGCGTTTTCCAAAGTTCACCCCCTAAGTGGGTTATCTACTATACATATAATATGTAAGTGAGTGGCGCGCCGACTATGTAGATTTTTTAATAAAGTACCTACCTACCAATAAAGAAAGGCTAAAGAAGTTTCAAAAAATATAACAAACAATACAAAAAGACAGAAAAACATAAAAAACACTAACAATGTTTGAGGCCAATTTGACAAATCAAATCAATGTATAAATCAAAACGTGCACGAGAGAAGCCGCAGTTTCAGCTAGTTTATAATATTTGTTTGTAAATTAATATTTTTTTTTTTTTTTTTTTATTAACTCCTCTGTATCTTGCAATCTGCCCATGCGGGCATTGAGCTAGAGTTTGGTCTATTTTCTTTTTGCGGACATGTATGGAAAACGCCCTATAGCGCTTCCATTTTGATTTCTTTATTCCTTTATTAGGTCTTGAGGGGCTCTCCTGTTTAATCTTTTAAATGAAGTGGTATTTTTCATCAAGTGCTTAGCCAATACGTTTGGATGATTCTCTAGACGTTTTGCATATGATCTAGACGTTTTGCATATGATGCAAATTAATATAGTATACTCTTATCTATTCTACATGTATGTGATAGCTAGTCATAATCCCCACAGAAATATTTTCTCTATTCCGTGATAATCCCCAATACCTAGTCCTTGATGTGATAGAATTGTATGTGACTGTTAATAACAAACATGCTCTTGTAACAAAGATTGTACCTTTTGGGGGGTTTCAATAGTAAAATCCAGTTTAGGCACAACAAAGTCACCCACTTTATTCCAACTCTGTAGGGTCTGACATTCCACCACTTGTGCATAGATAATAGCGGAGTCAGGAACCACTATGCAATCCTCTTCAAGTAGATAGTTATGTGCATGTGAGAATGTTGATAGAGCTCCTAAAAGTATGTTTGACAATGGATAGATCTGTTCTGATTATCTGGTAGCTGCATTTAAGTCATGATCGAGTTATGCATCTGTTTATGATTTAAATGCAGCTACCTCTCAGCCCTAGACCTAAAATAAAACCTAGCATAAACCAAGACAAGCTTATCCCAAAAAAGGTTTTCTTCCAGAAATCCTTTGAGGCAAAGAAAGGTTGAAATATAAAATGGTAGTTATTGAATCCTGAGTGTAGTGAATTTCAAGAGCTCTTTGTGAAGGGTTTGTCTGAGGAAATACTACCACCACACTTTTTTATGAAGGGTTTGTCTGAGGAAATACTACCACCACACTTTTTTCAGTGTTCAGTATTATTGTGTTTTAGTTTGAAGGCTTAACATCTGTATGCCTCAAGTTGTTGGATGCAGCGCAATGCATTGTAGGGCATGTGCCTATCGTGGGTGACTTATGAGGCAATTATTTGTTATGGGTGATGATTGGTTTATATCCTTCCACTGTTGCCTGGAAGAGATCGCTCTCAGCGATAAGGTTGCCCATTGTTTTGCCTTTTTTGTGTATGCTGTAACCCTGTACTATGTCTATCTATCTATCTATCTATGATTACCACTTTACATCAAGCGGGCCATCAGCTTGTTCTATCCGCTAGTTGTATAAAAAACCTTACCTTCCCCAATCAGCTCAGTATCAAACACCTCAGTAACCAGGATATTTGCTTTCTCCTTCATATCACCATCCAATCCAACTGTGATATCTGTAGATCTTTTTGGAATAACACTTATTCTATCAGCAACACCATTCCTTTCTAAGATCTTGATACAGCACTCGGCCATTGGTTTGAAGGCTTCACATGCTGTTATGGAGTCGGCTCCACAGTGTACTGCCATTATGGAGAGTAGACCAGTTCCTGTGCCTGAAATGTTGAAAAACAAAGTGTTCAATTAAGGTAAGTATGCTTACTACTGCAAAATGTGGGTATGTGCCAAATGTAATGTTTGGATGTACCTCTGACTACCCCCCTTAGACTTCCTCAAAGAATCTGGAGTTAGTGAGATCTGAGGGGTTAAGGCGAACACTGAACCTACACTCTAGGTACAGCAGGGGTAAACTATGTATCATTAAAAAAAATTATGCTTACTAACCTATATCCAAAACATTGGCTTTCTTTCCATCTTGGTGCATTTTCTCAATGGCAAGTTGCAAAGCTCTATAGTACTTCTTGTTTCTCTCAGAATCATGCAGCATATCGGCAAAAGATGATCGTGCTATTTCCTGATGAAAATCATAATCCTCGTCTTCTACGTCCCACTCCGTACTTCCTGTTAGGGGGTTTCTTTTTTGCGTAAACACTTTCATTTTCGTTTCGGTCTGCTTTGCAACACTTTTAAACCTGGAAGTAAGGCATACTCTCAGCGAGCGAACTTAGTAAAAATTGATACTGCAATTTGGTTACCTCTAGGTTACGGAAAATCGCATACCTTTGATTTACCATATATTTGACTAAAAAATTACGTCTAAGCTTTATAACTGAAACCAAACTCATGAAAGCACATTCTATGCTTTTGTATTCAAAACAAACATTCTTATTTCTTCCAACAACCAAACTCTTGATCAAAAACAAAAAATCTAAAAACAATAAACTTCTAGGTTATATTGACATGAATTACTGACATTGACATTGACAATTGAATTGATGGAATTGATGCGTTGAAGTGGTGTGTGGGTGGCTGCCAAGGAATTTGGATACTACGTTCCTAAGTGGCTGCCAAGAAGGGCTGCCTGTTCATCACTAATAAAACATAGTTAATGTATGTGTGTATGTATGTACATAATATGTATAAACATATTACGTATTTTATTTTACTTACATTTTTATATTTAGGCTTCTGGATGCGATTTTTTTTTGCGTTGTTATAAACACTCATTGATCATTCATTGGTTTCTCTGTCTACACATTCAACCTCAGAAGAACAATCCTAATTCAACGAACATCATAGTACATACTTTATCCAAGTTGAGCATAAATTACTAATTAATGTACCCATAAACATCAACAACATACAACAATAACATAACATGGATAAGTAAATTTATCCATGTACACACCTTGTATGTCCCATGTTACCTTTATTCATCCATCCAAATTCATACAGATATTATCTGTGTACCAACGACAGCTGACAACTTTTTTTAAATTGGCAGGTTGTGCCCTAAATGTCAGTTGAATCATTCATCTTTCATTAGCGACGTTTTTCAATCATGGCGGCCTCCGTCGGTAGGATTTGTGGGGCACGACTTTTCAAAAATTACGGGATAGTTGGACCCCAGGTACAGAAAACAGTGATAAGATATTAAGCGATTCATTATTTATACGAATACATATCGTTATAGTGCCCGATAAGTTAAAAGTATGTGCAAAATGTGAAATTGAAAACGTCAAGGAGAAGTGCTGTATTTTACCAGCTTTCGTAGTTTCCTTGAGGTTTCGTCCAGGCTTACGTAATTTCATAGTTAACCAGGAGTTTTAGTATTACAATTAAAAGTATAAGTGAAAAAAAAAATATTCACGGACGAGTGGTAACCTATTCCTCATTATGTAACCATTACAACATGAAAATCTAAAGGTGAACTGTATTTACAGGTGTCTCACTTATCCACCAATACGCAAGGATGGACTAAGAGTAGGAAATTGGTAAGCCATAACTACAACATTCTGTTCCTAACACAAATACCCTTGACATTGTAAAAAGCTTGCAAATTACCCAAAAAATTCCACAAATTCAGATTTTTCCTTCTAGCATGTCATGATCAGTATATATAAATCAGTTTATTATTCGAAAAACAACTAAAGGTTATATTTTCTAGTTTATTTTCAAGCAATTAGTATTGCTTGACTTAAAGCACTTCCGAACCCGCAGTTTCTATCAACACTTGGAGTGGTGGGTGGTGGTGTAGGGGCCCTCTTGTTCGCCCTTGAGCAGTCGGTGCAGGCATCCGGCAGTGAGGCTCATCCACCGCATCAGCCATGGACCCATGATGGCTGGTTTAAATCCCTCGACCATGCCAGGTATTTATAATATAATTTTATTTATTATTAAACATTAATGAGGCTAGCATGTTTTACTGGTTACTAAAATTCCTTGCCAGAGTAAAATTAAGATTGGATTGAGTAAATGTTCTTTAGCCAATAGACCGTGATTATTAGACATTCAAATCAAATCAAAATATGAAAATATGTTTATTTTGGAACAAATCAAGGAACAATGTTAACAAGAAAACGATAATGCTAGCAGAAGTTTCAGACATTGAATAGATAATATGATACTCTGGGTTTCTTTAAACTTCCAACTTTGCTACCTTCCAACTCTAAGTCCAATTTTCAAGGTTGATTGAATCCATTAAACCAACTTTTTGAACACTGGATTTTTTTTCACTGAATTTTCTGTCCATAGAGTTACTTTTTTGCGTTTTTCAGAGCCACATTAAAAAACAAAAAATTGATTAGAGTATACACCTCATCCCAAACTACACTGTTTTTCTATAATTTCTGAGCTCCATTATTATTACTGTTACAAGAATGGATTTCTAGTGAGCTTTTAACTTTTCTACATACCTAATAATAATAAACTCTACAAACACTTGTCTTAATCTAAATAGGTACAGTAAATAATAAAAAATTATGGTTGCGTGTTCCAGTGTGCGGCGCGGATACGAAGTGTACAAGCAAGTGTGCAAGGCGTGCCATTCACTACAGTACATTGCATTCCGTAACCTAGTCAATGTGACCCACACAGAGGCAGAGGCCAAGGCTGAGGCTGCTGATGTAAGTTTTAACTTTATGGTACAATAATTATATATTTAACTAGTTGCGCCCCGCGGTTTCACCCACACAGATATAAATCCCGGTATTCCAATATTATAAGTTTCATCCAGATCCGTTCAGCCGTTCTGGCGTGAAAGAGTAACAAACATCCATACTTATAAACTTTCGCGTCTATAATATTAGTAGGATGTAGTATTTAAATATTTATTGTAAGTAGATTTAGTGCGCGTCACGCAAAAATAACGCCGGAAGGAGGGGGTTGGCGCGTGTATATTCTATGAGCACACTCATGTCCACTGTTTTCCAGCGTTCTTTTTGGTCGACGCGACTAACCCTATTCAGATCTGTGGTTACCTACCTATTAAATTAATTTCAGTGCTGCCACCTCACTAATCACTGTCTAGCTGTCGACTCAAAAAAGACAATAAATATGTACTGTAGTGATAAAAATCAATTTTATTCTAAGCTTCATCTCAATTGGTCTCAGAGTGTTACACTGATGATAAAACAAACATCTATCTATACTTTCTTAACTAGAAAATTTATTTAGGTTTTGTTAAATTCTGATGTGGGTGTGGCAAGATGGGGTATTTCAATGGTGCAATGCAATACTCTAAACTTTAATTTTAAACTTATATGATTAAAAAAACAAGCACGCACCACCTTAACCACCACCAAACACCTTACGCTTTTCGCTATTCATTTACATACATGCATTACAAAGATATTCGAGAGCACTGGTGGTCTAGTGGTAGCAGCCCCACCTTCCGTTCCTAAGGTCGTGGGTTCAAAACCGGTCGTGCACCAATGAGTTTTTCTGTTCAAAAATGTATGTGCGCAATGCCAGTACTCTCAAACGGTGAAGGAAAACATCGTGAGGAAACCGGCATGTTGTAAAAACCTAACAAGTTCTATAACATGTGACAAGTGCTCGAAAGGAGCCTCTTGAGGCGCACTTAAAATCCTTTCACCACACTGTTTCGAAAGAAACTAGTGACACGATAAGAAGAAGCCAAAGATATTTAATTGGTACTAAAAGCCGGACTAGGTTATCTGTATCCCGGCTGCCAGGCTCACTTTATTAATTCTATGCTATTGACACACGTACACCACGATGTTATCCAACGAGAAGCCCAAAAAAGCCTTCTGGAAGCTTCTAGCAGTCATTTAAAACCATGAAGGACGCAAAATAGGCTACAACTTTTATTCAATATCTTAGAGATTGGCAACACAGACTCCTTTGTCGTAGTGTAGATGGTCTTGATAATATTTTTTATGCATAATTCATTATAGTTAGAATAATAGAAAATACTTAATTGCACATTCTACTAATATTATCCTACTAATATTATAAACGTGAAAGTTTGTAAGAATGGATAGATGGATGGATGGATGTTTGTTACTCTTTCACGCCGGAACGGCTGAACGGATCTGGATGAAACTTGGCAGAGAGTTAGATTATAGTCTGGAAGAACACATAGGCTACTTTTTATCCCGTGGGAATACCGGGATTTAAATCTGCGCGAGTGAAACCGCGGGGCGCAACTAGTAAGAACGCAAAAAACTACTGGCCAAATACAATGGGCAGTCTTATCGCTAAACAGCGATCTCTACCAGACAACCGTTGTTGACAAAAATTGGACATAAGCCTCCCTTATACATTTCCATTGCAGGCTGAACGATTTTTGCCATCCCCGTCCGCCGACTTCCCGCGGTATTTACAATACACGATTCTATGCTAAACCGAAAATAATGTCTTCTTCAGGTTATGATCAAGGATGGTCCAGATGAAGAGGGCAACTACTACGAGAGGCCTGGCAAGCTCTCCGACTACTTCCCGTCGCCCTATCCCAACGAAAATGCGGCCCGAGCGGCCAATAACGGTACGTAACAATCGTAATGGCCAGACCATTACGATTGTATCGTTGATCTTGGTCTGGGCACTTCACACAGCTGTTCATGTTCGCCTATTTGTTCAATTTCGCCAATAAGAACTATGTGTGTGATTTGAAGTGACTATTCGCCTATATGTGCCTACTTTCCTCGAACAAGGCGAATACGCAAATACACGTAGAGTATACCGTTGTTCGTGGCTGTAATGTGGGCGGCGAGTTCGGAGTAGGACTTCTGGAAAATAAAACCGAATAATGTCCAAAAAAATACGAATAGCATTCTTGCAATATCTAAACGAATAGTCCTAGAGACAGTGTGTGTAAAGCCAGATTAGCCAGATAGTGCCAGATTTTTATGAACTTGAGTGATCACTTAGTGAAGCACGAGAAAAACTCTTCTCTGTCTCGTGCCTCACTAAGCGCGCGGCTAAGTGATCACGTAAGTTCATACATATCTGGCACCGGGGTAAGACACATTCATTCATAAAGTTACCTAACATTCTCGATTGAAAAGCGTGATCTTGGAATGATACATGCTTCCGTCAGATTTCTCCGGATTTAGGTATTGAAATAATGACGTAAAATTAAGGAAATTATTTATTTGGTATTCTGGGCATAGATTGGGTCCTATTCTCCAGGTAACCGGGTAAATTTTCGTAATGCTTTTGACCACAACTTAACTGATTGCAATTTTACATAACTTCATTCTGTAATTTTACTTATCTTCAAAAATGTTCAACTGTGCGAGCGAGATAGCGGCGTGCCGTATGCTGCCCTCTATTTCAACGCTAGGCGCTCTCGTATGTAATAGGTTTCTTATCATGTATATAACATACATGATAAGAAACCTAGCTGAAAGCTAGCTGTTGTTTTTCGGTTTTCCACTAAATTCTTCCTACTAATATTATAAACGTGAAAGTTTGTAAGCATGGATGGATGAATGTTTGTTACATTTTCACGCCGGAACGGCTGAATGGATCTGGATGAAACATGACAGAGAGATAGATTATAGTCTGGAATAGCACATAGGCTACTTTTTATCCCGCGGGAATACCGGGATTTAAATCTCTAACGCAACTAGTGCATGTTATAAGTTGTTGGTTTTCGGTTTCCCACTAAATATATAAATAAATGTTCCAGGTGCCTACCCCCCGGACTTGTCGCTGATCAGTTCAGGGCGGCACGGCGGCGAGGACTACATATTCGCGCTCCTCACCGGCTACATGGACCCTCCAGCCGGCATAGTGTTGCGTGAGGGACAGAACTACAACCCCTACTTCCCCGGTGGAGCCATCTCTATGGCACAAGTATTATATGATGAGGTGAGTCTACTTGGTGAGCGGACTGGTTTCCCCAACTAGGCCGCAGATGGGCCCTTTTTGCGTGTCGGGTGATGCATGCTAGCTACCCGATGTCCTCCAGGAAAGCCAGCAGCTCGCTGATGCTGGTGCAGGCTTCCCCAGGCGTCTTCGGTGCTGAGGTGAGTATCTCTTTTATTCATATTGGTAAGCGCTCCATTAGCTTAACAGACTAAAGAGTTCGGAAGAGTACTGGTGGTCTAGTGGTGGCGTCGCCTTCAGATCCTAAAGTGGTGGGTTCAAAAACCGGTTGGTCATCAATGAGTTTTCTGTGGAGAAATGTACGTGCAAAATGCCAGTACTCTCAAACGGTGAAGGAAAATACCATGAGCGAACCGGCATGTTGTATAAAACCTAATGAGTTCTATAACATAACATGTGTCAAGTGCTCGAAAGTAGCCTTTTGAGGTGCACTTAAAATTATTTCAACCACACCGTTTCGATAGAAACTAGTGGCACAACAAGGAGAAGAACAGACCGTTTTGTCTTTTGCTGTCTCTTTTCGTTGGAATGAAACTGACAGTGACAAAGTGTACTCTATAGAGCCACTACCTATAAAACAAAAATAGAGAATACCTAATAGAAATGAATCTAAAATGGCGTTGTAATCTCGCCATTAAAACTTCTTACGAGCGAGTGTGATTGATGAGCCAATTTAGATTATTTTTTCATAGAAGCATTATAACATTTACCCCCGGTTTCTGAAAGGCCGATCAACACTAATTGGCTGTCAAGTACCTTGCTATTTCAGCTTTTACTTCAAATTAGATAGAGATAGCAAGTGACTTCATAGCCGATTTGTGTTGATCGGCCTTTCAGAAACGGGGTAAATGTTATAATGCTTCTACCTATGAAAAAATAATCTTAATTGGCTCACTTTTTTTTGTAAATACATATCGTACTAGTAAGTTGCGCCCCACGGTTTCACCCGCGCCGATTTAAATCCGGTATTCCCACGAGATAAAAAGTAGCCTATGTGCTATTCCAGACTATAATCTCTCTGCCAAGTTTCATCCAGATCCGTTCAGGCGTTCCGGCGTGAAAGAGTAACAAACAGCCATCCATCCATACTTACAAACTTTCGCGTTTATAATAGTAGGATAGTGTCTTGTGTATCTCACGGATTGTAATGATCTATGAATCTAACATATAAATAAATGTTTTTGTCTCGTGTCTTGCTGTTACTAACATTAGTTTTTAGGTTTTTATTTGTATGTACTAACAAGTTGGATTAACATGATCTGAAATAAATGATTTGAATTGTAATGTCCTCAGGCGGCAGAGTACACGGACGGAACGGCGCCCACCGCGTCCCAGCTCGCCAAGGATGTAGCCACGTTCCTGCGCTGGTGCTCCGAGCCAGAGCTGGACGATCGCCGGCTCATGACCATCAAGGCAATAGGCATGTTCTCCATGCTAGCCGCCGTAGTTTACTACATGAAACGGCACAAGTGGTCCTCCCTCAAGTCTAGAAAACTCGCCTACAAACCCGTCTCTAAGAAATAAAACCACTCAAACCTAGCGTTTACATTTAGACAATTTTTTTTCGATAGGCACAGTAACATGTTATTTGTTTATGATTAAATTAATTTATTTTATATATCATCGCGTTTGTTTCCATCCTCAGATCATGGTTACCGATTATTGTATTTTTATCGATGTTATGTTATAATTAGCATTTCGCGATGGCACTGTCAAATTAACTTATGGCTACGATACGTACGTACATTATTGTAGTAGGTGAAATAACTGTGCTTGTGATTTTCGTGGACGTGAGCTGTGAATCAGTGTACAGTTGAATAAACGAGTTATTGAAAATCGAAATTTTTGTTTCTATTTCTTAAGGGTCCGGTGACAGCGGCTCGCAATTTCGAGGTGCGATTGGCTATTATTTCATTTCGGGGAGGTTGTTTGAAAGAATAACTCTAAGAAAAAACTGAAACAGCTTCACGACTTTGATCCCCAGGCACGGTAGATATCCCTTCAGATCTCCCAGTACCAAATAGGTACTAATTCAAGATTCTTTGAGGATGTCTAAGGGGGGTAGTCAGAGGAACGTCCAAACATTACATTTGGCACATACCCACATTTTGCAGTAGTTAGTATTCCATACGTGACAGGTTGCAAGCCCATCGCCGCTGTTAGAATACTAACTGGTTTCCTCACGATGTTTTCCTTCACCGTTTAAGAGCACTGGCATTGCGCACATAAATTTTTCGATAGAAAAATCCATTGGTGCACGACCGGATTCGAACCTGCGACCTTACGATCGGAAGGCGGGGTCACTCCCACTAGACCACTGCTGCTCTTTAGAAACTAACTCTAAAGAAACACGCATAAATACTGTTCGAACACAAATAATATATGGGAAATGTGCTTGAGTCAGAAATCATTTTGGTATTAGGTAAACGTAAGACCAAACATACTAATACCAAAATGATTTCTGATTCGGGCATGTTGTATGAAGTAGGTACATTACATATTATGTTTTTCTGAAAAGTTCTGTGTGAGTAGATAGCACTAAGAGTTTCCTAAGTCCATGGACTACACACACTAACACTACCGTACCGTTACAATAATGTACCCCTAAAAAAATACCCTTCATCATGCAAACCACAAACACATGTTTGTTTTTTCTTATATCCTTTCCTGAGACAGCCTGTATACGTACCTACCCTTCTAGTCTTACCTGTTAGACCTACTGAGGTTTCCGCAAAGCTCTCCTTTTGTACTTTGTTTAGTGCAATAAAGAAATAAATAAACATTCTTATCTGATTCTTATAAAAAAAAATATCCTCTACGAATAACAGAAGGTGTATCCATGTTGCTGAGTACCTTACCTACTCAAAGATTGTAGTGCGTACGCTTACATTAGCTGCAGCAAGGTTGAATGTGCGCGCTGCCGGTTGCCCTAGCTAGTCAAAAACGCTAATCTAGGTCACTGATCTGTAATAAACATGTACTTAATATACTGTTCATAAGATCAGTATCAGTAGGTTCTAGGTCACTGATCTGCCTACATACATTTTGACGACCTCTGTGGGGCAGCGGGCGAGAGTCCGCCTGCGACGCAAGAGGTTGCGGGTTCGATTCCCGCCTCGGAACAATATTGTGTACGATCTGCAGAAGTTTGTTCCGTGGGTCTGGGTATTTTATATATTTAAATAAAAAATATCTATCTATGTAAGTATATAATTTATTAAATATATCAGTCATCTAGTACCCATAACACAGCTTTGAGTAGCTTACTTTGGGGCTAGATGATGCTGTGTGGATTGTCCAGCATTACTTATTTTATTTATTTATTTATTATAGTTAAACAAGTTGTATGGTATGATACAGGGACCTTATGGTTAAAGTACCTAGGATCATGGCAAGATGTAGGAAAAATGATTGAGTGTGTAGGTACATATCGAAGAAAAAAGACTCCAAATCACAATCACAGATTCTTCCCATACAGCCACGTGCCATGCCAATCGAACTTTTATATACTTACACCTGACATTAGCAAGATTGTCTGTCAAAATGACGGAGCCACAAAAATGTGCAAAGAAGAAGACGTATCGTGTTTTTACAAAGAAAAAACAGCTGCTTCGCTTCGCTGCTTCCAAGTTGTTTGTTGTTCTGTTTCTTTTCATTCTGTCTGATTCTGAAGTCAACTCATGAATGCTATTGTGGGGCTATGCCATTTTTGTGAAGCCCATGGACCACGACCAGTATTCTGCACTTTTACCACTGACAATGAAGAGCATATGACAGAGTCCTCCAAGTGTACGGTGCAATGCAATGGATGCACTTCTCTGGGCCCTGCGACAGTCCTAGTATCGAAGGATGGCGATGGAACGATATTCTGCAGCAGGGAAACAGTTCCTAGTGTTGATGTGACGTTGTTTTTGAGGCAGGCGGCTATTCGTAGCATTACTTGCGAGGTAAGAAGTACTTAGGCATTCACTTTTATTCAATGTCTATAGGTACTAAATATGATCTATCTAATGAATTTGTTTAATAATAGAAATAATACACAAATCTTTCAGTGGTACCTATGTACTGAACTGCTTGAAGATAGATGCTATACTTCCAGGTGAGTTGGAGCAAAGAAGGTGGCGCAGTTTTCTTCAGTGACACCTATGGTCATGTCCTAAGCTTCACATTTCAACTGAAAGACACTAGAGCCCGGGGTTTAAAACGATGGTTTTCTATTGTAGTGCTGATGAAAGATAAGATGCTGCTGCTCAATATAGCACCAATACTTTCTGAGCACATGCAGGTAAAGTAAGTTCATCATACTAACTCTACACATAACTTTATTAGATAATGTACCTGGGTAAAAGTATCTATAATATTCAAATAAGTTAAAGTCGCCTCAACTGTTTTGCAGAAAATTTCAAAGGAGTTGCAAGAGCTAGCTGATGTGGTGTATGAGAATGAACAGAAGATCTGCTCACAGAGAGCTCTGAGATTAAGAACTGGAAGGAATGATTTTGGGCAGTCCAGGTCACTTGTGCAGCTGACGGGTAAAATATTTCCTTTGATTTCATACATTTAATCATGAGTCAAAAACCATAAGTGAACTCAAAGCTATCATTGTATGGTTTTATGCCCCTTTAGAGCTCATTGTCATTGAATGTTTCCTTAGTTTTCTCTCAAGAATTTTATTTTATTAAATACTTGACTTTTTATTCAGGAGAGGATGACATCTTCAAGAATTTGCACTCCCATTTTACTTGGATGCTCAAAACTGGTGCACAAACATATAATGAAACCCTTTACTCCAGTCAGGACTTGCTCAGCAAACTCCAGCTGTCTGTGAAGGGGTCCATATTTGAGGCTGGTGCTTGCAGTGTGCCAAGTGAAGAGGATTCCATGCCACTGAGGGCTTTGGAGAGTATGGTGACAATTACTGTGTTTAGGATACTGATGTACTGCACTTTGACGGGTGAAAATGTATGTACTATATTTTTTTAATTCAACATTTATATACTTATCCAATATATTTTCCTTTATCATTGCCTCTTAACCTTGCCCATGCCTGGCTGCCATGGTCTCAAGATATTTACATTATCAATTAGATTTTTATGATTGTTTAAATGCTGTTGTATTTATCTTACAGATTTTCATATCAGCTAGTTGTAGAGATGCCACCTCCATCATCACTGGTCTATCAAGATTACTTCCGGTGATAAACAGAAGCCCTCCAAACATAAAGTTACAGAGTGAGAAGACAACAAAGAACTCTTGTGTCTTAGAGGAGGTAAATGGCTGTTTTTGCTTCAAGTGGGCAGGATCTATTCCTGTTAAATGTAAGTGGACACTATACCTCATGAGTGCTCATGAATTCTATTCTCATGTCTCATGCACTGTTAAATGTAAGTGGAAACTATACCTCATGAGAGAGCTCATGAATTCTAAAATTCTCATGTCTCATGCAATGGGGTTGCAGATTTCCAAAGCCTCACTGCTATCATATTACTTAAAAGATAACAATACATAGGTGTAGGTACATAGCATAATGATTGACGACCTCTGTGGCGCAGCGGGCGAGAGCCTGCCTGCGACGCAAGGCGGGAATCAAACCCGTGACGGGTTTGATTCCCGCCTTGGAACAAATTTGTGTACGATCTGCAGAAATTGTTCCGATGGTCTGGGTGTTCTCTATGTATAATAAAAAATATCTATCTATGTAAGTATATAATGTATTAAATATATCAGTTATCTAGTACCCATAACACAAGCTTTGAATAGCTTACTTTGGGGCTAGATAGTGCTGTGTGGATTGTCCAGCATTATTTATTTATTTATCTATTTTCTTTTCTAGGTCCAATCCTTTTCAATAGGATAGAAAATGCTATGAGAAATGGAAAGCTGAATGATGATGTTTTGCACCAGCAAGTAAAATCGCTGCAGCTTGAATGGCTAGGGTTAGTTGAATATACTATTTTTTTGAATATCCTTGTTATATTTCAGCTGAACTATAACAAAAAAAAATCGTACCTAATAGTGGAAAGATTTCTGTGGCTTATGAGCTGTTGTTTGACCATTTTCTTGTATTTACAGAATATCACGATCAGTGAAAGCAGCTATTGAGTCTTCTGGCTTGAAATCATCAGCAGTTATGAAATTGAAACAAATGTTTGGTGTGACAAAATATGATGAACCACTTCTCAACTTCTGGATGAGTGCATTTTGTAACTAAGCAATAAATGGCACCAGTGAATAAAGGAAATCATCTGTGATATTTAAGTTATATAGTATTTATTTATGTACGCTTATTGACATCAGCACCCTGGGCTCAACAAGCTAGAAGTGTGGTTTCAATGCTAAGAAAATTAGTTGTTCCCCAAAACAAATTATTAAACATTGTAGTTTGAACAGTGTGTGCTCAAGGGCTCACAGATCTCAAGTCCCTGGAGAATCCTGGATCTTCGCAATTCCCTAAAGAATCTTGAAAAGCAGATCAGTAGTGGTCCTAGAATCTACTAAGTACACATTATTTTTTCTAAAAGAAAACTCTTTGTGTTGTGTATCCTATCTGATTAACTGTCTTTTTGAACATATTACAGCAGCAGTTAATTCAGAACTATGCTTTTTTTTCACATCTACGCTAAGTTTTTCTGTTCTCAAAAGCTGAAACATTGAAACAGGACTACAAAATAATACTACAGAATAGGCTGTAGTCCTTATATTAATAAGATTAAGCATTGGAACGACGGCTAGGTCTGGCTTTCTCATGTCCCTTGGAGCGTACATAGGGTTTGGTGTGAGAGCGCGGGGCACCCGGAGCAGGTCCGAAGTGCCTGACGGCCTGGCGGGCCTTGCGACGACCCTGGATTAGAACAGTCTTCTTGCCAGTTGGGGCACGCAGAGCCAGCTGGTCAAAGGTCAGGATTTCACCTGGAAAAAACAAAGGTTAAATTAATTATTGTCTAGTTTACTGGTAAAAAAAAAACCATAACATAGAGCATAACATGGATACCTTGACATCCACTAACCCTAACCACAAAAAATGCTACTTATAGGTAGGTATTATAAACATGAAAGTTTGTTAGTAGGGATGGATGGATGTTTGTTACTCTTTCACGCTGGAACGGCTGAACGGATCTGGATGAAATTTGGATAGAGATAGATTACAGTCTGGAATAGTTCATAGGCAACTTTTATCCCGTGGGAATACCGGGATTTAGATCTGCACAGGTGAAACCGCGGGGCGAAACTAAAAACTAAATGATAAAACTGGATTATATAACTAGGTGATAACTTAGTGACCCACCATCTCATAATGGTTGCTGTTTTCATTCACTATGAATGAGGAACCTACCATAGCAAAATATTGCATTTTCTACACATTATAATATGTGTTCCAAGCTACTAAGATTGTAATTGAACACAGGTTAACTTTTTAATAGTAGGTAATCAGGTATATAAACAGCTGCCTAAATCACCGTTTTCTGGTACAATTGTTCAGGGTTTCAAAGGCTAAACTTTTGAAGAGTTTCAATAAACCTAGTGAATGTATAACCTCAAAATACCAATAAGTGCACTGCCTGTATCTTCAAAGCAAAACATAAACAAACTCACCTCCAGCAGCTAAGATGCGGGCGCGGGCCTTCTCAGTAACATGAATAGCTGCAACTGTCAGCTTAGGCACTTGGTACAGCCTGACATCGTTGGTGACTGTTCCGACAACCACTGCCGTCAGACCCTCACGGGTGGGCTTCTTCATGTGACGCACCAGACGAGACAGGGAGATTGGAGGGCGGTTGATACGGCTCATAAACAATCTCCTCAGGATGATAGTGTTGAACTTGGCATTAGTACGCCTGGCCAAGTATCTGTAAAGCTGTCAACAATAACAGTAGGTACATGTTAGCCCGGGTTTCCAATGAAACTCCAAACCAGAGGGTCCCGACTGAAAGCGCACAGTAGCGATTAAACACGTCTACTAACCTTCACCAGAAGTCTCAGGTACACATCCTGAGATTTCACTTCGGTGCGCCTAACTTTCCTGTCGTGTTTGTGATTGATGTCGATACCCTGAAATACGAATTGGAACACATGTTTACCTCACTGTTTTAACTGATAGCCACTATAAACTTTCACGATAGATTCGTTTCACTGGGATTATCACTGATATAAATCATTTTTTCCACAACGAAACTCACCATCTTGACGACCGGAACAAAAGAGACTATAGACAATAAATAATCTTGTTAATTCGGAATAGATCCGATCGATAAAAAAAATTGCCAGTTAAAGCAATCCGACACAACAGCCAACCATCTTTACTGCAGAGGTGACCTTGATCATTTCTGTCTGCCGTGTCGTGTACAGTTTAGGTCGTGTGCGTGCATGTCTTTGGTAGAATGCGTGAACTGTGTTGCGATGCGACTACAGAAAAAATAAAAAATAAGGTATTGGCTTTAGAATTTTTACCTATTTACATTTTAATAGGTGACCGTAATTGTTACAAAAAAAAATATGCTTACATACATACCTATTATTTATTTTCAAACGTTTAAAAAAGGCAGCCTTTCGTCCACTTTCTTCTCGTATGATTTTTTTTATTTGTGTTGTTTCGGTCCGCGACGCCGGCGCCGACCGACGCGACGTCCGAGAGCAGTCATGGCGCTGAAGTTGGAAGCGGTCGCCAACCGTGTTGGGCGGCCTTGCCTACCATAGACAAATATTATACTTTGCCCGGTGTTTGCCCGCAAAATTCAAATAAATGTTTGCAAAACAATAGGAAACTCTATGCTGTGGTTTCTTTTTGTTTAAAAACTTTTTAAAAAAGCTGCCAAAGTGATTTCAAAATATGAAGATCTATCGCCATATTCGCCATCAATCAAGCATGTCATCGCGACAGATAAACAAGTTTCGACCGCCGTTTTTCCAAAGGGATGGAATTCAATACGAAACACCGAAAATTATCAAAAACCAAAAATTCCGTTCGTTCCGCGTCCTCCACGAAATCGCGTCTAGTAAAAAAGAAGATTACACGAAAACGGAAATGCGTGTGCCTCCCTGAACATTATTCAGTCGTAGAGTTCCCAGCTATATGGAACGAACTACGACAAAATGGCCAGCTTTGTGATGGGACAATCGTATGCAGGGACATGAAATCAATACGTGTACATAGAGCGATACTTTCTGCTGTGAGTCCATACTTCAAGGCTATATTTATAAATTCATTGAAAAAAGGGGAACCGGAAGAAACTGAAATATTCGTAGATGTCCCCAGCTGCTACATGCTTCAAATTTTAGATTACGCGTACACAGGTGCATGTAAGGTAACAGCAGAGAATGTGGAACATTTGTTGCCGTACGCTGATCAGTTTGACGTCGTTGGCGTTATTCAGCTTTGCTGTCAATACTTCTTGCACGAGCTTAGGCCGCACAACTGCTTGGGGATTTTTAAATTCGCGAAATACTACTTCTGTGGAGATTTAGAGAAGAAAGGAAAATTGTACATTAGGCAGAATTTTAGCAAAGTTCTAAAAGAATGTAATGAATTTAAATCACTCGCGCACGAAGAGCTGGAAGAGGTGTTAAGAGACGATGAACTAAACGTTCGGAATGAAGAAGTAGTATTTCAAGCAGTAAAAACTTGGGTAGAACATGATTTAGAAAACAGAAGAGTGTACATTCCTTCTCTGCTTTCGTGTGTGAGATTCGGTCACATTAGCTTTAAATATTTCAAATCGAAAATATTACAGTGGGCGCCTGTTGTTGAAGATGAGGTACCTAATTCATTACATATACTTAGGTATAGTTTTTTCATCTCGACTACTATTTTGTTATTCAGAAATTATTTCAGAAGTGTCAAGAAGCGCTGTACCCAGCAGTTGTATTCCTCACACTGCTAGACTCGAGGCCAGGAACAGATGTGGACCTAAATGAGCCCCTTGCGAGACCCCGAATACCCTTTGAGATCTTGTTTGCAGTCGGCGGCTGGAGTGCGGGTAGTCCGACGAGTTTTGTTGAAACATACGATACAAGGTTAAATACATACCTAAGCTCCTACATACTGATCGGACCTATGCAAACAGACATAATCCACCTAATCAATGCACGATTTAAAAAACGTCACGGTAACCTGAGCACTACGAAATTGTTGTGTTTACCCTCTACAAACCATTGAATCCACACTAGTCTAAGCAGGGATTCAAGGAGTAAAGTGATTTAACTTCAAAAAATGCAAATAAAAAAATATACATAATTTGTTTCTCAGCAAGTACAAGAACATCAAATAATAATAAATATTAGGTATTGCCTTAGAGTCTAAGGCAAGGCTTAGAGTAAGTAGTACTAGTATTAAGTACTAGTACATACACTACGGTTATTCTCTTAGCTGTGTGTGGTACATTGCTAAGTGTCAAAAGTTTATCGTCATCCATAATTTCTAACATAATATAATATCTTTCAAGGGCTGACCGATGGTTCCTTTCTATCCACATGGACCTGACCCCGCGCGCCTACCATGGCCTCTGCACCTTAAATAACTTGATCTACATGATCGGTGGCTTCGATGGAAGCGATCACTTCAATACGGTCCGTCGCTACGACCCCGTCGCAAATACCTGGCAGGAGCGCGCTTGCATGTATCAAGCAAGGTGTTATGTCAGCGTGGTCGCTCATGGTAAGGATTTCATTCAGATAGACTGGAGCAGTGACGGGCGACGTTAGTTTTATAAGAGTTTCATATGAGTATTATAGAGCTCTTTGTAGAGCTCGTCCGGGAAGGGAAGTACATACCTACATACTACCACTACGGTTTTTTCTGCCGCCAAGCAGCGTTGATCTGTTTCAGTTTGAATAGAAAGTAGGGTCACCGGTGATATTACAGGCACATAATGAGGCTTAACACCTGTACGCCTCAAGCTGATGGACGCAGGGCATTGCATCGTAGGGCACATTCCTATAGCGCGTGTCTTACGAGGCAATGTTTTGTTCTAGGTGATGGTTACCCTTAATCAGCTGGACCATCTGCTTGTTCCATCAGTTATGTACAGCCATAAAAAGAGGAACCTAATGCTATGGCGTAGTGAAAATAGGAGTTATTTCAGATGGTCTGATTTACGCACTCGGAGGGTACAACGGTAGGACTCGCATGTCGTCCGTGGAGCGTTACTATCCGGATAAAAACCAATGGGAGATGACAACTCCTATGAACAAGCAGCGGTCGGACGCCAGTGCGGCTTCTCTTGGGGGCAAGGTAGATTTATTTCTCACTAGCGACCACGCTTCGCACGGGTGCACATATCATGCATGTATTATACATATAAACCTTCCTCTTGAATCACTCTATCAATTAAAAAAACCGCATCAAAATCTGTTGCGTAATTTAAAAGATTTAAGCATACATAGGGACATGGGGACATAGGGATATGGGGACAGAGAAAGCGACTTTGTTTTATACTATGTGTGATGATGAAGTGATACCTATCCGTGATATGTTTTTTTTGGCATAGTATGGATAAACAGCTGCATCGTTTTTAAAGTCCCATATACCTAAGGCGAAAACCGGAGCCAATTTACTTAATATGAATTTTTTTCTTTGTTTTTTTAACATTCGTCTTGTGTTCAGTCAGAATCTTGGTTTGAATGCACAGTTTTAAAGAGTAGTATTCCAGTAGCAACCTGTAAAAGGCTCCAAACGTATACTTTCCCTACCTCCCCTTATTTCAGTCAGCAAAAATCGATTACCTACCAGACGTTTTGCGGAAACCGCATTATGATCGGAAAAGCGGGAAGACTGCTTTCGATAAAATAATGAGACTTAGTTGATTATTTATTATAATTTTTTATTTAATTATTAATTTATTATAAATTTTTTTTATTACCTATTTGATTATTTGAAAGTTGTAGTACACTACACCCGGTTTCTGAAAGGTTTATCAACCTAATGACATAGACAACTAGAGACATCCGATCAGTTTTGATCGAGCTTTCAGAATGCGGCCTTACGTATTTGATTTTATTCAGTCATGTCGGCATTGCAGTATTTTCTCTAATTCAATAAATCTAAATACCTAGACAGGTTCGAATCGATTCGGGTGCATAGGTGGGTGGGAATTCGTAGGCTGAGGAAAATCTAGCTATGCCTATCATGCACCCTCCCTGTTCCCTGAGCTTTGGGGTGGCACTTCTTGATAGTTTAAAAGGTTGCAATACTTGCAACAAAAAAAAACTAGCATAATATATCTTTAGATTGCATTTACTGTTGATTTATAGCCAAGGCAATTCGTTGATGGACATCAACGAATTGTTTTGCCTCACCGTCGTCATCACAACTTATTTTAAAAATCAGCTGAATCATATTTCCTAATAAAGATGAGTGCCTCAACAACTGGGTTACGAGTAACTTTGAGTTTTACTCGGATTGTAAAAATAAACATGCTGGCGCTCGATCAGCGCTAGACTGATTTGTACCGCTTAGTTTATGGATCCAGTTGCAAATCAGCGCTTGACTGACTTACTGTATTCCTGTTACTGTATAACTGTAATTCATAATCATTCATTTATTCGTTTATAAACACAGGTATTTTACATAAAAGTAGATGGCAAGCGTAGGCAAGTACCTATTGATCTCTGTGCTTTGCCTGTCCTGCGTTTTCCGAGGTTACCTACGCTTGCTAAAAACTGTCAAAAAATCAGAAAAATTACAAGTTTATACATATTTTTCTATAGTCCCAAACGAGTTGTAGTCTGGGAAAACTCATGGTAGACCCATTCTTTCTTTGACATTGACAGATCTACATAGTCGGAGGTTTCAACGGCCAAGAAGTGCTGAGTTCAGCGGAGGTCTTCGATTCGGACACAAAACAGTGGAACTTCATCCGATCTATGCTAAGTCCTAGGTCTGGAGTCAGCCTTATCGCATACAGAGAATGTCTTTATGCGCTGGGAGGGTTCAATGGATACAGCCGACTTAATACAGGTGTGTTAGTAAGGACGGGTTTCACATTCCTGAGTACATAATAGTACCAATAGCTTAATTAACACTATAATTCTTCCATGATTGCCCTCTATGTGAATAGTAGAAACGATGTACTGCCCTGCTTCCATCAACTCGAGGCATACATTTTAGCCTCATTTGCCTGTAATTTCACCGGCAAAACTACACCCTTTAAACTGAAACAGCGTCTCTGCTTGGCGGCAAAAATAGGGAATGGTGAAAGTACTTTCCCGGTGAGCCACACACGAATAGGTCTACTATTAAATTACTGCTAGTAGTATAAGATCTGATGTTTTCCTGTAGGAGAAAAGTTCAATCCGCAACGAGGAGGAGATTGGCAAGAGGTGACCGAAATGTTCAGTGCAAGGAGTAACTTCGCCACTGTTCTACTGGACGACATGATCTTCGTCATCGGAGGCTTTAACGGTACAACCCGTTGAGTATTTGTTTCCCTGTTTTATAATTTTATTGTAGCCTTCATAAATCAAAACGTTCATTTTTATTGTAGCCTTCTTAAATATTATACTGTACTGTTAGACATCCCCAAAGGTTCTTTAGGCTGCAATTTGCTTATCAAGATTCTGGAAGAGATCTAGGGCATCTACGAAAAAATTTAAATCTGGTACTTATTCAGAATTACCTAATGGACACATTATTTTCATAAGTCCTAACCTTTTAAATTATTTTTGTCCAGGTGGAATTGTGCAACTCAATTTTTAAGCAGATATCTTTAACTGATTGAGCTGAAATTTTGTATACACGTTTGTTTGGATCACAGTACAATAAAAGCTTGTCTAAAAAAGTTATTACTAATTTATTCACTGTTAATATTTTAACGAAAACACCTATATCTATTATTGGAACTAATGAGCCCACAGCTACCAATATAGCCTATACAGTGTTTGCCGTAGATGTTAAGAGCATTTGGTCTTTTGTAGATAACAAGTCTGGTCTTTTCCAGGGTCCACCACAATCCCTCACGTTGAATGCTACGACGGTGACTCCCTGGAATGGTATGACGCTGCGCCCATGAATCTTAACCGCTCTGCATTGAGTGCATGCGTCATAGCCGGCTTGCCAAATGCACGTTCATTCTCGTACTTAGCCAAGGCAGTGCCTGCAGCGGGGGCGGATCAAGTCCACCATTCTTAATAAGACAAACCCGCGAATAATCAAACGCATCTCAGAGTTGAGCACGTCTCAAGTCGTGGTTTTTTGACAGTTTTTAATGAAATTCCGTCAAAAACTCGTCAAAAACGTGCAAAAATCGGAGTTGCGTTTGAGTATTTGGACCTAAGCTATAGGAATTCAGCGGCAAGTAGATGAACGTTTTCTGGTTTGATGTCAAAAATTCTCTAAGTCCCTGATTGCAAATTGTTTGGTTCTTTGTAACCTCGGTCTACCTCCTTGTTGAAACAGGGTCTATGTGATACCACGGACAAATAATACTATTATTTGTCCATGGTGATACTTACACATAACAACTATGTATGTCCCATGTACCCAATAATAAATGTAATGTATTGATGATCTCAGATTCAATACAATTTCTATTGCTCTTGAATCCAGATGGAGAATTGGTCTCAGCCATAACCGAAGTTTTGATTTTGCAGATAAAGGGATTATGGGACATTGAAAATCGTTAATCTACTTTTGTCGCTGAATGCCCCTGTTAGATCCACAAAAAGTTTCACCGATTCTATAATGTAAAATAAAATCAAAAATTATACTTAGCTCAGATTTCTTCGATTTGAAATGTCTAATGCGTCAATCATTTTGTGATCTACTACTGTGATATTTGTACATAGGAATTTTGTAAATTCCATTTTATTTTTAGCGTAAATCATGGTAGAAACTATTTTATTGTACAAAATTCCATTTTATTTTTAGCGTAAATCATGGTAGAAACTATTTTATTGTACAAAATTCCATTTTATTTTTAGCGTAAATCATGGTAGAAACTATTTTATTGTACAGATCATGAACGTTGTTTAAAGTTTTATTAAGTTTTTTGGGAATTTGTGTTATCAGAATGCCTAGCGGAAAAATATGTCCCTCTATTTCTTTGATATTTTAGAAAGCCTTTTCACGCGAGGGATTTTAAAATTTCCAAGTTTTTATGAAGCTGTTATTTGTAATAGATTTTTATTTTGGTATTTGTGTACATACCTGCAGTCGCTTCCGTTCATAATCAGGTAAGGTTGCGCTTTGTATGCTTTACATATCGCGGCGACGGCGTTCGTGATATTGCTCCATCTGTGATATTTTCCATACTCTATTTAATCGTAGCAAAAAGTTCAAAAAAACGTAAAATTGATATTAATTGAATTTATGAAAAATTTACCGTACCTGAAGAGTTAGACTATTAGAAATATTGATAAATTTACAAATAAAGAAAAACAAAAAACACTCTTTGTATTTCATTCTAGAACCACACACACATTAGAGAACTCTTTACCATATGTTTTATGATAGGTATGTATTATAACAAACCACGTAGCAAGTTAGGTTAGGTAGGTACATGTTTATTAAAGAGCCAAAGCTATACCTATCCCTATAGGTCCTGTCTTCTGTTCGATCGTCTTGTTTCAAAGCATTAACCACTCAAGCACGATGAAAGTGGTGTTATTGTTAGCTACGCTGACAGTAACAAGCCTGAATCAACGTATAGGTAGTTTCCTACCATCTACGAAACAAAGAGTGTCGTGCAATCGTGCGTATATTTACTACGCAAGGGGAAATTGGGGAGAAAAGGGTGTGTCCCTGCTTCCCTCCCACTCCTGACGCGATCGAACAGAGCCATTCCGGGGGCGGCCGCGGCGGTAGTCAGACATCGCACGTTAGGGCGCGCCGACTCTCGTACAGTAATATTTCCTGAATTTCACAATGGATCTGAAAGGAAAAGTAGCTCTGATCACCGGGGCTGCGTCTGGAATCGGCCTGGCATACACCGAAGAGCTGCTCAAATACGGAGCAAGGGTAAGTGATGTCACCTTACGAAACCTTACTTTAAGAAAATGGGTTTTCTTCTCGCATGGTGCAGTGCTTACTTATTCTGGGTTCAAGGTAAAATAACTGTTGAATGACCTACGTTCACCCACCTTTATTTTTGAAATAGGCACGTAATTTTCGTTTAGGAAATAAGGTTTAGCTTACTTGGGGATAAGATATTTTGGGTGAGCCTTTTGCTTTGTATTGATTTTCCGGCGCCCGTCACTACTATACGGCGGGATTTTTGTTAACCGATTAGTTTGAATGTGTTGTGATGATTCAAATTGATGGGAAGGCTTTTAAACCATTATTACCTTTACTTAGTGCACTGGGCAAGTAGGGTACCTACATGGAAACAGTGCTATACTTATATGTTATATATATGTATAATTATGTAGTGCTCTATATTCGAATAATAAAAAACTTCGTCAATATTATTTTAAGTGCGTACAACACAGACTGACTTGTTTTTTGAACCAAATAGCTACGGACCGGACTATTACAAGTTTGTATCAGGTAGGTTCATCTTGTTGTACCTACATAAATGCGTGTTTCTTTATAGGTGTCCATGTGTGACATCGACCCTGAGCTTGGGGAACAGATGTGCGATGACCTATGTGCCAAGTACGGCAGGAACAGTGCCATGTTCAACCGGCTTGATGTTACCGACTACCCGCAGTTTGAGGGTAAGAGTATCTAGTAGAGAAAGACTGTGACGGGCTCGTCCGGGGAAGAAGCACCACCATCCCTATTTCAACTGCATCCGAGCAGCGTTTTTTCTATACAACCAGCTGATGGAACAAGCAGATGGATCACCTGATGTTAAGTGGTAACCATCACCTATGACAAAGCATTGCCTCGCAAGTCACGCACGATAGGATGCACTGCCCTGCGTCCATCAACTTGAGGCATACAGATGTTAAGCCTCATGTGTCTGTAATTACACCGGCGACCACACTCTTCAAACCGAAACACAGCGTTGCTGCTTGGCGGCAGAAAAAGGCGTGGGGGTAGTAGGTACATCCCCGGCCTAGCCCTTCATAAAGAGCTCTACTACTTGTCACAGCGTTGCTGTGTTCGGCTCGGAGGGTGTGGGTATCGGTCAAATTAAAAGCTCATAGGTACCTCAAGTTCATGGACAGTGCATCGTAGGGCACGTTCATAATAGAGCGTGTGGATATTGATGTTGTTGGAACGATACAGGAACACCATAGACTGGGTTATTTTTAACACAAAGAAACGGACAGATTTAGCCTCAAATGCACACGTGTTAAAAAATTGATTAATAGGTACTTACGGTCTGATGTACGATTCCATTAGCCTAGGTAGGTACCTATAGCAATAGGTGGCAGGCAGGTACTTTCCGGAGTCCCCGGACGAGCTCTCACAAAAAGCTTAGCTTAGTTTTGATCGAGCTTACAGAAACCGCCGGCGGTAGATTACGGAGTTTCAGAGAATAATATGTCAGAGTCCTATGTACCTAATCCAAAACTTAGTTGTTTGTAGGTAATTTGAGACAATTTGTGACCAAAAGAACTCTCCCACGAAAGCATGTTTACCTAACTATTACTTAGCGTACGAAAACTATGTAGGTTATCAAAGTTTTGGTGTACGTAGGAAAACTTGGATCAAAATTATTTTTATGATCCAAAACAATTTTTAGTCTTCTGTAATTTTGTATACCTACTTATAGAATAGAATAGAAAACTCTTTATTGCACACCACCAGGATAATAACACAATATATAATGATAAAAAAAGAATATAGAAATTGTGTGACGGACCCATAATATTTATGATCCAAGCAATTTTTAGTCTTCTGTAATTTTATATAGAAGTTGTGTGACGCCCCATAAAAATATCCATTATTATTTGCAGAGGCTTTTATGCTAACCACGGATATGTGCGGCCGGCTGGACATCGTGATAAATAATGCTGGTTTCATGAACGACCGTCTTTGGGAACTTGAAGTTGATGTCAATGTGGTGAGTTGACGTGGCACCAAACTAGCATTCTCCGAAAGGGGGCAGGAGCTGTTCCTTTAGATTACACCTAGGTACCTGTAATCACATCACTGTTATCTTGCACCTAAAATCTTGGTTCGTTGTCTCATGTGATAGGATAGTGTACCTAACGTTTGCCAGATCACACGAGCTTGTCATTCGAAAAAGGGAGTCTTAGCTCATAGGTTCATCGTGCGTGACTTACGAGGCAATGCTTTGTTTATAGGTGATGTGTGTTATGTTACCACTTAACATGAGGTGGTCTATCTGCTTGTTCTAACAGCCAGTTGGATAAAAAAAATGCAAATTACAGAACGGAGCGATTCGAGGCACAATGCTTGGTTACCGGTTTATGGGCAGAGACCGTGGCGGCCTAGGGGGGACCATTATCAACACGGCATCTTCTTGCTTCGTACGGCCACAAGTGTCCACTCCGATCTACACGGCGACTAACTACGCGATTGTAGGACTCACACGATCGTATGGGGTAAGTTGTGTTCTTCTGCAGCCATGATATTTACAATGTGCACGTCTTAAAGTACCTATATGTATCACAGCCGAATGTGGCTTGAATCTATGGCCAGCATTTGCACAGACCTATAGATAACTGCGTCACGCAAAAAGAACGCCGGAAGGAGGAGGGGGTGTGATGACGCGAGTATTTTGTTTGCGCAAACATATCCCCTCCACTGTTTTCCAGCGTTCTTTTCGGTTGACGTGCACTAAACCTACGAAACCCATTGCCATTCGCAGGATCCATACCACGTGACACGAACTGGTGTACGGACCATAGCAATCTGCCCTGGACTCACAGACTCGGGATTCGTGAAGGATATCTGTAAGCAGCTGATGTCTTCCGACTTTGAGGCCGCATGGCAACGGGACAATGCCACGAATAAGACGCAGAGGTAAGTCTGACTCCGAAGGTATAAAATATTATATTCTCCACGATTAAGACTAAGTAAATACCGTCTGTCTCAGCATCAAGTGAGAATAAGATCAGAGGAACCCTAATGAATACAAGAATTAAAATATTGGGCCTGTACCACCATCTCTTGAAGCATTCTTATTTCAATATAACTTTTATGTCAATGTCTTATATCAACTGCATAGTCAGCTTTATGATCACCTAGCGATCCGCCGCCCGCGCGCCCCAGCTTCACACGGGTGCACATATCATGCATGTATTATACATATATACCTTCCTCTTGAATCACTCTATCTATTAAAAAAACCGCATCAAAATCCGTTGCGTACTTTTAAATATTTAAGCATACATAGGGACATAGGGATATAGGGACAGAGAAAGCGACTTTGTTTTATAGGTACCATGTAGTGATAGTGATAAGTAATGTTGAAATGAGATTGCTTCAAGAGATGGTGGTAAGGGCCCTGTTACTCATGATCGTTTGAAGAGGATCTTCTAAAAAGCTTAGATAAACTGCCGTGCATAGTGCACGCCATATTGTTACCATACTTCCTGACGAGATGGCACTTTTTTATTTTCAGTGCGGAACACGTAGGCAGGTCCCTAATAGAAGTCCTGAATAAGGGACAGAGTGGATCAATTTGGCTCGTCGAGAATGGTCAGCCGGCACGCGAATGGCGTGGATAAGGTCTTAATCCTATTGTATCCATCATAGTTTTTACCAAGCCATCTCACTTCGGACCATTGGACTTGACATCGACTAAGTATTGCTTGATTTTATAAAATTGCACCCTCCGAATAAAGATCCATAATCAGTCTGCTAGTTACACAAATTGTGTGATCAGCGCAGATTGTTTTGGTGTGATTTTTGGTGGACTTATGAAATTTGGTATCTCGCAATACGCGCCGCCGTTTTTGTGTAATCTTCTAATGCTAAAAATAACTTAGTTTAGGGTTAGGCCATTTATAAATATGAATTAAAGTTATAGCGTCAGGAATCCATATTGATAATAAAGCAGGAGTTTCATTGATAAGGATTGTAAATTATTGTAACCAGTGTGAATGATTAAAAAATAAATAACGCGTGATGTGACATGACATGTAAATGTTTTGTAGGAATAGACACTAAGAAACTGCGATTATATTTTTTAAAAATATATTTTAAACTGTATCAAGTAATTTTTTACCCTGTACTACCTGTCATTGTTAATTTTAACTTAAGTATTGTAATTACTTTCGAAATGTTACGGATGTGAAACATAATGTTTACCTAAGTTCATAAGACAAATAATTTACATGTTTTATACCAATTTTATACTATTTCGTTAGTTAGTAAAGCTAATTGCTATTGTACCTACATTGTGTAAAAGCTTGTTTATTTGCAATAAATTTTGAACCAAAATATACCTATCTAATAATTCGACAGAATAAAATAAAATACCCGTTTGTAAGATTTGTAGTAAATGTATATTTTTCATATTAATACAATCACCAGGTACAGTTTGAGTAACAGATTTTACAAACATTTTGTTTTGTCAAAAAATTGTTTTGTAATTTCGTAAGGACTTCCGTCGGCATCATAAATAAAATATTTTTTTTTACAACAAATAGATTCGAATTTACCGAGAAAAATATAAGGCAGTCCTTTTTTAGATTGTACATTTACTAAAATTTGATAATGAGTAAAACAAGGATAATTGTATGGGACGAATCACAATGATGTCGCCGACTGATCAGTTCAACGCCTAGTCTAGTGTCCGATCGACAGTGGCGTGTCATCACCCGCCCATCTCAGCAGTCCTACTATCACATTTCATTTACTATAATTAACAATAAAACGACAGTCATAAGAACACTTCCAAGTCATCAACGCCAACGTTATGATCGGGTCAATCACAGAACATTCGAGAAGCCTCCACTCAACAATAACTCCGACCCAGCCGGCCAGCGAGTACTTGGCAACTAACCCGTACACGAATCACTAAACGACGTCAGTAGGACTGCTGCAAGACTGTCTTATCGTCATTGCCAAGTAAACAAAAATGGAAGTGCAATGACCCTTCGAAAATAATAAAACACTTGATACTAAACCTAACATTCGTTACATATTTAAATAGGCACATACGCGCTTTATAGGTGAGAAGCTTTATAAGAAAATATATTTTATCGGGCATGCCATAAATAAAGATTCAATTATACTATGCAACTTACGTAGCCTCGAGTGATATACAGGAGACGTTTTTTACATGGCTCATTCTCTCACCTAGACATTGACATCCATAATTTCTTTCTATTAGCCTAATATCTTTCGGTTAGCGGTCGACTTGTGACATTGTAAAATTTATTAGGAAGATGTCAATGCCTGCGTATCGCGACGCGTTCGCTCACCACAATCCTTAATTACAAATACACTAGCTGTGAGCGAATCTACCCTTGGACGAACATGCTTACGGGAATTTCCAACTCAAATCTTCCTTCATTTAGGATACAACACTATCACTCCACAACAATGTCCTACTTCTTAATGCCACACCACAATATATGTTCCCGTAAAGACATTTACAATAATTACATTTCTGAAACACATGACAATGTAATCACCATCATAACCATTTCCGTTACTTTGCCAGTTGTGATTAGTCCACGCGATAATAAATTAAGATTCAGGGTAGTCTCCACGTCGCGTCTCCTCTACTTAGCTGAAAGAGAAAGGAAAATCTATCTTAATATTTATGATCATTCAGTTTGGTGGACTTGGCGAGGTTTGGACCTAATTCAGATCATCAGAGCAACACAGCTAACTAATAGAAATCCTACTATAATATTATAAATGCGAAAGTTTGTAAGTATGGATGGATGGATGTTTGTTACTTTTTCACGCCAGAACGGCTGAAAGGATCTGGATGAAGCTTGGCAGAGATAGATTATTGTCTGGAATAGCACATGGTAACTTTTAATCCTGCGGGGCGCAACTATTTATTGATAAATTTATAAACACCAGAACAGCTTTCCTTGTGTTCCGAGTACCACATTATCAAGCAGACAATTATGATCGGTATATCAGCGGGATTTGATACATATCTTTAGAAACTGTAGTATTTTCTTCAAGTTAAGCTCTCCTGAGGAGGATGGGTTTCCCGAATAGACGGCATGTTTGCAACGGTGTTGCGATGTGTGAGGTTAGGTACCTGCGGCCGCCGGCGGCTGCGCCTGCACCTGCGGCGCGGGGCCCGCGTGGCGCGGCTGGTTGATCCGCGGCAAGTTGCCGTGCGGATTCATGCTCATGTTGTTGGGCCGACCCCGGCCGCCGCGCGGGTTGCCTCGCCAGCTGGGGAAGTAGGACATACTGAACGTTAATTGCGGCAACTGCTCTTTCACACAACATCTATTTATTCAAATTTAATAGTAGAGCTCTTTGTTAAGGGCTCGTCCGGGGAAGTACTACCACCACGCCTTTTCTGCCGCCAAGCAGCAACACTGTCTTTCGGTTTGAAGAGTGTGGTAGCCGATGTAAATACAGGCACATGAGGCTTAACATCCGTATGCCTCAAGTTGATGGGCGCAAGTGCATAGTAGGCCACGTTTCTATCGGGCGTGACTTACGAGTCTTATGTTTTGTTATAATCGACTCTTAAAATCAGGTGGGCTATCAGCTCCAACAGCTAGTTGAATAAAATAAGGTGATATAAGGTCTTCTTCTTCTTGTCGTGTCACTAGTTTCTTTCGAAACAGTGTGGTGAAAGGATTTTAAGTGCGCCTCAAGAGGCTCCTTTCGAGCACTTGACACATGTTACAAGCTTTTTAGGTTCTACGACATGCCAGTTTCCTCACGATGTTTTCCTTCACCGTTTGAGAGTACTGGCATTGTGCACATAAATTTTTGAACAGAAAAACTCATTGGTGCACGACGTTCGAAACCAAACCCACGACCTTATGATCGGAAGGCAGGGTCGCTACCAGTAGACCACCAGTGCTCTGTATAAGGATGTAAGGTAATAAAATAAAAGTGCAGGCAAGTGTGGAGTGGAATACTGTGGAGCAGACTCACGGCTGGTGATGCGGGTTGTGGCGCCAGTTCCCGCGACCGCGCCAGTTCCCGCGGCGCGCTGACGCTACGCCGAATGTCTCGGAGTTCAACTTGCGCTCCGTCCGCCAATCCGTGCGCTGGCTGCGACCCTTTGACCTGTTACCATTCACAAATTAATACAAATAAAAAAAAAGCAAGCACACATGTCAGTCATATAGCCCGATGATACTTTTTTTCGTAAGTAAAATTTATAGATTAAAAAACCTATCGCGAGATTCCTGAGGCCAACTAGAGTTGACCCCCCTGCAGATGGAAAACTTTCATTTCCAATAGCTTGGTCAAGTTGGGCTGCTAGTGCATAATGCGGCCGATAGCGAATCATGGTAAGAGCTCGATTAAACAACCCATAAAAGAGTGTATTAAAGTAGCTCTAAAAAATATTTTGAAGGTGCAATAACTTTAAATACATAAATATATGTAACAAATTGGTAAATATATAACATTTTTTTATTAGTTTTATAGTGTTTATATAATAATAAATAAATAATAAATAAATAATGCTGGACAATCCACACAGCACCATCTAGCCCCAAAGTAAGCTACTCAAAGCTTGTGTTATGGGTACTAGATGACTGATATATTTAACACATTATATACTTACATAGATAGATATTTTTTATTATACATAAACACCCAGACCAACGGAACAAATTTCTGCAGATTGTACACAAATTTGTTCCGAGGCGGGAATCGAACCCGCAACCTCTAGTGTCGCAGTTTACTACACTAACACTAGGAAATCACAAAGGTATTTGGGACATTATAAAAATACTCTTGAAATACAGTTTGTTTTGCAAGTTTTGGCTCACCTCTCGATAGCTTCGCAAGAGATGTTGTCAAAGAAGCTCTTGGTCTTGTCGTATCCGGTGTAAGGGTCGTCATCCACTTCGGGGACGTCGGCGCCCGTTTCGTTTCCAGAATCGTCTTTCTTGTCCACTTCCACACCAACTGGAACCGGCGGCTCCTCCTAAACACAGATGAACACAAATTATATGCAAAATTCTGACAGACAGATCTTTTAGTACAAATATATGGGACTTTCAACTGGTCCCATACGGCGCTCTTCAAACGCTTTCATATTTTATCCTTCTAGTATAAGTATGGACATTGATATACAGAGGAACATCCTAAGTATTGACCACCACTACGCAATCGAAGCTGCGGACAGTCGTCATCATAATCAGAGTATTCTGCAGGATACGTCCTGCAGTGAACTGTCCAAATAAATTTCATTCCTACATCGAAACCCAGAGGGTGCGAGATCGCTTGATGTCTTGTCTTCAATAACTCGTTACCTAGCTCAAACTCATAATCCTCACCTCAGGTTTCACCACAACTTCGTCGCAAATCTTCGTCTTGGCCAACTGAGTGCGTAGCTCTTCAAACTCCGTATTGGCTTGCTCAAAGTCGTAGTCATTCTCGAACTTGAGCGTGTTCTTGTTGCGAGGAACGAACCCACGACCGCGGCCCCGGGCCCGGCCCCTCCAACCGCCGCGGTTGTAGTTTTGTCCTACGACATAATTGGTGTTTACATTGTTTATTTCTGTGGAAGATGGTACAAGGTTAATAAATAAACAACCAATGATCACGTAGCTTCTGAGCCCGCAACAAGCAAAAGCGAATGCATATCAGCTAATGGCCAACTCTGACGAGATAGGTTTAGGCCGCATTCTAGCCAGCAGGAACTTCAAGTAAAAAAGTGAATATCAGCTAATGGCAAACTCTGGAGCATAGACGTTTTAGGCCGCCCTTTGGCCGCATTTGCATCATGGCTCAAGGCGCTGACAACTGCTAAGGTACTTCTCGCTCTCGGTTTTTGTGAAGTGCCACGTTATTTTCCGAAACTGAATAGTTTGAGATTTTCCATAATTCAGTCTTTTACGTCTGCCTCCAGATTGCAAGCTACATGACGTGAAAGTACCAATTCAACTTTTTTCCCTCAGTAATAAATAGCTAGCAATAAATAGCTGGGTCTAATATTTACGGGCACATTAGTGTGTATATTATTAGTAATGGTATTCATATGAAATGGCACTCACCATGCTGATTATGCTGGTTGTGGTACTGCGACTGCTGCATCTGCCCGGGATGCTGTCCTGGATTTTGGCCAGGATGCTGGCCAGGCTGGTGGCCCTGGTGCTGGCTGGGCTGGTGCTGCTGGTGGTTCTGCTGGTGATGGTTCTGCTGATGTTGCTGGTTCTGAGGATAATCAGTTACACATCAGTTTCATTGGTTCCGTTGTTATGATTTCATTAAATTTAAGTTTCCTGTGTTCATATTATCTTGATAAATATGTCCCTAATAAGGTCTGTGATATAGGGTTCCCTTATGATGTTTTATTTTCATATCAGAAGAACGTTTAAAAGGCATTACCAGAATGAAAACCTTCCATATTTCAAGCAAGCCATATCTAGCAATCTTTGTTAATAGTTCAAAAATGTCTATTTTTTTTTATTATTTTTGTTTAACAAAATTGGCTTAATTTGTTGCAATTTACCGGACTCTCGCCCGCTGCGCCACTGAGGTCGTCAATTGTATAATAATCAGCCGGCGGGGTATAACTAACCTGATGCTGGTTCTGGTTCTGATGCGGATGATGCGGCTGCGCGCCACCGCTGGGGTAGCGCTGCCGTGTGCGCGAGTTGGTGCGGTTGCGCGCCTGCGGCTTCTGTCCCGGCGCCGCGCCCTGCGAGCCGCGCCTGCTGTCCCGCTGCTGGCCAGACCCACTCGGTACAGTACCCACCTGCCCGGGTTAGTGGGTTAGTAGCTTGTTAATTGACCCTAGCTTACTTTTATTCCATTCTGATTGACTTTTCTTATTTGTTATGCCTATGCCTTAAGGGTCCAGTGACAGCGGCTCGCAATTTCGCGGTGCGATTGGCTATTATTTCATTTTATTTCATTTCGGGGAGTATGTTTGAAAGAATAACTCTAAAGAAACACGCATAAATACTGTTCGAACACAAATAATACAATAATATAAGGGAAATGTGCTTGAGTCATTTGGTATTAGGTAAACATAAGACCAAACATACTAATACCAAAATGATTTCTGATTCGGGCATGTTTCCCTTATATTTTTGTATTATTTGTGTTCGAACAGTATTTATGCGTGTTTCTTTAGAGTTATTCTTTCAAACAACCTCCCCGAAATGAAATAAAATGAAATAATAGCCAATCGCACCTCGAAATTGCGAGCCGCTGTCACCGGAGCCTTAAGTTTTGGTACCTACCACACTGGATCTTGTTATAATTTTTTTTTCCCCGTTTCAGTAACAATCACATTATTATGGATCATACAAAGGTCTCTTCCAAAATTGTAGTCTTAGGAGACCCAACGTTTAGCAGTGGGCTAACATAGGTTTATGATGTAGGATCATACAAAAGAACAGTAAAACATAAGTTTGTTATGTGTTCTTATAGTTGCATGGAACTGGCACCCAGTTTTTTTTTCATCATCAGACTCTAATTAAATTAGAATTACAAGGACTCATACATCTTATAAACTGATGGACTGGTGAATCTTAGCACCACATTTTGAAAGTATGTTTAATGGTGTTTAATATTAAGAAACCACAAAAGAAAATCACACTTCCACTCAGCTGTTTTAAATGACAATGTTATGAAAAGCATAGAAATAGTATCACTTGGTACATACCTGTGTGCCTTGGTCAGCAGTAGGGCTCTTCCTGTGGTTTCCGACTGCAGGGGTTGTTGACCTTGAAGCATTCTGCTGTGCTCCTCCACCAATAAGATCAAGCATTGAACCTGGCAAACATAACAGATATTATATTTATTCTGTATTCAAGCTTTAAATTTGCTCTTTTTGAGAGAGTACTTATCCTACTAATATTATAAACGTGAATGTTTGTAAGTATGGATGGATGGATGTTTGTTACTCTTTCACGCCGGAACGGCTGAACGGATATGGATGAAACTTGGCAGAGAGATACATTATAGTCTGGAATAACACATAGGCTACTTTTTATCTCGTGGGAATACCGGGATTTAACACTGCGCGGGTGAAACCGCGGGGCGCTACTAGTGTACAATAATGGGGTTTTTATGACATTTCAAAGAGCTTGTTTTGTAAAATATTGAAGTTCTCACGCCAATTCAATAGTGGTGATGGATAAACAAAGTTATTATAAGCTAGTGGCTCACTCCGGCGTGCACAATTTTCTGCTTTTAGACACCTAGGCTAAATGGCTGCTAAGTCAGGACCGAAAGCCACACTCTCGAGCCCTCAAAAGAACTCAGAAGACACATGCTGTGTCACCCATCCAAATGATGGCTGCACAAAACCTTAGTAGACACCACTAGTGCTTCAAGTGAGCGGTGATATTCATACTTATTTAAGAAGCAGAACTATTTTATTTTAATCGACACAATTCATGGTATGGAATTACTTCTAAAGGCATTTTATACAAGCTTGATATATAGATAAATGCATGATGGAGTACTGCTACATAAAATTAAAGCTTTATATCTCATTCAATTAGATGAATATGGTAAATGCATTAATGCACATAGAAAAACAGTACATAAGGAAACATAACTATAAATAAAGTGTAAAGTAACTGTAACAAACACAATGTCATTGAATTATAAATAATTCTTTGGAAAAAAAAAACAAATAAACTAGGTACCTACCTATGATTCAAACAAACAAAACTTATGGTTTGTGCTTTCATAATTCACTTGAAAACAAAAGAAATGTAGTGAGACACCTGTTGAATAATTATATTAAGTTTTTATGTTTTTACACTCAAACCAAGCTTGTAGTTTTTTTTTTGTTTGATTAAATAAAACTTTGATGATTAAATGCGAAAACCATACAAATCTGTTGTGAAGAATGTAGTGTATTTTTCAGCAAGCAACAGACCAAGGAATGCTCAAGATGCATATTGCGATTTTTTGCATATTAGTAAATTAAATTAGGATTAGTTATGTAAATAGAGCATGCAATAAATATTGTTTTCAAATTTTTATTAATAGATTATGGATCTCCAAGTGTTAAAAGGCTATTTGAAGTTAGAAAAAAATAGAAACTGGGGTGTCCAATCCTAGTGTTCTAATTAAATTAAATGGGTCTACAATTATAATAGTTAATTACACATCTCTGTGTAATAATTTCATAAATACCTAGTTTCTTTATAGTGAACATTAAAGATATGTATGTGATATCTATCCACTGAAAGTTAGTTAAAGGCAAGTACACATTATAAGCAAATGAACAGTACATAAATTACAGGACAAATGATGTACAATAAATACCTACAGTAAAAAATTATAAATAAAATTATAATTATACAAAAATATGCATACAACCAGCACCAACAAGCAGTTACCAGGTGTTGTCATTCCATAAACACCAGCTATGGATCATGACATGGCAAAAATCGCAAGGTGGCATACTAAAGCTGAAGCTAAAATATTATCACTGAAAAAAACCTTGGTCTTTCACTTGGTTGGAATGATGCACTCCTGAGCCAATGGGCCCCGCTGAGGGTTGCGGCTGGGTAAGGTCCACTGAGGTCTGTGGAGACAACTCACTGGTCTTGTTGAGCTGTGTATGCACACTTCCAGGGAAGCCCCCCATTGGGTGGTATTGGGGGTACGGAGTCTGTCCAACCACTGGGTGTGCGAACTGCCCAGTGAACTGGCCAGGGGCACTACCTGCACCGAGGGTGGGAGGCACCGACATCTGCATGATCGCCGGGTCATTGGGTAGAGAGGGAACATTGTTCAGCACTCTAATGTCCTTGATGTCAGAGCCACGGAATAAGATATAGTCATACACTTGACTCTGTGGAGCCACAGGGTATTGAGTCTCTCTATCTTCCGTGCCGAATGACCGCACTGTGGAAAAACAACAGGTGTCATTAAATAATAATAAATAAATGTGTACATAGGTTTGTTTCATAAGTATGCTTCTTTATAATGCAGCTTGCAACTAGTTTATACTGTTCATTTACAGGTATTATGTGTTTACATCGAAATTGGAAAGCAAAACCTATATCTACCCACATTTAAAATAGACGCTGGTCTTATTATAACTTTTAGGTGATAATATGCAGAGAAAAGCGCTTCTTCATTATTACAACTCGGATAAACACGGCATCAACGTCATCAATGTGAAACCGCGGTCACAGACCCATCAATGTTTTCACTTGAGGGTAGAAATAAAACAATGTGGTCCTATCCAAACTACAGCGGGAACAAACGATATAATTAGCACAAAAATAACGTCACAAGACACTTTGGCAAACAATAAACAACAATTTATATGGAAAATTTTATAGACACTCAAGGGAAAGCCAGCAAACTTGTATGTGCCCACATAAAACGGCTAAGTTGTTTGTTAGGCTTAAGACTAGTTGAAAACACCAAATTACATAGCAAAAAACATACAAGAATAATTTATTACAGAATTACTAGTATCCATTTGTCAACTTACCGCTAGCCAAGGCAATGGTACATTCCTGAGGATCAACTGTAAAAAGTCGACCTTCGTAACGAATGTCAGCTTTCGATATTAGGCTTATCTTGGAGCCTAATTCAGGCATTCCAGTACTCATAATGTCACTTTAGAAATTATTCTCCGATGACAAAGATTTTTTACGATAACGTCGTCCGCAAAATATCAGCCACCGAATAAAATGACTGGCTAGAAGTTAGCAACAAGCGCTGAGTTTACAAACAGCTGTTTTGAGCGGTGAAGTTCAAAACATTGTTTACCCATTATTATCCAATTTAGCATGTTTTGAATTGAATGACTATTTTATTTAAATCATCACTTCACGTTATTAAAAACTATTTATTTTTACATCTAATGATGATTTCTAGCATACAAAATTTGAGTATTTACCGAATAGGGCCAATAAATAGCAAACGTATTCGATTTAGTTTCTATAATCTCTCAAGAGAGGTCAGGGCAGTCATGATGACACTAGCCACTTGTCACTTGTCAGTAGAAAGAAGTTAGCTACAACTTCATAGTGGTTCTGCATTTTTGGTAATTATCTATGGTGATTGGTGATCCCAAGGAATTTGAATACAAGTAGGTGATCCCAAGGAATTCGAATACTTGTCTTAGCTATATTCCTTGGGTGATCCCATGGAATAATTATAATAGAAATTCCTTGGGTGATCCACCATGATGTAGTGGAATCATTTTGTTTTTATTTATTAAATTAAAGGCCGATGCGCACACACACACTTTAAAACATATTGGATTTCTGTGTGGCACGAGACTGATAATATGTGGTCAAGGTCTGACAAAGATTTGCACTTTGCAATGTGGCATCGGTCTGTAGACGCACTTCAAAACGTTGAAAGTGTTCAAATGTTTGCGTACGTGCGTAATTGTTGAGCGATACGATTACGATACATTTTCATCATTATTATGTTTAGTTGCACACTACACTGGGCACTAAAACTATTCCTTCTAGTTTATTTATTTATTATTTATTTATTGACATTTACATAAATAATACAGGCACACTGCGTCCACAAAATCGTCGTTCATTCTGTCTGCTAGCGTAAGTACTGTGCTGAAAAGTGTTTGCGAAGCATGTCTGGCCGGTTGTTCAAATGTGTTCAAAGCTTTGCAAAGTCGTCAAAGATGTGTGCAAATGTTTGAAACGATGTTGGCACCGCCGCCGGTGCGCGCGGCGCCCGGTATGATAGGACTAAGCGCCTAGGCGGTATGGTTTGGTCGGGGTGTTTGATAGCTGTGCCACACGATACTTTCACACAGCAATCAAACATTTGCACAAACATTTGAAGCTATATCTGCCGGCTCTATGAGTCCCGGAGCTACTTGACAAGTTTTAAGGCTCCGGTGACAGCGGCTCGCAATTTCGAAGTGCGATTGGCTATTATTTTTTTTTATTTCATTTCGGGGAGATTGTTTGAAAAAATAACTCTAAAGAAACACGCATAAATACTGTTCGAACACAAATAATACAATAATATAAGGGAAACATGCCCGAATCAGAAATCATTTTGGTATTAGTATGTTTGGTCTTACGTTTACCTAATACCAAAATGATTTCTGACTCAAGCACATTTCCCTAATATTATTGTATTATTTGTGTTCGAACAGTATTTATGCGTGTTTCTTTAGAGTTATTATTTCAAACAACCTCCCCAAAATGAAATAAAATGAAATAATAGCCAATCGCACCTCGAAATTGCGAGCCGCAGTCACCGGACCCTTAATAACTAACTCTAGTAGTGTCTCTAGCGGTATCTATTATAAAGAAAGAGACGAGGCATCAAGTGTACGTGGTAAACGTTCAATATTCGTAGACTTGTCAAGTCGCTTGATCGTGTCTGGGACCCGTTAGAATCGTTTAACCGCCTAGCCTGCTCCACAGCAGCGACAGCAGCGTTACCAGATGTACGATATAAATATTACTACTGTACGATCGATCGAATCATCAGAATTGGTCCATCCAGGTAAGTTATGAGGTATATTATTATTACAAAACCTAAATAAACAGACGAATTGAGAACCTTCTCCTTTTGAAGTTTGTTCAAAATTTATTTCGGTTAAACCATAGCTACCCTGGTACCTGAGTTGAGGGTTGGGGATAGGGGGAAAGCATGTGGGGGTAGATGGCAAGTCTTTCCCTATAGTTCTTTTTTCTAGGAAATGAAAAAAAATTCCAAAAAATTTCCTTCAAATTTCTTCACTTCAAAAAAAAAAAAAAAAATAACCCTAACCCTTAGAGAATTTATAACGGGAGTTGCCAAGCGCCACTTTTAGTACTAAAATCTTTCTGCCGGTTTTCGCGGGAGGCGAGGTAGTACGGTACACAACACATTTACATAATCACGCATACTAATGCAGAAAAATTAAGCGTCCCTATAAACGCACACGCAAGTAAAAGCTGTACACCAACACAAAAACAATAACACAAACAAAGAATTACTGTTGTTACACTTTTGTTTAGTTACACACTAACACAAAAAAGTAGTGATGGGTTGTAAAAAGACCGACAAAATGAATGATTTCATATGAATGAAATCAGGGTGGTTCAAAATCATATACTTTTCCTTTTTTTAGCCAAGATTAACAAACGTGTACCTGTCTAGCCTAGTAGGTATTACTAAGTAAATAGAATGCTGGCACCGACTCCAAAAATATCAGTAATTGTATAATGTCATAATAATAAAATTATAAGATTTGTTGAAAAAATGGATACCTATTTGGAAGTAGATTGAAATATAAATCCATAATGCAATTATTTTTTAACTTTTTAGTGTATTTTTCATAACAAATTGGATAGCAGTTTTGGAGTCGGTTTTTTTTTTGTAAAAAATATTTGATTAAGAGTTTGTAGAGCGTAATCTCTAAAACTACTGAAACGATTTTAAAAATTATTTTACAAATAGAAAGCTACACTGTTGTTGAGTAACTTTAAGCTATATTCTATTTTCGCAAGTAGTAAGTAATCTTTCAAGTAAGTAGTCTTTCATGAATGCATTTTTAGATAAATATTTTGTTTCTTTATTGGTATGATGTGTCCAGCAGTGGACTTACATAGGCTGATGATGATGATTGGTATGACGGGGAAAGGTGATGAAAAATTGTGGCGACGATAAAAAAGTAGCCCATGTCCCTCTCCAGCTAACATACTACAGCTATACAAAAATCACGTTTATACGATTCTGCGTTTAAAAAAGTACAAAGAAAATAGCAATAAAACAACGACACAGCACAACTAAAATTTTAAAGGAGCTCCATAAAGCGACGTATTGAAGGCAGAATGACAGAGACAGTTTTTGTAGAGTCCAATACTGAACCTCCTTTTTTAAATCGGTTAAATTTTAATATGGGTACAAAAAACACATCGCATTTTATTCTAATTTTACGTTCATTCCATCATTCATTCAATCGATTTCGCTCAACTAGTCCCCACACTACGCCTTCTACCAAGGAATATAAATTCACCGACACCTCCCACCAAGACGATGGCGTCGTATTAAAACTGTCGTAACTGGTATTCCATTAAATATAAATTAAACGTAATTACAAAAACAATTGACTAAAATATCACTTAATTGTGATAGGAAATACCGTGTTCCCTAAAGTTTGATGTCTCTGATCTCCTTTTACACCGAAATACCGCACAATTCACCATTTTTACTGAGCACTACTTCGCGACACGAAACGACAACTAATGGCCGCGCGGTGATGAGTGAAGTAGTTTTATATAACGTGCATGGCCAAGTCGCGTCTTATGGCCGGCAGAGGGGTACGCCTTGCGTTAACATCTCCAGTTATAAATTCTCTAAGCCCTAACCTAATGAGAATTCCTTCCCTTGAGTCTTTTTGTCATAGAGATGAAATATTAATACCAATTTTTTTCATATAAAAAAAAAAAAAACCCTAACCTAACTAGTAACTTACCTGAAAAATTAAATTATTTTTTTTCATTTCCTAGAAAAAAGGACTCAAGGGGAAGACTTGCCATCTACCCCCACTTGCATCCCCCCTATCCCCAACCCTCAACTCAGGTACAAGGATTGCTATAGCCAACCCTTTATTTCTAAGAAAGAAGAAATTCAGCTTTATGTGTTGAAATTCCGCGTTTTTGAAGCACAGCTACCGCTTTTTCAATTAGCTCATCCCAAGAGTATATAACGCTACGCTAAGAAGCTCATCTGACAACTGGCAGCACTAGGACTATACTTATAAATCTGTGGGCAGCACGTTTTACTTTACATTCTCTTTGGGCAACACTGATTGTGATTGAGGCCGATGGATGGCCGTTGTCGTTTGGATTTTGAAATAAATACGTAAATTTCGTAAAAATAATTCAAAGTATCTTGACTTGACTAACAAGAAGTGCCATGACATGTCAATTTGAATGTACTTTGCGTTGTGTTTGATTTAGTTATGTTTGAAAGTCCAATAACTTCTAATCCCGCCTTAGCGAGGCTGAGTGTTATCGGGAGCAGCAACAGTTCGATTAGAAGACGGAGTCTCATACCCCAGATTCGAAGAACCCTCACGAGAGAAGAGGTTCGTAGACGTCTTTACCTTTCACCTTAAGCTTTAAACTTAAGCTACTATATAATGTGAATCTTTCAGGACAAAAACGATGACGATGCTGAGCGCTCATCACTGGTGGCTTCAGAAAGAAGAGTGGTGGTCACTTCCACTCCAGCCTCCTCGCGAACTAGTCGAGATACAATATCCTCATCACCACAAAAGGAACATTATCAGGGGTGCTTGAAACTTTATGCTGAGAATGTAAGTAGCATCATCAAAACATGCAATACCAGAAATGAGAAATCAATATTTAATTATTTCCATTTTTTGTTGCATGCATTTTAAATGCAATTGAATTTTAATTGAAATTTAATTTTAATTGAATTAGTAGTAGTAATTTTGTCACAGTCATAGTACCTTCATGTATTACAAAATCTTTATGAAGAAAGTCTTAAGTTTACATATTCTGAATCTAATTTAAAAATAGAGATAGTAAAATTGCAAAGTAGGTATTATTCAAAATCACATTAGACCCCCCTCCCCTGTCTTTTATGTTCATTCCTGTCCATCTCAGGGTTGCCTGGAAGAGATCACTGTTAGCAATAAGGCCATCCATTGTATTACTACAATAAGCTCAATAAACCTATTTCCGAAAATACAGTGCTTCTTTGGACATAATACTGCAATTGTTTGTTTTTCAGTCAAAATGTGTTTACTTACATAATACATTTTTGTTGTGGTAATCAATAATAAGTTATCTATCTATCTAAAGTTAGATGTTAACTTACTCAGTTTACTCTAATAAAGATTCGATTTTTCAGAAAATAACCAAAGACAATGCCTGGAATCTACAGCTAATAGATTTCATGACTTCGATGTTACGTCGACATGACTCCCGCATGGATAACTTGCAGACAGCTTCTACTGTGGTTGATGCATCAGCCAGGATATACTCCTTTAGAGTTGATGCTGTGCACTATGATGTACTCAAAATGGCTGGGGGGCTTAGTAAAGCTGCTCAGGTATGTAAGAAATCAAAAATGTTATCTATGTTTCCTGGGACTTAAATATTTGTGTCATAAATAAATTCTTCTTTCTAATTTGCATCACTATGATACTATCGGAAACAATAAATGTAAGGACATTATATCGCCAATGACTGATGATGATGTGATAATTGTTGTAAATTTTTGGTCCTCTGTTTTATGAGGGAGGCCCATGGATGTGCCATTAGTGAACTGGATGGTGATATAATTTAATAAGTTTATAATACTTGGGGTCCATAACTTCTTAAAAAGCCGGCAGTGCATCAGCATCAGAGGCGATGCAGTGTCTATGGGTGATGGTGACCAATTTCCATCAGGTAACCCGTATGATTGTCTGCCGAATTTGCATAAAAAAATATATTTCACAGACAAAAAGAGGCAAGAAAGATGATGATAACATCCCTGAAGAGGCAGCAGTAGATGCAGATGGAAACCCAGTGCCCGTTAAGAAAAAGAAAAAACGGGCCAAATGCGCTGTTGCTGCCAACCCGGAGGTTTTTAATGGGGATTTCGATACCAATGATTGTATTGGTAAGATAAATAATAGTAGATTGTATTATAAGGGAGCGAAATCATATTTTTTTGCCGTTTTTTTTAATCCAGAGTGAAATGAAGGATTCTGGAGTAGAATCCCGAGCTTAGCGAGGGATTCTTTAGTAGAATCCTGAACGTAGCGAGGGATTCAAAGTACGTCGCCTGAGCCAAAAATATATTTTGCTCCCGAGTGGTACAGTCTACTTTTCATCACCCACTATGAGAAAAATAAAAGGCACCTCATATTTTATTAGTTTTGGCTAAGTACTAGAAGAAGGCCAAAAACACAGATTCTGGAAAATTATTGGCGCCTCTTGCATTTCTCCATTCAATAAATTTACCATAGGCTTTCATATATTTCTCCCGGGACTTTGCAGGTAATAATTATCCATCACATTTCTTGCGTCAGTTCTAATACTTTCAGGAGTTAATTCTGTACTTTCACTGTCACTTGAAGAACTGATTTTTCAAAACAAAACCATGAATTTCTAACAATCCGTGAAAATTTACGAAAACGCGGGCTGTATTTCGCGCGTTTTTATATTGATTTCTTTTTTTTTTGCTAAGCCGGCGTGGCGGTCTATGGGCCGTCGTACCAGCCAGTCTTTATTCAAACAATATTTGCGTTCGATTTCTTTGGCGCTGAACACTGAAGATGTTCCAAATTCAAAAAGTGCGCGGGAAAGTTAATTCCGGCGCACTTATTTAAATAAGTGCGCCGGAATTAACTTTCCCGCGCACTTATTGTTTCTTATAGAAAACACCACCTTTGGGTGCACATAAAGGCGAACCAAGTCGCTCTTTTCGAATAGATGTGATGAAAACTATTTTATTACTACACTAGCGACCCGCCCGCGCGCGTCCCTGCTTCGCACGGGTGCACAATGCACATATCATGCATGTATTATACATATAAACCTTCCTCTTGAATCACTCTATTTATTAAAAAACCGCATCAAAATCCGTTGCGTAGTTTTAAAGATTTAAGCATACATAGGGACATAGGTATATAGGGACAAAGAAAGCGACTTTGTTATAAACTATGTAGTGATAGTGAAGCATCTATTGGTGTCACAACAGTATATTTTTTAATTTGATTTGAATGATTTATTTTAGGGTAAAATATATTTACAATTTCAGACCCCTTCTTCGAGAGGCTAGCGGCGACAACGGGAGATGTGACGTCAACGAACCGAGCATTCAATGCTACATTACCTATTCATGATGAAACATTCGGATTGATTTTGAGGTGATTTTAAAAATTTATGTTGATTATTTTAAGGTATTATTATTTGATCTCTTTTGATTACCTATATAGTAAAGTTATCTTGTTACTTTTTTGTGGTTATTCATATGTAGGTAGTATAAAAAATAAAGAACTTTGAATATTTAAAATATAAAAAAAAAGAGCACCGGTGGTCTAGTGGGAGTGACCCCGCCTTCCGATCGTAAGGTCGCAGGTTCGAATCCAATGGATTTTTCTATAGAAAAATTTATGTGCGCAATGCCAGTGCTCTTAAACGGTGAAGGAAAACATCGTGAGGAAACCAGTTAGTATTCTAACAGCGGCGATGGGCTTGCAACCTGTCACGTATGGAATACTAACTACTGCAAAATGTGGGTATGTGCCAAATGTAATGTTTGGACGTACCTCTGACTACCCCCCTTAGACATCCTCAAAGAATCTTGAATTATAGTACCTACTTGGTACTGGGAGATCTGAAGGGATATCTACCGTACCTGGGGATCAAAGTCGTGAAGCTGTTTCAGTTTCAGTTAAAAAAAAAAATAAGTTAACTCAGATGTTTTGATTTAATATTTGTAAGTACCAATAACGAAGTGCGTGTCTTATTTATGAAAGAGTGAGATGACGAAAACCTGTTGTGCCATCTGTAGGTACTTAGTATGGGATGGTTATGACCAGAAAGCGAAAATGATTTATAATGTTGGTGTTCCCTATTTAATAGAGAGTTATTACAGAACAGACAAATTATTCCTGGAGTCAATCAAAGAAAACGTTCCAGAAGAGATAGATCTAACGAAGCGTATCTCGCTGTTAGTTAAGCTTATGCCGGCAGTCATTGAGGAGGATCACATTTGCGAGCCCTTCACCGGCTTTTCTATTAGCAATTGGGACCCGGATACGGAAGAAAGGTTTGTATTTGATTAAATTATCTAAATAAAATTTTAGTTGGCTGTGCATTAGCCAACTATTATGGGATTAAATATTTCGGTCTCTATTTTAGACTCTCTAAAAACAAAGACGGGTATATTAATAACTGCCGAATAGTGTTACTTAGGAATGGTGAAATAGCTGCTATGGATTACAAGAATTTTTTCTTGTAATTCAATTTTCACCTTGCTCCTTTATGTAAGTAAAGTCTTATATAGCGCCAATAAAACAGAATCTAAAAAAATTTAAAGGCAAATTTAATCACTCAACATAAAAGATAACGTTTAAAAGTAATGACACCCAGAGTGAGATCAAACATCTAAGTTCATCACACAAATGTTTTTTCTCGGTGGCAATCGAACCCACGGCCTACAGGGCAGAAGGCCGAGCGACTACCAAATGAGCTGTGAACGCTTAAAAAATATCTATTTTATCTATGTAAGTATATAATGTATTAAATATATCAGTCATCTAGTACCCATAACACAAGCTTTGAGTAGCTTACTTTGGGGCTAGATGATGCTGTGTGTCCAGCATTATTTATTTATTAATTTTTACTGAATTACGTGTCCAAAGCGAACATTTTTGAAATAATTACAGCAACGTGCGTGTCAACAACTGGGTAGACGATAATCGGCTGAATCTGTCACAACAGGCTCTCGCCTTTGACATGAACGCGGAAGTAGAACCTATACCGCAGGATGAGATGCACAATGACTTGTATGGTATGTCCTCATTTCAACAAGTATTTGGTCAAGGCAAACTTTTTATAGAAATAAAAAAAACATTTGTGTGATGAATTTGCAGGGCAGAGCATCGTAGTGCACGTTCCTATCGTGCGTGACTTACGAGGCAATGCTTTGTTATAGGTGATGGTTTCCAATTAACATCAGGTGGGATATCTGCTTGCTTTATCAGCTAGTTGTAAAGAAAAAAGCCATAAACCCACTATTAGGTAGGTACTGATGAGACATCAAAAAATAAAACAGAAATTATGTAATGTCAGTTATACACTACTACTATTATAAACGCGAACGTTTGTACGTATGGATGGATGGATGTTTGTTACTCTATCACGCCGGAACGGCTGAACGGATCTGGATGAAACTTGGCAGAGAGATAGATTATAGTCTGGAATAGCATATAGGCAACTTTTTATCCCGTCGGAATACCGGGATTTAAATCTTCGCGGGTGGAACCGCGGGGCGCAACTAGTGAGCTTATATTGGTATTGCGTCGCAGACGATGAGCCCCTGGGCGGCATCGAGAGCGATGAGGAGACGGACGCGGCGGTCGCGGCGAGCGTCGCGCGCGCCGCCGCCGCGCCGCCCGCGCGCCTCACCGACATGCGGCCCAGCGGCGCGCCCGACTCGCGGCTCGAGTACTCCTACTGCGCAGCCATCGTCGCCGCCTGGGCCGGGCCCAGCCACTGGCGCCTCAAGAACAACAGAGGTAACTGTTGGAGTTGAGAGTTGAGAGTAACAGAGGTAAATCGGTTATTTTAGAAAGCGAACAAGTCAGGTCTTTTTGAAAATAGCGATTTTGACGGGTTCGTATTCTCTGTGGATAAAAATACTTCGTAAAATGATAATACGTCTGAAAATACTTTTATTACCATAATTTAACATTATATGTGTAAAAAAACCATAAAACGCCATTAAACTGAAAGTTATTTAGTTTTTTGAGTATCTTGAAAAATTTGGGTTCACTGTTGAAAAGTATCTTGAAAAGTTTGGCTTCCTTTTATGTCGAGTCCCCTTACGTCGAGTCTGAGTGTCGTTCGACATCTCGCACATTTATAATCCCGCGAGTTGATGACAACGATAATAGGTAAAAACGGAAGGTGCCATTTCGCGGATTTAAGCGAGTTTGAGAAACCGCGGGATGACGAACGACTCAATTGTTCTTGCAACATATTGCTATTCTCGCTTTCTATTACCGTTATGTCTAGTTTGGTTCATAAATATTGCTATTCTCGGTTTAACGTTACCGTTATGTCGAGTTTGGTTCGTAACTATTGCTATTCTCGCTTTCTTAATAGAAAAAAACGGTAACAGTAATGGTAGGCAAACGGTAATCCGTTTGTCGTGTTTGGTTCATAGGTACAGTCAAGATATAAATTAAAAATCAGTATCTAAAATATAGTTTTACTAGCGACCCGCCTGCGCGCCCCTGCTTCGCACGGGTGCACATATCATGCATGTATTATACATATAAACCTTCCTCTTGAATCACTCTCTCTATCTATTAGGTTGCGGGTTCGATTCCCGCCTCGGAACAAATTTGTGTACGATCTGCAGAAATTTGTTCCGTTGGTCTGGGTGTTTTCTATGTATATAATAAAAATATCTATCTATGTAAGTATATAATGTATTAAATATATCAGTCATCTAGTACCCATGACACAAGCTTTGAGTAGCTTACTTTGGGGCTAGATGGTGCTGTGTGGATTGTCCAGCATTATTTATTTTATTTATTTTTATTTTTTTATTTATTAAAAAAAACCGCATCAAAATCCGTTGCGTAGTTTTAAAGATATAAGCATACAAAGGGACATGGGGACATAGGGACAGAGAAAGCGACTTTGTTTTATACTATGTAGTGATTATTAATTGGTATTTTTATTGCGCCGCGAGTACTATGTATTCAGCAGACGCTGCCGCCTTGCGACATGCGGCGCGCCCGACTATCAAATAAAATGTGCGTGCCGCCTCACAGACATGCGAGTAGCAGCAAATGATAAAGTTTCGTTCCCCAGCGTCGAAGGCATCGGAGCGCACCGCCGGCTCGGCTGCGCGCCAGACGCTAGAAGTAAAGAAGGCGCGCTCGAAGCGACAGCTGGACTTCCTCGGCGGCGGGCTAGCGCACGACTGGCGCGCGCGGCCCGGCGCCGAGTACGACGCGGCGCCGCCGGCCAAGATTATGATCAGCAGGAAAACACTCGCGACGGGACACACCTGGAACGAAGCCAACTTCAAGACGCCCATTGATAGGTCAGCGGACTTAGGGGAAGCAGGGGTAATTGCGATCATGTCGGGTAATACCGCTCACGCCAATAACTTATTAAATAAGGTGCCTTGAAAAACAGCGAGCACGCTACAGCGCAGAGGTTGTGATGCTTGAGCAGGCAGTCACTAAGCCTCAAAACTAACGAGCATAAAAAAGTTGATAAAACAAATGAGCATTTTTCTCTCAGGTGATCGGCATTCCCCCGTCTTCCTCTATAACCAACCTTCGACTTTTACGAGTAGTAGAGCTCTTTGTGAAGGGCTCGTCCGGGGAAGTACTACCACCACGCCTTTTTCTGCCGCCAAGCAGCAACGCTGTGTTTCGGTTTGAAGAGTGTGATCGCCGGTGTAATTACAGGCACATGAGGCTTAACATCTTTATGTCTCTAGTTGATGGACGCAGGGCAGTGCATCGTAGGGCACGTTCCTATCGTGCGTGACATAAGGAAAAGCTTTGTTATAGGTGATGGTTACCACTTAACATCAGGTGGGCCCATTAAGTTGAGCAAGGGATCAAGACGAGTAACAGAAAAAGCGCAAGCAAAAGGAAGTCTCATGTGCCTTTAATTTCACCGACAACCACACTGAAGACTGGAAAGTGAGCCGAGATAGATCTCTGCCCACTTTCCAGGTTAACTTACAACTACTGGAGCTTCAATATTGTATTATATGATTTATATGTTCATACGAGTAAATACATTGTAACAACATACATACATACATAAAATCACACCTATTTCCCATAGGGGCAGGCACAGACCACGGATTTCCACTTGCTACAATCCTGACATACCTGTTTCGCTTCATTCACTCTTATAACATTCTTCATACATGCTCGTCGGTTTAGGGTACTCTTGACCTGGCCTTTCTCTAGAACATCTGGTATCTGATCTAGATACGTCCGCCGAGGTCTTCCCCTCCCAACAGTCCCATTCACACTCGCCTGATACCACATTGTAACAAGGAACGGTAGGAACAAAGCCAAAAGTTTTCCTGTTCTAGGTTGGTCGCGCGGCCATCCACGCGACCAAGACTAGATTCACCTAGTTATAAGACGTTTCAAAGTGATACTTGTGATTTTGAACAAATACCAACAAAAACGTTACAGGGGTCTGGATGAGTCGTACTTCCGCAAGCTATTCCTCCGGCGGAAGGTGATGATGCTCCGGAAACGGGACGAAGCTTGCTCGCTGCCCGAGCCGGTCACCGTCGAGGAAGCAAGGGATTACGACTACAACAACGAGAATGACGCTTCGTACTGCCAGCTCAACGTACAGGTTAGCAAACTGACAGGTTCACGACTTTGATCATGCTTTGATCACAGTAATAGGCAGGTTCGATAAGCAAATTCATTATCAAATTCAAAAACATAATAAAAAGAAAGCTCTTAACAAAAGCTTACTGTACTAAAAAAATTATGCTTGACGAATTTGATTACGTTAATTTTTTTTTTTTTTAATATAGAGAACAATCTTTATTGACAAAGAAAATTACAACTAATAGTTACAATTATTTACAAAATGTACAAAATACATATGAAACAGTTGAGCTATCTGCACCGTTGCAAACGATCTATAGATATATATATATATATATATCTATTTTATTTATGATAATTATGGTGACATTTTAAATAATATTGTAATTGTTAGAAAGACATTAAAAATTTTGCATGCTTTCAAGTAGAACATGGCTGAGCTTACCTACAATATGTGTCACCCTTTAACCTGTTTTTCGCAAATAAATGATTATTGTATTGTATTACTATAAAATATCTGATTGTGTAGATGACAAAAAAGCTTGGGACTGAACTATGCTCCAACTCATTACAAAATCCATATTATTTTGTAAAGATCATACAAAAAAACGCGAGGAACCAAGCTTAGTTTCTTGCCAGTTCTTCTAGGCTGGTCGCGACGAACTGGCGGTAGATTCACCTAGTATATTAATTAGAGGTTTCTATGTGATCCCTGTGATTGTACTGAATAAAGACCGTTTTTATTTTGATTTATGTGAACATTCCACACAACACTATCTCGCCACAAACTAAGCCATAGCTTGTGATATGTGAACCAGATACCTAATATACCTACTTAAAGACATACTTTTATTATAAACACCCAGACAGAGAACAAACATATACGTTAATCACACAAATGTTTGTTCTCGGTGGGGATCGAACTCACGACCTTCGGCACAGAAGCAGGCTGTCTCCTCAGATGTTTTAGTACCAAGAACTAATTCTAGATTCTCTGAGGACATTCGTCTTTTTTTTTTTTTAGATTTATTTATTGCCAACATGTACATACATCAGTTATATTATAGCTAAGGGGTAGTCAGTAGTTTGACATGTTATTACTCCATTTTCAGGACGGAGACGATTGGGGTAATGAAGATGCCACCGCCGCGGGCGATTTGCACGCTCAAGTAAAAACGGCTGAGTTAGAAGACATAGGAGAGATGCTGGAACCACCTACTAAGGTCTGTTATCCTGCTACTATTATAACGCGAAAGTTTGTAAGTATTGATGGATGTTTGTTACTCTTTCACGCCGGAACGGCTGAACGGATCTGGATGAAACTTGGCAGAGAGATAGATTATAGTCTGGAATAGCACAGGCTACTTCTTATTCCGTCGGAATACCGGGATTTAAACCTACGCGGGTGAAACCGCGGAGCGCAACTACTACATAATAATAGTTTCTTTATATCGCAAACAACCAAGTTTTGGTAAATGAAATTACAAATAATTAAGGGCCCGGCGACAGCGGCTCGCAGTTTCGAGGTGCGATTGGCTATTATTTCAGAATAACTATCCAGTGACACGCATAAATACTGTTCGAACACAAATAACACAATAATATAAGGGAAACATGCCCGAATCAGAAATCATTTTGGTATTAGTATGTTTGGCCTTACGTTTACCTAATACCAAAATGATTTCTGACTCAAGCACATTTCCCTTATATTATTGTATTATTTGTATTCGAACAGTATTTATGCGTGTCACTGTATAGTTATTCTTTCAAACAACCTCCCCGAAATATAATAAAATAATAGCCAATCGCACCTCGAAACTGCGAGCCGCTGTCGCCGGGCCCTTAAGTACGAAAAATGGGTCATTTTTTTGTAGGAAACTTGTTTGAATGAAAATTTTAGCTGAACTTTGTAATGTTCTGCTCCAAAGCTTAGTAGACGTAGTAGTAATATGTTTAAATTATATAAATTTGTCTAATGTACATTTTTCTGAAACTGAAACTGAAAACAGCTTCACGACTTTGATCCCCAGGTACGGTAGATATCCCTTCAGATCTTCCAGTACCAAGTAGGTACTAATTCAAGATTCTTTGAGGATGTCTATGGAGGGTAGTCAGAGGTACGTCCAAATATTACATTTGGCACATACCCACATTTTGCAGTAGTTAGTATTCCATACGTGACAGGTTGCAAGCCCATCGCCGCTGTTAGAATACTAACTGGTTTCCTCACGATGTTTTCCTTCACCGTTTAAGAGCACTGGCATTGCGCACATAAATTTTTCGATAGAAAAATCCATTGGTGCACGACCGGATTCGAACCTGCGACCTTACGATCGGAAGGCGAGGCCACTCCCACTAGACCACCGGTGCTGGTACATTTTTCATCTTACTTTATTACATTCCAGGTGGCAAAAACATTTATACCGTTTGTGATGCGTGCGAAAAAAATCGACATGAAACAGCTAAAGAACACGACATGGAAGATGCTCACGGATAACTCCGTTGCAGAAAACCCAAAAGTCACCGAGACTACGTTCAAAACCATTTACTCATTACTACCGAATAGACTACCCGGAAATGCGCGCGAATCGCTCAGTGTACCATTAGCCTTATTATCTATACTACATCTTGCTAACGAAAAGGGATTGATATTAAAAAGTCAAGAGGGCCTGAAAGATTTCACAATTTCTGGTCTAGATGACGAAGAATAAGTTTTTGTAAATAATACTATTATTTATATGATGTTTATAGAAAAATGGAAGTGTGACTACAAGCCTCGGTTGACGATGTAATAATTTTTTAGATGTACTTTTTGATATGCATGACAGTTTTTTATTACTTTCGTAAGGTATTTCAGTCTGTATTCAAATTGATTTATGTATATCACAAGCATGAACTTAAATTTCAATGCAGGACATCTTGATTTTCTATATTTTTTTCATGTTAGTATTACAAAACATTGTTTAGATGTTGGCAAGCTTATACTGTTACGTGAAAGGTGTGCGTCACTGTTGAATATAATATTTCAACTTATGGCTTATTTATTATTTCTAAAATAACAACCTCATGAACACAACTAAAAAGGGTGGCTGAGTGGCTTTTCGTAAATAAGTAATCATATAATGTACTAGCTGCGCCCCGCGGTTTCACCCGCGTAGTTTTAAATCCCGGTATTACCACGGAATATAAAGTAGCATATGTGCTATTCCAGACTATAATCTATCTCTGCCAAGTTTCATCCAGATCCGTTCAGCCGTTGCGGCGTGAAAGAGTAACAAACAACCATCCATACTTTCTTACTTTCGCGTTTATAGTAGTAGTAGGATAGGATTTTACAGCTGTGATTAAATTTTAACCAAGTATTGAACTTTCATGAAACAGCTGTTTTTTTCGTATTCAAGTTTTGTTTCTTTGAAAAAGATATATATGATACATTCCTGTGGGTACTTCAACCCTCTCGTCAGTATTATATTCCTTGCTTCAACCCCACTGACCTCAATATGAGGTTTTACCCCCTGAAGTTTTCGGGAGTGAACTTTTTACACCTGTATATGCAGTGCAATGGCCCCAAGCTTTCATTTATTGTGTTCTGTGATTTTTGCTTTTGAGGTCTAGCAAATGTACCAAACTTACGTACTCATTAAATCAAGTAATATTTAATACACGGACTCTATAACTGACGAGAAAGCACAAGATTTTTACCATCAGAAGTTTTCCCGCCAAGATTTAACATGAAAAGCTTCAAGAAAAATGTTAATAAAGTCCTTCAGGGTAGGCAACGCACCGACAACGCCCCTGGTGTTGTTGTTGTCTATGGGCGACGGTGACCGCTTACCATCAGGTGGGCCGTTAGCCCGTTTGCCTATCTTTTACATAAAAAAAAAAAAAAAAAAAAAAGATTCAATGGTAGCCCCACTTCAAGGGTCGAACTACTACAATAAAATCCAAATATTATAATACAGAACTTTATTATTTAAGAAATGAACAAATAAACACTATAGCAAACTTAACTGATGGTAAGGTAATCTGATTATAAAATAACTTTTCATTCATGAAAATAAGACTATGTTTTCATTGGAAGTTCCGCTTGTGCTACTCATTATAATCAGCACATTTGTTTTCCATTAAATAACAGTCAAAGTGACATTTTTTTGTCAATATATAATTCGATACAGTGTTCACTACACATAATCAAATGTATAACGTGTAAGGGAATCATTGTAACTAGTTTAGAAATTTTATGCTTACCTTAGAGTTCACTCTCAGTTACATATAATTATAAAGGTAATTAGTGAGTATTACGATGTTAAAGATAAAAGCTACCAATGTGATAATCATTTCTAAATTGAGCACATTTTTTTCCAACAAACAAGATTATAAAAAACCATTATCACAAACCACTGAGTACAGGGAAAACCCGATCATAATAATTTGAGTAGGTTAAGTTAGACTGATGTTCTGGCTAAAACTAGATACCAGTTTTTTTAACAGGGTTTGTGTATTGCACGGCATAGAAATTTGTAATGTAACAAGTAGCATTTTTGCTTTAGAAATAGTGCACTCAATACAAATTATATCCAAATCTTTCCAATCAAGCATTGTTCATAGTTTTCATGAATGTCTCTTAGCCCTGTTTAAACGCGAAGAAAAGTTAATCTTTTACGGTTCACTGGGAAATATAAATCTGACCATTTCACGCAATCATCACAACAATCATTATAACAAAAATAACATAAAGCAACACGAAACAACAATCAAATGGTAAAACATGTAAAAAGATGTAGTGTGACCAGACTCCTTTTCCCTATCCTCACATATTCACACCCAAAGTTAAATATTATAAAAGCAAACATATCATAAGTATCACAAGCATTGTCCCGCAATGAAGTCTTTACTTTAAACTTAGCTAAATGAGATTGAAGATATACAAATGGTAGTGAAGTGACATGTGTGAGGAAGCCTAAATAGTTTTATTCAAGTCTTCTTTAGCTGGATGTTCTTTTTCCTTCTCTGTTTTGACAACCTCAGAGCCTAATTCTTCCTTCGACTTGGCTGTTTCTTTGACAGTCAACTTCGGGACTTCAATAGTGTCCTGCTCTGTATTCTTAGTAGATATTTCTACCTTTACCTCTTCTTCATCTGATTGATTCTCTTTAACTGTGGTGTCAGTGACAGCAGGTTCCGCTTTCACAGAGGTCGGAGACATTTTTTCGGAAGATCGATCGTCACTTGTGTATCCAGTGTCCGTAATAGACTCTTTAGATTCTTCTTTTTCCGGGGTTTTTATTGTGTCGTTAGAGTTTTCTAAAGTTTCAGATGAAATGTCATTTTCGGGCGTTTTACTATTTACGTCTTCAAGAGCAGCTTCATCGCCCAAACTGTTGATATCAGCATCAAAAGATTTGTTCTCAATGACAGTGTGGTTGCTTTCCAAGCTCTCATTGAGGTCAACGGACAGATTATTTTCTTCAGCATCTTCGAATTCTTCTTTGTCATCTGTAGCAAACGCTTTTTCACTTTCGGTAGCTGCTGTTTCTGATACTGGTTCTTCTTCAACTGCACTTTCAGTAACTGCTGTTTCATATACTGGTTCTTTTTCTACTGCACATTCAGTAACTGCTGTTTCAGATGCTGGTTCTTTTTCAACTGCACTTTCAGTAACTGCTGATTCAGATACTGGTTCTTTTTCTACTGCACTTTCAGTTACTGCTGTTTCAGGTACTACTTTTTCGCCGCCCTTTTCAATAACCACATCTTTTACTTCAGTTTCCAAAACGATTTTGTCTTTTTCGACTACTGAACTAGTGGTTTCATTTTCTATTTCTAAAATATCAGTTTTATCTTCAGTCTTAACAGTTTCTTCTGCTGTGCATTCTTCTGTATTGATAAATTCTTGGGTTTTCTCAGGTGTCGCTTGATCTGTCTTTTCTTCGATACTACTCGAGATTACATCTGGACTTTCTGACTCAGGCTCTTTGTCGACGAGTTCATCAAGCACTGGTTTTTCTGAAGATATCAATGATAGAACATCTTTGTCGTCTATGACAATTCTAACGAGCATGGGTTCGTTTGAGCTGTCCAAGAACTCTATTTTGAGCGTCAGATCTTCCAAAGCTAGATCGTCCAGTTTGGATTTACAATTTTCTTGAAAAATGCTGTCTTCGGGCACGCCTGCCAGGCGGCAGCATTTAGCCAGCGGTTCCATCACCGCAAACTCTTCAGGGAGTTTCCTAAACTCATCACACTTGGCTTTGTTGCCGTAATCCATGAAAAGGACGTGATATCCACCATCACAAAACTCAAGGATTCTCGCACGGTACCACAGTGAGTCTTCCGTCCAAAATGCGGCGCAAACTGATCCTACCTTCAGTTCGGGGAGAGAATCGAAATTTTCCGCGTTACCCAGAGCGTCCGTGACCTTTTCGATGTCAGACGTGGTGCTTTCCAGGTTCACGTAGAACTCGTTGACAGATTGCACGTAGCAGATTTTCCCGCCGCTATGAAGGTCTTGGCCGACCGGCGTCGGTCTCTCGGGAATCATCACCTGCTCCTCGCAGAGGCCGACTAGCTCTTCCGTAACCGACTTGCCTTCTAGATACAGTTCCACGATAGATATATCACCCGATGCGATGAATTGCACGTTGAATATCGTCGCACCTTCCGCGGCTAGCTCGTTGAACTTGACCTCCGATCGTCGCGACCAGGTTTTTATGTCGCGGGGTTTCTGCAGGGCGCATTTCCGCGACAGCGCGGGCTTGACTTTGAGGTCATCAGGTAGGTTTCTAAGTTCGTTCGTGATCGAAGCGTTTCCGTAATCCATGAACAGGACTTCGGTCCCCTCGGAGCCGTCCACGATAACCTGCGCCCGGTACCACGCCCCGTCCTCCGGATATTTCGCGGCGCAAACGACGCCTTCCTCTTTATCTTTCAGTTCGGGGAAGTTTTCCGCGTCGACCATAGCCTCTTCCATGACCTGCAGATCGTTGGTGGCGGACTCGAGCTGCACCCAGAACTCGGAGGGCGAGTTGACGTGGCTCGCGAAGCAGGAGGGCAGCCCCCCGCACTCCGCCTCGTGGTCGGAGCGCGCCGCATGTCCCTCCGCCACGAGCGTGTCGGTGAGGTTCCGTCCGCCGACGAACACGTCCACGTACGTGGTCACGTCGCGCAGCACGACGAGAGCATCCACGGGCGCGGCCAGGTCGCCCACCAGCAGCGAGAACGAGTCCGCGGCCGCCTCGCTCCACTCGCCGGTGCCGGTCGGCACTGCGTTCACGCTGGCGCGCACGCCGTACCGCTCGACCGCGCTCAGCTTCTCCGGGATCGCCTTGATGAGGCCGGGCTTGTTGTCGAGCACGTCCGTGTTGCCGTAGTCGACGAAGCGCACCGTCGTGATGTCCGCGTCCGCGTCCAAGATCTCAGCGCGGTACCACTGCTCGTCGGCGAGGTACTTGGCGACGCACAGCGCTCCGAGCTCGCGGCTCTCCATGTCGGGGTACGAGTCGGCGTTCGCCTGCAGCTCCGCTTGGATCGCCTCGATGCTGTCCACCTGATCCGCCATCTGCAGCCAGAAGTGTCCCGGCGTGTCGATGTGGCTGATGTACACTTGCGTGCAGCCCGCCGGAAGAGAGATCGGTTCTTCGGCCGGCGCCTCCGGTGCCTCTTGCGGTTTCTCCTCCTCGGTCGTAGCTACCTGGGGAGTGGCGAGTTTCTCGGCGATCAGCTTCATGGAGAGGTCGACTCCGTCTAGATGTAGATTGGCGAGCCAGCCGTCGCTGCCGAAGCTGAGCGTCACCTGCACTTCCTTCTCGGTGCTCCATTCGACGAGCGTGCTGAGTGCCTTATCTTGCAGCGCTACGAGGCCGAGACTAGCGACCAGCGCTAAGGCGCACGGCTCCAAGAACTTGCTATCCAGTTTCTTGAGTGATTCTTTCGGGACGGTTTCGGAGTTACCGTAGTCGGTGAACTGCACCTTCGCTTGGACGCCTTCGACGCTCAGGATGGTGGCTCGATACCAATTGCTGTCGGACGAGCGCGCTACGCACGCGCTTTCTTCTTCGAAACTCGTTAGCTCTTCGGGTGTTCCTGAGAGATAATTTTATTAAGAAAGTTGCAACAACCAGTTTTTAATAATGCCTTTTTTTTTTATACAACTCCCTGATGGAACAAGCAGATGGCCCACCTGATGTTAAGTGGTAACCATCACCTATAAACAGAACATTGCCCCGTAGGTCACGCACAATAAAAACGTGCCCTACGTCCATCAACTTGAGGCATACAGATGTTAAGCCTCATGTGCCTGTAATTACACCGGCCTTCTTTTGCCTTCTTTATAATGCTTTATAATGCTTCTTTATAATATTAATCTTGAATCATATTCCAAAAAATATTGAAATGGTAGAATAGTTGTGGTAAATATTTCACTACTTAAGGCTCAGGCGACAGCGGCTCGCAATTATGAGGTGCGATTGGCTATTATTTCATTTTATTTCATTTCAGGGAGGTTGTTTGAAAGAATAACTCTAAAGTGACACGCTTAAATACTGTTCGAACACAAATAGGTAATACAATAATATAAGGGAAACATGCCCGAATCAGAAATCATTTTGGTATTAGTATGTTTGGTCTTACGTTTACCTATTACCAAAATGATTTCTGACTCAAGCACATTTCCCTTATATTATTGTATTATTTGTGTTCGAACAGTATTTATGCGTGTCACTTGAGTTATTCTTTCAAACAACCTCCCCGAAATGAAATAAAATGAAATAATAGCCAATCGCACCTCTAAATTGCGAGCCGCTGTCGCCGGACCCTTAAAGTACTAGCAAGTAATTTCAATTAGCAGTCAAAGGTGTGAAGCCGGGTCCGCAGCGCTGTGTTTTCGTGTTTTCTAACATCTTAACATGTTTACAAAACAAAATAGGGGCGTGGCTTAAGGCTCCGGTGACAGTGGCTCGCAATTTCGAAGTGCGATTGGCTATTATTTCATTTTATTTCATTTCGGGGAAGTTGTTTGAAAAAATAACTCTAGAGAAACACGCATAAATACTGTTCGAACACAAATAATACAATAATATAAGGGAAACATGCCCGAATCAGAAATCATTTTGGTATTAGTATGTTTGGTCTTACGTTTACCTAATACCAAAATGATTTCTGACTCAAGCACATTTCCCTTATATTATTGTATTATTTGTGTTCGAACAGTATTTATGCGTGTTTCTTTAGAGTTATTATTTCAAACAACCTCCCCAAAATGAAATAAAATGAAATAATAGCCAATCGCACCTCGAAATTGCGAGCCGCTGTCACCGGACTCTTAACAGTTTTGTTAGCAAAAACACAAAAACATGTTTGCCGAGACAAATGGATAACATCACCCGCGTTCGCCTGCGGGGAGGGGAAGCGTCACATTTTATGTTATATATGTGTAAGCTTCTACGTCCTCTTCGTCGGAACTCATTTTTGAAATGAATTGGAATGAAACAAACAAAACAGAACACACCAGACGGGCTGTTTCAAAAACATGTTCTGTTTAACATATTATGTAACATGTTTTGTTAGAAAATTGGCGCTGCGGATCCGGCTTGAGTTGGACAGCTGTAACAAATCAGCTGTCCAACTCAAGCCGGATCCGCAGCACAGTTGACAGTTTATTTTATTACTAACCTTCTTCATAGAACTTGTAAAGCTCATCCAACAGCGCTGCCAGTCTATCTCCGTCCGTAGACTTCTGCAGATAAATTTCATTCAAGTTCTCGGCGTGAGATATGTACGCCATGCCAAAGTTGTAGTTGAATACCGAGCGCATACACAAGGTTGTCACTTCTTCGTAAGCGCCGTCGTCTGGTTCGAAAATCGCCACTTTCTGGCCGGTGACTTTGTCGTATAATGTTGACACCAACCTGCATTGAAAAGTGTAAATAAATAATGCGTGCACCACAAGATCCAAAGGAAGTAATGCCCCCTACATTACCTCCTTTGGATTCCTATCCAATCCGGGACCACCTTTGATTGGTTACGAACTTGTTAGAAAACGACACCAGGAGTGTAGAATTATTGTTATTTTTGACTTTTGGCTACATCCATCCATGCTACATCCATTTTGGTTAACCGTGTCACTTTCTTCCTGGGTCACAAATTTCGATGGACGAAAAACTGAACCATCATAATTATATCATCAACAAGGTTCTTGTAGGTTGGTAGTAGCTCTGTCTTCTGAGCTGTACTGAAGCCGTGAGTTCGATTCCCACCGATAACAAACATTTGAGTGATGAATGCATATATGTTTGTTTCCTATGTCATTATAATTAAGTGTATATTTCCATTATATAAAAAGTATATCAGCTATCTGGTTCCCTTAACACAAGCTTTGGCTTAATTTGGGGCGAGAAAGTGCTGTGTGTAATATCCACCAATATTTATTATTATTTATTATTCAATATTACAAGCTTTGCTCAGTTAAGGGCTAGATAGTGTACTGTGTAGATAAAATTCATATACATATTTATTTATTTTAAAGTACTTACGTGATGCCGTCCACATCGTTGATATAGATGATAAACTTGTGCCCAGTTAGGCGTGCTTGCAACTCTTCCAGGGACATCAGCGTTTTCGAAGTTTCAGAGTAGTTGTTCAGACTGGAGTGCAGAGACTGGTAGTAGTACACACTCAGTTCCGACGGTAGAATCATCAGCTGGAAAAGAAAGGGCTTTGTTAGATATAAAAAAATCAATTTTTGTAAGTCAATACAGTTTTAAGGGTGGGCTGTTAAATAATTGTTATTTTTTTTTGTTATAATCAGTCATCTTTGTCTAACGGCTGGTGGAGACCGTCATGTAGCATTAGACAATCAACTCCTGGACCAGCTCCTACAGTCTCTTGGACGTAACTCCTGGAATACCCAATGGATCTCTAGCCTAAGTCACATTCACCTCTTCAGGTCAGGCTTCCACTCCAGCGCTGCAACTGCCTCGGGCATCATCTCCATAAATAAATTAGGCTCTAAGATAAATACAATAAATATAAGTCACACTAGCTTTTGCCCGCGGCTTCGCTCGCGTTTAGAAGTATTATTATTAATTAGGCATAGTTTTTGCGGCTTTACTTTTGTTAAGCGTGTGTAAAAAATTGGGGGGTTGAATTTATCAAAATCCTATTGAAGCGGACGTCTTCATCATAGTAGCTCCAATCTTAATTTCAGTTCAATCGGTTAAAAATTGACAAAATTTCATACAAACTTTCATCCCCTATTTCATCCGCTTGGGTATGGAATTGATCAAAATCTTTTCTTAGCGGATGCCTACGTCATAACATCTACTTGCATGCCAAATTTCAGCCTGATCCGTCCAGTGGTTTGGGCTGTGCGTTGATAGATCACTATGTCAGTCAGTCACCTTTGAGTTATATATATTTAGATTTATATTTAGATAGATAGAAGATTTATACAAACCTTCATCCCCTATTTTATCCCCTTAGGGGTGGAATTTATCAAAATCCTCAAGCCTACGTCATAGTAGCTTTATGCATGCAAAGTCAGCCCGATCGGTTTAAAATTGACAAAATTTCATACAAACTTTCATCCCCTATTTCATCCCCTTGGGGGTGGTATTTATCAAAATCCTTTCTTAGCGGATGCCTACGTCATATCATCTACCTGCATGCAAAATTTCAGCCCGATCCGTCCAGTGGTTTGGGCTGTGCGTTGATAGATCACTATGTCAGTCAGTCAGTCAGTCAGTCACCTTTGAGTTATATATATTTAGATTAGACTTACGTTATCCACAGTAGTAGTTATGGTATTTCCGTAGTCTGGCAGGACTACCTTTATGTTTGCGTGATCAGACACATCTTGTAATATCGCGCGGTATATCTTGCCTTCGTGTCTTACTGTGCAGTGGGTGCCCTCAGCGATACTATCTGCGCTGGGTGGTGTTAGCTTTAACATAATATTACATTTTCATATAAATAGTTCTTTATTTAGTACACAACAAGAGCACCGGTGGTTTAGATCTGCATCAATGGATTTTGTATTAAAATTTATGTAGACACTGCCAGTGCTCTCAAACGGTGAGGGAAAACATCGTGAGGAAACCGGATAGTATTCAAGGAGCACAGATGGACTTGCAACCTGTCACATGTGGGATACAAACTGCAATATTTGGATGTATCTCTGACCCGTTAGACATCCTAAAAGAATTTTGAGTTAGTATTTGATACTAACAGATCTGAGGGGATAACCGTGCCGGGGGATCAAAGTCAAATCAAGTGACATTGTTTAGTTTTGTGCAAAGTAAAGTTCAGACATCCTTACATTGGCCACGTCAAAGTTGGCAATGGTTTCTTCAACCAGATCTGCCTTCTCGATGTCGAGTTGAACGTAGAACTTCTCGAAGGATTCCACGTGAGTCACGCGGCACATTATCTGCTGGCCGACTATTATCGTCATGTCGATTGGCTCGTCTGAAATTAATATTTATTTAAGACTTAACATTTTAGTATCCTACTTCCTACTAACAGATTATAGGGAGATAGATTATAGTCTGAAATAGCACATAGCCTACTTTTTATCCCGTGGGAATACCGGGATTAAAACCGGGGCGCAACTAGTACTCAATATTTGTGTTTTTCAGAATCAGTTTGTAATGTGAATTAGTATCAGTCTAAAGCATTTAAAAACTTTACCCTTCAACGTAACAGAGGACTGGTGTTCAGACAACAAAGCCAGTTGCTTCTCAACAAGCGTATCAGCCACGCTAACTCCATTGTTCCACAGCGACACCTTGTATACATCTTCAGCGCACTCTTGGAACGAGCACTGGTAACGTGGCGCGTTGAAACAAAGATCTATTTCCGCGTCCGCCTTCCATTCACCATCCTTGGGCGACACGCCAATCAGAGAACAGTGGATCGCCATCTTAGGGAGTTCTAGCAATGATCTATCTAGCTGCCAGATGTCTCTACAATCGACCAGTTGCTTATTCCCAAAGTCGACGTACCGGACAATGAATTTAGAAAACGGTTGAGCGGATACAACGGTCGCTCTGTACAACACACCATCGGCTGGGTAGCGCGCTAGGATGGTGGAGCCCACCGGGACGTCTCCAGTGAACGGCTTCACTCCCTTGTATAGTTCAGGAATCTGGTGCATCATTTCGAGAAACCTTTGCTGTAACGACAGTATCTGAGTGTAAAAGCTTTCCGGGGATATGATCCAGGTTACGGACACTTCGTGTTGCGCGCCGAGTTCGACGCTCGGCTCGGCGAAGGGCGTGTCCAAGGAGATGGGGTCGGGGAGCTCATTGTATTGGACTTCCGTGAACTTGCTTCGAGGCTTGTATGGCGCGGCTCGACCGCCGCTCTCTTGGGACTTGTAGCTCTTCTCAGAGCCGAAGGACTTCTCGGCTCTTTCGTGCGGCGAGAAGTTGCTCCTGGGCGGTCTGTCGCTACGTTCAGGACGTTCGCCTCCGCCTCTGTTGTCTCTGAAGTCTCGTTTCTGACCCCACTCGCGCCTCTCACCGCGGTTATCACGGTTTTCTCTCGGTGGTCGGTTTTCCCTGTTCCTATTACCCCATTCTTCGTTCTTTCTCTCCTCTCGCTCTTCGGGCTGATTGTATCTGTCACTGAAAAGGGAATTTTTATTGAGATAGGTTATTTTATTGGGTGAACATAATGCAGTATGGTATAATGTCGACGAACCAATCGATATCACTTTTTAATCAGATAATATCGACATTATGGATTCGTGCTTTTCACGCTCTAATTATCTGCATTGTGCACACGCAGTGTATAAATGTGTTTTGTTACGTATGTTAAACGTTTACATTAATTTGTATATGAAAAGCCAAACAGTATGAACAGCTCACAGTGCATATGATAGATGTTGATCGCTGTGCCATTTCACAACCTACTAATATATAATACTTGATAAGAAGAGGTACCGCGACTTTGTTCGCGTGTTGTTATTATCTTAAATTTTAGTCTCTCAAGGGGTTCTATTTTAGTTTCTTTTTTATTATTCACAGATAGCTAAACTTTGACACCGAACACTTTCGGATACAAATGGAAAGTATAGATGCAGCTTCAATTTATGTTTTTTTTTGTACCTAATTTTTTTCAATTACATGTTTGTAGGTTCAGATTGTGGTTCAGATAGACTGCGTTGACGCCAGTAAGCCTCAACAGTTTATATAACCTAAGAGTTCGTTTTCTATAACATTCTAGAAAGAGATCAACAACCATCATACTAATTAAAACAAGACAGGAGTATATTTATATTTCAGTCACACGCTAAAATAAAACCACACCAAGCATAACAAAACAGAATAAATCACCAAATGCTGAAACGATAAATACAAGACAAGTGCAATGAAATTTCGAAACGAGAGCAAACGAATATGCAACGCATCGAAAACGCTCGTTAGCGATACGCAATCAAGCAAATAGGGCGAGGAAATGCTCAATTAACAGTTTAATGCTTAATTTTGTATTCATTTCTGTAGGTACAAGTTTGTTGAAACTTTAGACAGTACTTTCTCGGGTACTATTATTGGCACGCAAAAGGTAAAACGCAATGCAATGGTATACTATATTTATTTTCGTATTAAAAGTATTCTAAACAGGATTTTAACAACGTAAATGTATGTTAGACATCAGAAATGTGTTAAAACAATATTATAAAACATGAAATAAATTAAAATGGAATGTAGTTTGCTTGTTCGCAATATAATTAGTTGAGTAGAATGAGAAACGCGTGCCGATTACTAGAATTTTACGATTGAATTATTCTGATCACGCTATGTGCAGTTAAAATTAATAGTAGATTGATAAAGCATTAATATTGATGGGTGTGAAAGCGTATCGGACGGGAAGTAGGGTTGGCAGACCAGTATTTTACGGGTTACCGTTTCGATCGGTTGGTGAGTATCTTTGTACAGCCAAGGACCAACAAAAAATGACTGGTTCCACACAACACCATGTACCAAAAAAACAATTATTTAACCAACTACGGTTTATCTGGTAACCCGTAAAATAGTTTTTTTCAAACACGTCTCGAGCGGAGTAGTCGCACCACGGTACCGTTTCAGTCTATCCTGGATAGAACCTCTTTGAACATTGACGGCCTGGGTATCAGCTGAAGATTCTTCGGCGGCTTGTCGCAGCCTTTTCCCGGCACCACCGTCTTTCTTCCAATTCTGCCAAGGAGCCGGTTTATCGTGCGGTTCTGACCTAGGTTTTCTTCTGTCGAATCGCATTCAAAACTGTCATTTTTATAAAAAAATCTGACTAAGATATTTGGACGTGACATTTACATTTGGTTAATCTAGATTAAACGATAGATTCCACCTTGAAACGCGTAAGTTTCTGACGTTCATGCTAGTCCAAGACATGGACAGTTTTGAACTAGGAAGTATGTTGGTGAAATCTCTCATTTATACAAACATCAAAAATTCCTAATAATGTTATACTGCTAACGTAAATTGGAACATTCAACATACCTGTCTCGGAAGTTGTCCCGGTTATCTCTGTTGCTGTCCCGGTTATCCCTATTGCTGTCTCGGTTATCTCTGTTGTTGTCCCGGTCCCTAAAGTTGTCTCTATTTTCCCTGTTATATTCTCGCTTAGGAGGGTAGGAAGGCGGGGATGATTCTTCCCAATCGTCAGCCGCATTCTGAGGGGGAGATGTCTGGGTCTCCCATGGTTTTGGACCTCGCCTATAATTGAGAATTTTGTTACTATTTATAGTGTAATTTACCTGCAACCATCACCCTTGGTGAAATGCAGCCTCGCTTAGCTTACTCGCCTATGTTTGTAGCATTGTTCTATCTCTTTTACTCTCGTCAGAACACTAGACTAGAAAGTCGTTCTCTCAGTATGCACAATCGTTTGTTGAGCCTTACTTCAGGGACAAATGTTTGAAAAGAGAAGTATAAAAGAGAGTAATTTTTTTTCTAGACATCTTAAAGGATCTCTAGTACCATTAATCCAAATATATCCGTAATATATCGGTTATAAATATATCGGTAGGTAGGTATAGTATGTACATGCTGTGCTGCAAAAAATTATTATTGTTACCCCCCTTTTAGTTTATTTTTACAGGCTTGTGCTTTTTACTGTACCTTTTTACGTATGCTAAATAAAGAATTATTCTATTCTATTCTTTCTATTCTATCCGTCGCGACGAACTGGCGGTAGATTCACCTAGTATACAAGACATTTCTAAGTGATTCCTGTGATTGTACTGAATAAAGACCGTTTTAATTTTGATTTTAATTTGATCCGAGGGAGTATCGCGCCGATTACAGGCATATGCCCATTTTCTTACCGCTACCATTCGATTAGGTGAGTAAAGATTTGATAAAAGATTAATTTAATTCACTTACCGGTCTGGTCTCTCATTCCTATCGCCTCGGTCAGGTCTGCCGCCAAACTTCTCGCTGTGTCGCCCGGGACCGGAGCGATCAAAGCTCTCCTTAGTATCTCTGTAGGATGAAAGTTTACTGTATAGGGATTTCACTAACACACCAAGTCAAAAATAAAACAGTCCTTCACATAGCGGTCACTTAGTAGATCGTCAAGATACAAAGTTTACACGCATTTACGCCTTACGCATGCCCATAATTACACGAGGCTGTAGTGCCTGGGATAAGGGTTAAGACACAAAAACACGAATGGAAACATTACCTACGGCGATACATAGCGCTCAAACTGCCGACATAAAAGTTAACAGTCTTTCTAAATGATCTGATCTACGGGTTCAAGGAACCGAGAAGGCCAAAACAGCCATGACTCAAAGCGCTATTATTACGGTTTTTTGCAGCGGGCAACATAGTCAAGTCAATGTCGATCACATTAAGCTTAAAGGTTCCTTCATTCGCTTTAAAATAAAACAAGTTGTCGGTATAAACAATAAGACAGTTTTCCAGGTGTCCATCTACTTGGAGAATTATCATGTTATACCAAGTCGGCAAGATTTTGGTCTTTTCGGTCGGTACTATGGTGTTGTCAAACTTCGGAACGGAACCCTAAAAGATGCACGCGTAGCGTAGTCTTTGTTATAACCAAGTTTGAAGCTTTATTGAAATTTCAAATCGTGACCGATGTGTGCGATGATTTATTCAGAAAATTATTTTTAGTTTTTAGTCAAGAAAATATAACGGAACCCTGGCAACTTGCGCGTTACAAGTCACTATTTATCTATTTAAATTTCAAATCATAGCTTCAAGAGATCATTTTACTCAGATAACAATTTTCATTTTTTTAATCAAGAAAATGTAACGAAACCTTAGATAGTATGCATGCGTAGAATAGTCTTTTATACCTACTCTGAATCGTTATGTACTTAAATTTCATATCGTGACAACTTTTAGATATTCTATTCAGATTATCTAACTGAGAAATTAGATAATAATATTTCATGTGTTCATGTTGGGTACCTAATCTTTTGGAAGTTTGCCAATAAATTAACGACTTAAAACTTACAACACGGTGTAGGTATCTCACGCATGAGTTAACTATTTGGATGCAACATTTGGTAAAATGAGGAAATTGTTTAACTGGAAGTGTCTGTTATTCATTTGAGCCTGTGTTTGTATTCTTCAAGTATAAGCCTATTTATTTTGCGCCAGTGACTAAGAAAATGAGGAGCAATAGTTTAGTGGTATGGGTATGCCATGCGAAGGGAAGAATGTCATGTAACGAAAAGTTTTAGGGATGAATGTGGATTGATTACAGTAGAGGTAGATCAAAGAAAAGATGGATGGATTGTGGGTTGAAAGATGTAAGGATATGAAAGGAGTGACTACTTATTATGACGATAATAGAGGAAGGTGTAGAGAAAAAACCTGTCGTGCCCACATGAAAGTGGGATAATGGCATGAAGATGAGAGGTTTTAATATTATGAAAGTAACACTTCTGTTTTAGCATCTTATCTCACAAGATGCAGCTACGTTTTAGCTACAGGTAGTAATTAATGCACGCAAATACGTCTATTGTACTGTTACTAACCTGCTCCTAAAGCTGCCACCTCTCTGAAAGTCTGGGTTTTCTTCCCTGGGCGGCCGATTCGTGCGTTCCTCTTTAAAGCTCTTTTCTCGTCTAAAGCTCTTTCGTCCATCATCAGACTGGCTTTCTTGACTGGCTTCTGGGGAGCTGAAGGTCTCAGGTGCGTCTTTGCGAGTCGGTGTAGTTAGTTTTGGCTAAGAGAAAATACTTTGGTTTATTAGATTCAAAACTTTGATAATGGGTTTATTATGTGTGCACATGATGGTAAACAGCGTGTGTTTAGGTAACTGTGACGTTATTACTATTAATGTTCTTGATATTTACAGCACAACATACCTTGTCTTTGCCAGCCTGTACATTGTCTTGAAACCACACAAGAAAAACCTACATAATGGAAGGGCTGTCTCAATGATATTATGTGGAAAACTGTTAGAGAACTTATAACCATATATTTCTTAATAATTAAGGCAAGATTGTTGTTTACGGTATTTAGATAAAACGTCTAGTTCATACCTAATATGAAGTAGGTTTATACTGGACTAGTAATAGGCGAATCTGTGTGGAATAGGGTAATTTAAACTAATGTTTAAATACAAAAACTTACACAAGCACAAGCTCGTCGATGATACCCTATAGGATCCTATTGGAGGCATGTAAGAAATGAAACAGTGACTAAGTAAAACAGTGAGAAGCATTTTACAATTGGACATCTTCTTTGGTCTTTGGTTAGACAGTCTCACTCACCTCATGAGAGCTTCTTGGTTGGGAGTATTGGGCCATCTTTCTTGCCACATCCAGTGGAGGGGAGACTGTGTCATCCACCAGAGTTACCAGCATAGTATCGCTGGATAGAACTCCGACAATGTTCGCCATCAGGGTCTTTTCTAGTGCCAGCATTTCTAATTGGTTAGACGTTTCCGATTTTACAGGCCTGTTTTCGAAGCCCTGCGAAAAATATAGGAGCTTTATTATAAGACTACTGCGTTTTAAATCTCGGTATTCGTACAGGATAAAAATAGCCTGTGCTATTCCAGACTGTTATCTATATCTGTGCCAAATTTCATCCAGATCCGCTCAGCCGCCTAGCCGTTCTAGCGTTATTGAGTAACAAACATCCAAACTTACACATTTGATACTAGTGGGCAGTGGGATATCAAAATTAAACTATCCACATAAATTGATGCCAAGTCCAGATAAAACAATAAAACCAAGTTAGTTTTATCTGCTTGATAATCTTGTGGTTCAGCTCAGTTTAGTCTTGCTAGGTGACTGGTATTACGATTGAATTAACCTCTTTTCCTAGACACACAACAACTGGACTATCACAACATAATTGGTTGGTCTTTTTTTTTCAGGTACTGCAGACCACACAAACAAAATTCATACTTCGCGTAGGCGATGCAGTTATATTAAAATTGCTCTCACCTTACCATCTTAATAGTGCTGCCTAGGCCTGACACAAACATTTTATCATATGGTATTAAATGAATTTATTCAACTGGCCTTACCTTCAGGGCACACTTAAGTGCCTGTGCTGGCAACTTGATCAAATCTGCGGTTATGGTTCTCAGATCAGACACATCAATCTCTTGTTCATTTCCATAGTCCACATAAGCGACAACTACCTTCTTGCCTTTAATATCCCGTATCCTGGCTCGGTACCAGTTCTTGTCATCTGGGAAGCGTGCACAGCAAGCCGCTCCCACTGGGAGTTCTCCGGGTGAATTGCTGCTCTCACAATGGACTTTGACAGCATTCATCACTGCTGTCAAATTGTCAATCTTGTCAGACAATTGTATGTAAAATTTTATACAACTGTCTACATAAGACACTAGCACCGATTGCCTAGATCCTAGGGGCAGCATTTCCATCCACTTGAATTGCAAACTATCTTTCATATTTGCCATTAAAAGATCAAGCACATTTTTGTTTTCAATGTACAGTTCGCCATATTGTATCAATGGCGGTCCTTCAGGAGGCACCACTTTCAGAGTCAGGATTTTTCCACTAACTAGCTGTTTGAATGTTTCATTTAGGTGGGGACCTTTCTCTAGTTTCTTGACTCCTGAAAGGCAGAATCTCATAGCAAAGACGTTTGGTTTCACAAACTCTTCTGGTATATCAAAGATGTCATAGTATGACACCATTTCAGTGTCACCAAAATCAACAAAGAACAGCTTGCACTGAGATCCAGATAAGTTCATGACAATGGCGCGACAGATGATGCGATCCCCAGACATCCGACCAAGACAGACTGTTCCTATCATAGGTGGCTCTGCAAGACTACTGTGTGGTCTTCTATTGATCTCATCCATCATATCTTGCAGCCTATTACAATCAGTTGCCACTTGGACTGCAAATAGTTCAGGGCCTTCTTCAGCATATGAGACAAACACTTTTGGCTGGGAATTAGCTTCAAGTAGTCTGCTTTTATAGGTGGATGACTTTTTAGGAGATGCAGGTTTGTCTACTGGAGCTTTCATCAGCAGACCAGGTGATGGAGCGACGGGACCTGAGGCTGCATTGTTGGTGTGTGGGGCTACTTGTGGCAGCCTTCCTGGTGCCTTCAGGTTGACAGTGTTCCTTGATACCTTGTTGACAAGTAGTCTTTGACCTATTTGGGAAGGTGCAGCTGACACAGTGCCATTATATGGCAATGAGGTATTCTGTTGCAATCTCATTGCCGATGCCGGATTTGATGGGAAATTTTGGTTCAGTATAAATGGAACATGATCTAGGTATGCCTGTTGCTCATTCACAAAATTGGGGTGCCACTTAGATGCATGTTGGTTTTCTGACATCAGTAATACTTCTTGCTGAGCTATTGGTATACCAATTCCATAACGATTTGCAGCCAAATGACTAGCTAGATCTTGCTGACCCTTGAATTTGATAGATATCAAAGGGACTGGAGTGTTAGAATCTATAGTAGCTGGATACTCATTGTAGCAGAGCAAAGTCTGAAGTTTCTGCAGAAGAAGATCTTCCCATTTCCCTGATGGATGAATCAATCGTGACAGGTAATACTCAGTAGCCTGACCCCTCAGCTGAAGAAACAATGGATCATACTTGTCCAAGAACCTGATGGTGCTGAGAGATATGATATCTTTGTTACCATAATCAATGAAGTGAACTCCAACCAGGCCCGTAGAAATATTAGATGTGTTAACGACTTTAGCCCTGTAGTAGGTCCCATCTTTGTATTTGGCGGCACAAACAACACCTTCATGGATAGCGGCAGCAGGTACAGCGCCTAGGCCTTTTTCCAAGTTTTCACGAGCTGCTAAGAATAGACTTTCTATCATCAACGGCGCTTGTTTATCTAGCTGTCCACTGAGCTTTAGAAAATGATCCTCTCCTTCCACATGGGTCACGTAAAGATTAATAGCCATGGCCCTTTCATTAGCCACAGCCATGGTCGAAAGTTATTTGCTGTCGCAGGTCACTGGGCAAATGAATGAAAAATATATTTATCAATCACATAACTTTTTATTAGCTAACAAAGTAGTTATGTACGTTGTACTTTCGCTAACTTCACAAAAAAACGCGCTTTCTTTTCCGTTTACGTTTTCTTTCCATCAAACATGGCGCCGGCCAACGTCTTAGAGTATATAACGCTAGTTATTGTATACTCTTTGCCGGCCAACCAAACAAACCACAGACCAAAGCAAAAAGTAAAAAATAAGTATGCCACAGACCTTAAAAATCACAAAACGGAAAATGCACTTGCACATTACATTCCTCAAATAGCTCACTTTTAGTAGGACTATACTTATAAATCTGTGGTATGCTCGCGAGGTCTACAGCTCCCAGAGCCACTAGCTTAGCAATGGGTCGTACTTGAATTAATCACGTACCAGGCCTAGGCAGCGCTTCCACCTTTGCGAACCTTGTTCAGAAACCAGGTCTTCAAGTACTTGGATAGTTTTATGGACTGACTTGGATCATAGCATAGTACGTACTCGGCCCGCAGCAAGCACCACCATTCCCACGGTATTTTAGTACTTTGGAACTTCCAATACTTAGCGCAATGCGCAATACGTACCTACGTAAAGTCCGCGTCACGCAAAAAGAACGCTGGAAGGTGTGGGGGGGGGGGGTTTGATGCCGCGAGTATTTTGTATGCGCAAACACATCCCCTCCACTGTTTTCCAGCGTTATTTTTGGTTGACGCGCACTATAGGTACTACGTAACGTATATCTACCTACTAGTGCTACACATACCTACTTAAATAAAGTTCATAGGCGAACTTAATGTGTAGCGAGCGTAGCGTTACCTAGGTATATATATACTCTTTGGTGTGTAGGTAGGTAGGTATGTAATCAACTCGGGAATATTTTTTTCCTAAAAATGATGGACTTGAACGATGTACCTACCTACCTACCTACGCGTTTTTCGCGACGCGGTCGGGCATATTGCCGTCGGCCTAAACTTTAATCCAGCAGTGGAGGCCCAGAGAGTTCAGAAAAGGTGGGATACGCTTGTTGAACTCTCTGAAGAGAACTAGAAGAGGAAGGTACCTAGGTACCATAACTAAGCAAAGTTAAAACTCCTATTTAAACAGTTTTTATAAGTAAGGCTGTAAGTTTGTAAGTAGGTAGGTAAGGTACTCACAGAAGTTAGTAAAAATGACTCATTAGGTACCTACTGCACACACAACACAACGCACAATAAATAAACTGACGAATAAAAAACGACCCAATTTACTCAATTTGAAAAAAAAAATTAAGGACGTGCGATAATGTATCTTATTCCTATGGTATTAGAAAGAGTGCTTGTCTCGAAGTATCAATCGACACGTACCGAGTCATGCGAGTACTACCGGAACCTTGTTCGACCCAATAGTCGAATTAGGTACGCGTAATCGCATGGAAATACCTGGTATTTATACGGTCGAGTAAATACGCTTCATCCCTACACTAGCTAGTTCATAGTTATTGTATACTCTTTGGCTGGGCTGGCTGTTTTATTTTATTATTATTTATTTATATTTTGTACGGATAAATTATAGTACAGTAGCGTTTTAGACTCTTGGATTATAGCTAGCTGATCATATCGTAGATTTAGGATACATTTTTATGTGTTTTAGCTCCTACCTATTTGTAGTACTTTGTGTACTAGATAAACTTGCTAGTTTCCATCAGAAAGTGGTATATCTAAACTCCAGAAAGTCAAGCAAAGCAACACAATGATTGAGACTTGCTCTAAGAGGTGTATGATTCTTGGAACAGTCTTTTTGGGATTGTAAGTAGTGGTTCAATGTTACGACAGCTAAATTGAATTTGTTTTCTTTTATTTATAAACGAACCATCTAAATCAACACCCTTGAGGATTCAAAAAGCTTGACTGTCCTGTTTTTTTTTACAGATTGACTGTTGTTGTGCTGATATTAGAGTCTCATTTAGCTGACACATTATCAGGAAGTCATCGATTGAAAAATAAAACATTTCCGACCGAAAATAATTCCACATGCTGGATACATCAGCCATATACCATCATTAGTGAATGTCATCCTTGTTCAGGTACCAAAGAAACACAGTTTATAATTCTAAACAGGAGTCACAGTTAACTGCTTGCTTTTCTGGAGAACATCAAGTGGCATGGCTTAATGTTTATTCAGGGGCTTTCCTTGCACACTAACCCCCAATTTCTGAAAACTCGATCAACACTATCGGCTGTCAAGACACTTGCTATTTCAACTTGTACTTCAAATTAGATAAGAGATAGCAAGTGAGTTGAAAGCCGATTAGTATTGATCGCCTTCTCAGAAACCGGGGGTTAACAAGCAAATGCCTGGTTGCAGAAAAAAGTGCAACCCATACAATATACTAATTACCTACAAACAAAAGAAATGGATCTTTGTCTTTTGGGAAGATCTTAAAAGCCATGAAGATGTACTATTCGGACTATACCAATTTACTAACATACATTTTTCAGTAAGGCTGATTGTCTATTACCTTATATATTTCAGATTTTGAAATAAGAAGTAAGAGTATAGGAGTATGCATTCATACCAGTTTTAAAGAAATACTTAAATGTGAAAATGGTGAAACTGTAACTAGAAGGTAAATTTTAAATAATGTGTCAACCAAAAGGATATTACAAATATAGTCATTTGGACTAAATAGGTCATGCTACTTATTTAATTCATGATTTCAGCTGTGATAGAGTGGCCTATTTGGAGGAGAGGGCTTATTGGAAGTTCACAATATGGTCATTTGTTATTGGAGCTGCATCTTCCCTTGCAGTGATGCTGCGACTGCGAGTACTGAATTACAGAGCCAAGAAGAGAGCTCTGCAGTTATTAAGCAATGGTTCTATATAACACAAATATAAGCACTATCCAAAAAAAGAAAAATTATTTATATATGTTGTACAGTTATTTAATATAAAAATTAATTAAATAGTATTTTCAACAGTTCACTTATAACTTTTATATTAACACTGTTTCCAAGCAGTCGGTAACATTGCTTAGTAGTTACAGTTGTAGGGAAACTGTATGTGTCTGGAAAAGTCATGAGTGACAGCACTTCTTTTGGTGTGAAATATCTTACTTTTAGTTCAGATATTGCTTGTATGAATCCATCACTGCCCAGTTCAAAGGAATTAGCTTTATCCATCATGTCTTTTATTGTTTCTGGATTTGCATCAGTATAAAAGGACCCAGATCCTTCAACATAATGTGTATATGCTTTTGTAAAACAACAAGATCTTCTTGACTCCTGATGGCAAATATCAAAAATATTTGCCCGTTTTAGCAGTTTCTGTGGCACTAAATGTTTTTCAGACACATTATTTTCTATTATGGATTTTATAGAGTATGGCTCTGCATAACACTTTGGAAGTGACATCATCTGAAAGGAAATATTGAATGCAGATGTGGATGTGCATTTATGATTAAATTTATTGCAAAATATCAACTACCTACTTACAATTTCAGCTTTCCTTTTAAAGCTCCAACTAGAATGATCTTTTCGGGCTATGCAATAGTATCTCAGGCGTGAGTTTGGTACCCCTACTGTGGTTGGGCACAACAAAAACTCTTGATAGACAAAGTTGCATTCCATAAGCTTTTTGATAAAAAGGCTTCTTACTGTAGAATTTTCAAATCCTTTTACATTTTCCAAAAGAATATACTGAATATTCTGTAACTCAGGTAAAATTTCAATCAAATATAGGAAGGAGTCTGCTCTAAGGTCATTATTATCTAGGTATTTTCCATTGCGGGAGAAGGGTTGACATGGTGGTGACATAAGAATGGTGTTCACATCTAGTTTCTCTACTTCTTTAGAAGTTATCGATTGTATGTTTCTGCAAATGAGATTTATGTCGGGAAAATTGTGCTTATACACCTCATTTGCCACGGTGTTTACGTCAACTGCAGTAATGATTTGGCCAGGTATACCAGATTCTGAAATAAAATAGAAATCAGGATGTAGTAGGTACCTAATTACAAAATTTATCAATTTTTTAGAGCAGACTTACATACCATTCCATGCACAGTGCATACCACCAATGCCACTATACAGTTCCAATATTTTATACACCATTATTGCTGTCCGAGGTGTAATTATTTGAGGTCAGTGTGTGAGAATGTAAATAAAAATCCTAACGTATTTACTTATATAACTTAGATTCCCTATAATTAGATATCAAAGCCTATGCTTTCAGTACATCAACCAGAACCGCTGCTCTCGCCTCTCTGCGTCAAATATGTTTATTTATTTGCTTCATCCAAGGTTTATTTGAAATAAACTTGGGTTCAGTCAGAATTTCAGAAACAAAGATATTTTTTGTAAATAAAGAAATGTCATGTTATGTCACTGTCATAATGACATGTCAGGGATAGATAACACTTTATCTATACGGATCATTATTAGTGGTAATGGCGCGCGGTTTTGCTTGTGCAAATATAATATGTTATTTTCGTAATCGAAAATTCGTAGGTACATACCGCATGGATCATGACCGCAAACATCACGTTTTGAATGTTTTTTGTACATATTAATCCCCAGGAGTTTTTCTGTGGCACTTATAGATATCCTCGGATGGTTTTTACGTGGCGACAGACAGTCACTTGTTTTGTTGACGATGTCAATGGACCGGCAGGCATCTCCGCTTCTCCGCGGTCGTCGGCGCAGCGCGCAGCGTTATGATGTTTTGAGTAGGTACGCAGTTTGGTTGGGAACATGAAAACATTGTATATAACCTAGTAGTTCTGACTTTTGTTGTAATAAAAACCTTAAAAATATGGGTTTATAGGTTTTGAATGTATGAAAATGGATTTTCTTTTCCTCGTAGCTCCTTTCGTTAGCTTCCGGTCGGGATAAAGCTTAAAAGGTATTTTAAATAAACCAACTTTTAAGGAAGCCACATGCCACATTAAAAATGTTTATTTGGGCCATATTACTATGTGGGTTTAATGTTACACAAATGAATATTTTGTTCCATTTAAGAATATATTAGACATTATTACCTAAAATGCATATTTGGGTTATATAGGCCTTTCCAAAATAAAATTGCGAGTTCCCACACGAGGTGTTAGAACTCCATCCCTTTCTCTTTATGTTCCCCATTGCACGTCAAATTATAGGCAACATTCATTCTTCATCAGATCTGCGAACTATTTCAATGAACTGGTTGGCTTCCCCCAACTAGACCTCTTCTCATCCAAACCTTATGCTTACAAACGAGCTCTCTCTAACTACTGGTTCGAACTGGTTCTTAGCTAATTACTCTCACTTTCAGATTTTTATTTATTGTTACCTAATCATTTAATTGTTCTCTTTAAACTCAAACAAGCTTTCTTTAGTTTCCTATGTGCGAAAACATGTAATTGGTGATTAGTTTTTAAGTAATTTTAATTATAGAATGTAACACTGTTTGTTTTCCAAATAAAATAAAATAAATGTAACACAAATTAATGTTTTGTTTCATTTAGGTGCTTATAATGTTAGTCATTACCTACTACCTAAACTTTAAGATTGTAAATATCTTTTGCGTTTTATGTATGTGTCACAAATCTATTTGATGGTTATATGAGGTCTGTAACTTCAAATTTTAAACTGTGTGCAATGTGATTGCACACAAAACATAAAATGGTTGTTTGCGATTTTTCAAAATTGGGTTTAGATTTTAAATCTTTCAAAATGCCGAATCGTGCATTGAGGTACATTGTATGATGTGTTGTCAACGCCTGGATCTTGATTGATGAATGGTTGTGAAGGTTGAGTTTACTATAGTAGGTATCCCACAGAGCTTTAAAGTCCATGCGTGTCGCCCTGTGACTAGAGGCGAATTCTTTCTGTATTCGATACAAAACAGGTGTCACCATTTACTAAAACTAACACACTTTCGGCACGCACACTACAACATGTTCCATTTACACATCACTGCTATCGAGTCATACGAAGCAGCGTCGTGGGAGTGCGATGACCATAGGAGCGACTACTGTGAGAGAGTAGGATGCAAAAAACCAATCACAGAGCTTCCTTCCCGAGCGTCTCAAGACAACGAATGTGTTAATGCGCATTCAAAATGACGAAAGTTTTTTTATTAAAATTTACGAAATTTTACTACTTACCGATGGTATTTCACGCCGGTAACACTGGAACTATTGTTTTTACAATTTTTAACTTGACACCAAGGCATATTTAATAGTTTATCATGCTGTAAAACCGAGTAAAACTACCGAAAACTCTCTCTCGCTCGGACTATGTTCGACAACAGACTGACAAGCGCTGTCGTAGGTTGGCCTGTTTACTGGTCCAAACGAGAACCACGTATTATTATTCACTTCGCTTCTATGGGGGGGCGCGCGCGGGGGCGATGTGGCCCGATCGTTGTTCTGTGAGGTATCCAAATTCCTTGGTTTACAGTCCGCCCAGAAAGAGTAGAAACTGAACTAATTTGACATGCGCGTATTTCGCATAGGTGCGAGCAAGACAGCATGTGAGTGAGCGTCGAAAATGTATGGAAAGTGGCGCCTCTATAATTTTCTACTCTTTTCGGTCGAGCTGTACTAGTATCCAACCAAATTCCTTCCTTGGAGTTTCTGTGAGTGCGTTTACGAGCGTTCCGAATTGTTGACAGCTCTGGGCTGTCATCTTAGAGCATTTATAACGGGAGATGCCAAGCGCTACTTTTAGTACTAAAATCTTTCTGCCAGTTTTCGCGGGAGGCGGGGTAGTACGGTACAGAACACATTTACATAATCACGCATACTAATGCAGAAAAATTAAGCGTCCCTATAAACGCACACGCAAGTAAAAGCTGTACACCAACACAAAAACAATAACACAATTAAAGAATTACTGTTGTTACACTTTTGTTTAGTTACACACTAACACAAAAAAGTAGTGATGGGTTGTAAAAAGACCGACAAAATGAATGATTTCATATGAATGAAACAGGGTGGTTCAAAATCATATACTTTTCCTTTTTTTAGCCAAGATTAACAAACGTGTACCTGTCTAGCCTAGAAGGTATTACTAAGTAAATAGAGTGCTGGCACCGACTCCAAAAATATCAGTAATTGTATAATGTCATAATAATAAAATTATAAGATTTGTTGAAAAAATGGATACCTATTTGTAAGTAGATTGAAATATAAATCCATAATGCAATTATTTTTAACTTTTTAGTGTATTTTTCATAACAAATTGGATAGCAGTTTTGGAGTTGGTTTTTTTTTGTAAAAAATATTTTATTAAGAGTTTGTAGAGCGTAATCACTGAAACTACTGAAACGATTTTAAAAATTATTTTACAAATAGAAAGCTACACTGTTGTTGAGTAACTTTAAGCTATATTCTATTTTCGCAAGTAGTAAGTAATCTTTCAAGTAAGTAGTCTTTCATGAATGCATTTTTAGATAAACATTTTGTTTCTTTATTGGTATGATGTGTCCAGCAGTGGACTTACATAGGCTGATGATGATGATTGGTATGACGGGGTGAAAAAAATGAAGAGCAGTAGAAGAATAGCGGCTGGTAACAAATGCTCATAGCCCATGTCCCTCTCCAGCTAACATACTACAGCTATACAAAAATCACGTTTATACGATTCTGCGTTCAAAAAGTACAAAGAAAATAGCAATAAACCAACGACACAGCACAACGGGCTCCATGAAGCGACGTATTGAAGGCAGAATGACAGAGACAGTTTTTGTAGAGTCCAATACTGAACATCCTTTTTTTAAATCGGTTAAATATGGGTACAAAAAACACATCGCATTTTATTCTAATTTTACGTTCATTCCATCATTCATTCAATCGATTTCGCTCAACTAGTCCCCACACTACGCCTTCTACCAAGGAATATAAATTCACCGACACCTCCTACCAAGACGTTGGCGTCGTATTAAAACTGTCGTAACTGGTATTCCATTAAATATAAATTAAACGTAATTACAAAAACAATTGACTAAAATATCACTTACTTGTGATAGGAAATACCGTGTTCCCTAAAGTTTGATGTCTCTGATCTCCTTTTACACCGAAATACCGCACAATTCACCATTTTTACTGAGCACTACTTCGCGACACGAAACGACAACTAATGGCCGCGCGGTGATGAGTGAAGTAGTTTTATATAACGTGCATGGCCAAGTCGCGCCTTATGGCCGGCAGAGGGGTACGCCTTGCGTTAACATCTCCAGTTATAAATGCTCTAAGGCTGTCATCATCATTTTCCGCCTGTGAGGTGATGTGATGTGAGCGCTGTGATCCGCTGTGATCGATTATAGCCATTTCGGAATGCGGCCTCAGTCAGTCGTTCCATTCGTCACAGACTACTATACTAGCATTCAGTCCGTAAGGATATATGATATGTGTTCTGTGATTCAGTCATGGCGGATCCAAAACTCGGGAAGGATGTGCCGAGTGTAATTGAAGGCGATTTAGTTTCAAAAGACCATGTTTATCTTGAAGAAACCTTTTATATTCTCTCTAAGAAGAATTCTGTGTTCCGTGTTCGATTAACATCTAAAGGACTGTCTCTTATTAAAGAAACCGACGGTTGCTCCAAAGAGCAGACCATTTCGTTGCTCGACATCATAGGCAGTAAATGTATGAGAAGCAAGCGGCGGCGCCCTGGAGCGGGATCTTGTGTCTGCAGCTCCTTCGTACGTCAACAGCAGTTGAAGGTAGTTGAGGAAAACAGCGGCGATCTCGATGAAAACGATATCAGCGCTTATCTGTACATTTACGCATACATACTGAAACGTAGTCGCCGAACTTTAAAAAGAGAGCGGACGACTATAACGCTGCGCTTCAGATCCTTCGACAAGTATGAGGATAACAACAAAGAAGCTCAGAAGTGGAGGTCAACTATTCGCTGTTTGATAACAGATCTGCCATTAGGTCAAGTACCGCCGCCTAACGACAGGAGGCTGTTGATTTTATTAAACCCTAAGTCGGGTTCTGGGAAAGCTCGCGAGTTGTTTCAGACAAAGGTGGCGCCCTTGCTACAGGAATCAGAAGTTCCTTATGATTTACATGTTACCAAGTATGCTCAATATGCCCGAGAGTTTGTGCGAACACGGAATGTATACAGCTGGCGAGGAATTGTGGCCATTGGAGGGGATGGGGTGTTGTTCGAGGTTGTCAATGGAATGTTTGAACGTCTGGACTGGCAGCAGGCATTGGCTGAAGTACCGCTGGCAATAATGCCTTGTGGTTCTGGCAATGGCCTGGCTAGGACCATTTGTCACCTCTATAAGTAAGTTATAGTTATTAGTTACAATATTTAGACTTCAATTTGACCTTGTGTTGATGAAATTACTTTAGTTAATTGTGTTCATTATCTTCCAAGAGATACCTTGTCCATCATTAGGCAACAGTCACAGGCAAAGCAGAATTATCTAATAGAAGTTTTAATTACTAAGATAATACCTATTATGTCAAATTTGCAGAAAATTAAGTTCAACTACCTGGAAGGTAGTGGCAAAATGATGTAACACATGCTACACAAAAAAAAACATCCATAGTGGGATTTCTCAAATCTAGTGCATAATTTTTTATATTAACATTGATATAGCATGTAATGGGCCCCGGAGACGATCAAGTGCACTTGACAAGTCTACATGCTTGAAGTGAATATTGATCGTTTACAGCGTTGACTTGACACGTCCCGTCAAGTATCTACGGGCTGGACCATACTTGACAAAAATTTTGATTGACGGCACTTGAACCACCTTGCGCTTGATGCGACTTGACGCGACTTGACAAGTTTTTATTCATTTGCGGCCGGAACATCGAAGATGGCGGACGACGAACCGGACCGAGACGTGGCTTTGGCGGCAAACGCCGACCTAATTACGTCCATGCGTGAATCGATATCTCATTTTATACCATTCCTTACACCATCGCCTCTTTCTTTTCTCTTTTTCTGTGATAGATACCGCTAGAGCTATAGCAACGAATGCCTTGTCTGCGTTGGAAACCAATAGTAATTTTTGCGACCACCACTTTCTTGGGCGGTAAACGACTGCGGCACGTGGACTTGACGGCACCTTCAAGTCGCGTCAAATCCCTCGTCAAGTGAAATCGTCAAGCACGTAGACTTGTCAAGTGCACTTGATCGTTTCGGGGACCCATAACTAATGTCGTATGTTTTTTTAAAGAGCATTGTTAAAATTCAACTTGAATCGGCATGACTTGTAACCCCCGTTACCTACATGGAATGACTCTTATATTACTTAATTGTAAATTGTGAACTTGACTGTCCTTCTTCCACCCAAACAAGAATCTGCCATAATGATTCAGGTTAAGTAGTCCTAAACCGAGTAAAGGCGAAATAGTTAAAAACAGTGATGGCCAACTAATTAGGAACGCGTCATTTAGAAAGAACGCTGGAAAACAGTGGATGAGATGTGTTTGTGCAACAAAATAATCGCGCCATCACACCTGATGTGATGGTTACCACTTAACATCAGGTGGGCCATCTGCTTGTTCCACCAGCTTGTATTAAAAAATGTTCACCTGTCCATAAAAAGAACGCCGGAAAGAGGGGGAGGGGTGTGATGGCGTGAGTATTTTGTATACACAAACACATCCCCTCCACTGCTTTTTAGCGTTCTGTTTAGTTGACGCACACTATTACACAGTGAAGTGCCACTGTTAAGTAGCCATCACCTAACGTAGATTGTTGACCAATAATAATTATCACATCCAATATTAATTATAATGCACTAAGTAACTAACACAATGAAACCATCTAACCTAATTATAACTATTTGACCTTATGACCACCAATAATTACCTACAATTAAGGTTATAGTGCATTGCATAAGCCCTATCTTTGTGCTGATGGTCGAGTGGTTGATCTTGCTTGGATGCCAATTTAATGATATTTAGACCTGCCTTCAAGTTTGAGTATAATTGATTGAAATATTACGTTGTATTTGATGCTTATACAGGGTTACTGGTAACTCGACGTATTCCTTGCAGAACGTCATATTAGGGTTAAAATGCAACAAATTAAGCCAGCAAATGTTCTACCGAAGTTCAGTAGTTTTTGAGGTAAGTAGTTAGATTTTTAGGTATTTTTTGGGAAAATCCCAGATTTCATCATTTTACTACAATTTTAAGTTATTGGTGTCGATTAACCTTATTATGTGGAGTTACCAGTAACCCTGTATAATAAAATATAAAGTTGGTAGGTACCATGTTAGATTCACATGACGTTAAAGTACCTAGGTAATATATGAATCACAAGTTCATCTTTTCACTTACTAGAAATGAGTGGAAAAAGTTTGAAGAGGCCTAGGTATACCAAACTCTGGCAAACAGACATTGAGTTCAAACAGATGATGAAAGTGTTAGATTATGTTAGAACTAGGAAAAAAAACTGTTTGTTTATCTGAATTATTATTATTATCAGCCTGCGTCGTCCCACTGCAGGGCAAAGGCCTGCCTACCCCTCTTCCACTTTCTCTGTCCTGTGCTATGGACGACCAATCTTTCATAAATGAATCTAGGTCGTCCCGCCATCTCAGTCTTGGTCTGCCGCGAAGTCGTTTGCCGTTGTTAGGGACCCACTCCGTCGATGTTCTAGCCCAAAGATCGTTCGGCATGCGGCAGACGTGCCCAGCCCAGTTCCACTTTAAACTAGCCGCTTTCCGAGTAACGTCGGCAATTTGAGTCTTGGAGCGCAGTACCTATGGTGTTGCGTATTTGGTCGGTGAGCCTAACTCCAAGAATACTGCGCTCCATGGCTCGCTTGCAAACCTCGAGTGCACGGCTTTGTTGAGCTGTCAAAGACCATGTTTATCTGAATAAAGGTTATTATTATTAATAAAAATAATATCTAAAATTGTAAAACTGCTTCAATTTACCTTGTTTTCTTTATTCCAGTGAGCCGTACATACCACAGAACCTAACTGGTTTTTCGATGGCATTGGCTAGAAACAAATCTACACCAATGGACGTCGTCAGAATAGAAACAAAAAGTAAAGTAAGTAAAACTAGATGTTTTAGTTAATCAGTAGGTAGGTACGTAGTGTTAACGTGAAATCGAAATGAGAATCGTTACTTCAATCCATCGTTTTTGATAGGTATTGTTAATATTGAATTTTGTAATGGTTTGCAGTCTTTATGTAGGTGTATATGTAAGTATAAGTAGGTAGGTATACCTAAGACTTCAGGTTTCTTCAACTGTTTAATTAATAATCACATACCTAGAACGTACGAGGATGTTATGTTGGATTTTAAAATAAAAAACGAAGTAAACATTCAATTTCTATGTATTTCAAACAATGCACTCCTTCGTCATAAAATTCGTTAATCACACCATTTAAAAATGCCTTTGTGTATGAGCCAGATATGTGACTCGCTTGCTTGCTTTATTTGGTGGAATAGAACGCAGTACCTACATCTACATAAGTACCTATCAATAAACACTGTAGTCACACACACACAGTATCAATTTATAATATTTTTCCTCAACGCCAGGTGACCTTAAGCTTCGTGAGAATGCAAAAAATCCATCATAAAACATACGTAAGAAACTATTCTTCGGACATTCCGGGTAGGTAGCAACGCCTATTATAGGTAGCGTCAACCACAAAAAGAACGCTGGAAAACAGTGGAGGGGATGTGTTTGTTGCGCATACACACTTGCGCCATCACACCCCTCCCCCTTCTTCCGGCGTTCTTTTTGCCTGACGCGACCTAATACTAGGTACATTTTTAAGGGCATTCAGGTGTCTACATGACAAAAAAACTATATAAACTGGCGCCCAATATAAACTAAACGTTTATGAGTAGTAAAGAAAAATATAAATAAAGCGGATAGTTTTTCACCACATTTTTATTGTGTTTTCATATACATATTTCTCTCCGGTAATATTTAGGTTGCAGGAAAACTGATAACAAAGTAATTGCTCCTCTAGTTAATTTTTCGCTAGATTCAGCTTTTCCATAGTTAATAAGTACCTAAATAAATAACGACGCTATTTGGTCTCAACCTAAGCCGAGCTTGACCTAAGAGAGCAGTGAGCAAAACTCTGCTTACAGTATGAGCAATACTCATTGATATAAACAAAATGTTAGAGTCAATGGCAATACAGATTTGAATTTAGAACGCTGCAAGCAATGAGAATCAAATAGGATCTCAGTCTCAGGATTCTAACTTAGAAACTAACTTTCGCTGGTTCGGGATTCAAACTCAGCTGTTACAGTTGCACACTCACAACAAATAAGTAGGTACTAATTTAGCACTCTTGTGGTTGGTTATGTACCTATTTACGAAATAGTACATTGTACAGGCAATGGAATATAACACTCAGACACAGAAGTGTCCTCGTCTGCTATCTGTATTTTTACAATATTACGGGCTTTACTCGTCTTTTTATCATAATTCCTGAGTAAATGACCTTACAAGCGTTAAGTCTATTTTCTTTCATAATGGCCAGTGTATGTGATTATACCCATTATCGCATTAAAAATCTTCCTTGCGTGATAATGCCGTGGATAATAAGGTACTTACTTACGTACTTAAACCTAATTTGATCTAATGTGTTTTTGTTTCAGATTATGTTTTCATTTCTGTCTGTCGGATGGGGTCTGCTATCCGACATCGACATCGAAAGCGAAAGACTCCGAGCCATTGGCGGTCAGAGATTCACTCTGTGGGCGATCGCGAGACTGCTCGGACTCAGGAAGTACAAAGGCGTCGTGAGCTACGCCAAAATAAAGGATGTCAGTAATATTCCTAAACCGAAATTACCGATCACCCTCAGCCATAGCGTCAGTCAGGATGGTGCACTCGACTCCCCCGACGCGGAAGCGTTCATTGATTGCGACAATAGTTCAGAGGTATTTATGAACGCGACTAACGGTAAACATCAGAGGGTCGATTCGTGGTACTCCGTCAACTCGCGGAGAAGTGCGTTCTACAGCACACGCGGCTCCGAATATCACAGCGTGACGAGCAGCACCTCTGAGTTACGGTCGCCTGTGCACACCTGCATGCATGGGCCCGCTTCCCATCTCCCGGCTATCGTCTCTCCCCTGCCCTCACATTGGGTTCACGAAGAGGGTGAATTCGTCATGGTCCACGTCGCCTATCAGTCTTACATCGGCGAAGAGTTTCTGTTCGCTCCGCGCTCCCTGCTATCCGATGGAATCATGTGGATGCTTATTATCAAAGCCGGTATCTCCAGATCGCAGCTATTCTCGTTCCTCCTTGGCGTGGGTCAAGGAAGCCACGCGGAGATGAATACTGAGCATCTAAAAATGATCCCTGTTAGTGCTTTCAGAATAGTTCCCGAAGGAACGAGCGGGCACCTGACGGTGGACGGGGAGCTCGTTGAATATGGCCCTATTCAAGCTGAAATATTTCCAAACATAGTCAATCTTCTGGTACCCTATACTAAATAACTTGAAGCAAATGTATTACGTAACGACTGACGTAGTTACCTCAACCATAACCGAGCCGTAACGTAAAAATTATTATAGTGCCTGTCGGTCGGTATCTACCTAATCTGCTCGCAGATGTAAATAAAGTTGCTGGTGGTTGCGTTGCGACGTATTAAAAAATCTTAAATGAAATTGAATTAGTATGTAATAAATAACATGGCATTCCACCAAAAAGGTTATTGTGATTTTTAACTATTTTTATAACATAAAATTTTAAGTTGTGATACTAATATGTTGTACTGCAGGCGAACATGTGCTTTTATAAAAAAACGGCCAAGTGCGAATCGGACACGCGCACGAAGGGTTCTGTACCATCTATAAAAACTGCAAAAAAATCACGTTTGTTGTATGGGAGCTCATTTAAATATTTATTTTATTCTGTTTTTTTTTCGTTTCGTTGATAAAACGGCAACAGAATAGGTAGGTACATCATCTGTGTTTTCTATTAATTATCTTACTATCACGGTTCATGAGATACAGCCTGGTGACAGACGGACAGCGGAGTCAGTAATATGGTTCCCGTTTTACCTTTTGGGTACGGAACCCTAAAAAGAGCAATCCCTCTATTCCATGCCCAGGGTGGTTAGGTCGACTACATCGTCGCTTACAATCAGGTGAGATTGTAGTCAAGGACGGTCTATTCAGTACTTATATTAAAAGCTACCTATAGCATGGTGTGTCGCTACAAATACATCTAGTTTAATACTACCTACACTGTTTAGATTTTGCGATGATGAAGTTGCTAGCATTGAGGTATAACGTAGTAAAACATCTGGGTGACCGAACTTTGCTCGGTCGCTTAGCAAAAAAAACATTCGATATGTTGCTAGTCAATTTGTATCACATTAATAAGTGCCAAACATTTGTCACTAAAAAAATGTTGTCCATAAGGAATTGATATAATTATTATGAATGTTGCTCAAAGCCTCAATTAACTATCCAGAAAAAACTATTTCTTTTAATATACTTAGATATTTCTTTAACGTTACTTAGGTACTCTAGCTCAAAGCAAACAACACATTTTGTTTAATTTTTGATACATATTTATATTATTTTACTATAGAAATATTTATTTTCTATTTTATTATGGCCTGTCATGTCAAATTGATAACTGAACTCAACTGTGTTGTTTGTGGTTATTTTTTAATTACAATTTTTTTTTTTTTATAATATTAAATTTTTGTGAAAATACCTTCAAGGCTGTTACTATTTTTAAGCACATTTTTATGTTAGTTTTACGTTGTTTCGTAAAATTCGATTATGGATAATCCAGAACTTAACTCAAACTAAAACAAGGCGCAAGTATTGTTGCACCACACCATTAATGTAGGTATGTGTATGTATTGGTATAGTCTTGATAAACCTAGGTTGTGTTTAGTTTTGGAATAATTACTACCTATGTACCTACCACCTAAAATTAAACCATTTGTAACTTGCCTGTAGATGTAAATTTAATGGTGTAAAGGTCTGAGGGAATTTAAGTAAGTACCTAATAATTTTATTGTAAGATTGTTTGGGATGATGGTTCATTAATCATGTATATTTTTAACAGTATTATAATTATTGTTAGCACTTATAGATACTGTGATAGTGAATATTCTGCCATATTTATTTTTGTTCAAAATACAAGACCCAGTCTCAGCATTTTGGATGTTTCAATATATAAAAAAATATATGTACCAAGTATAAATGCTATTCATTTACAATTATTATATTAAAGGTAGCTGTTAAAACTAAGGAAGCCCCAGTATTGCCTAATAGTTTGTATGAGCTTTTAGCTAACTGAGGTGACAAAATTTTAAGGCCTATGTCTGGATTACAGCCTGGATATACACTTACACATTGCCCACAGAAGCATGAAATTGCTCAGATGTAAATGCCACTATCAGTCACCTTATCTAAATGGTGAGGAGGAAGAAAGTTGCATACTTAAATTGATTGGTTAAGAATTACCAAGCAAGCTAAGCCTCAAGCCTAATAAAATTGAATTGTATTGAAAATAGTACAAATTGTTTTACATTCTCCGTCTTACTAGTAAAACATAAGCTGAAACTAAACTAACTAAACTAAACCCATTATACCAGTGTTGTAAACATTGTAAAATCAGCCCTAAGACAGTAACCTTTAGGGTCGGTTTTTCAATGTTTACAACATTGGTAGGTGTATATATTATGTTTATCTTATGTTTTATTAGTAAGGCAGTCTGTGTGTAACTTAAGAGTCCGGTGACAGCGGCTCGCAATTTCGAGGTGCGATTGGCTATTATTTCATTTTATTTCATTTCGGGGAGGTTGTTTGAAAAAATAACTCTAAAGAAACACGCATAAATACTGTTCGAACACAAATAATACAATAATATAAGGGAAATGTGCTTGAGTCAGAAATCATTTTGGTATTAGGTAAATGTAAGACCAAACATACTAATACCAAAATGATTTCTGATTGGGGCATGTTTCCCTTATATTATTGTATTATTTGTGTTCGAACAGTATTTATGCGTGTTTCTTTAGAGTTATTTTTTCAAACAACCTCCCCGAAATGAAATAAAATGAAATAATAGCCAATCGCACCTCGAAATTGCGAGCCGCTGTCACCGAAGCCTTAAAGGATATTACTTTACTTAATAATTTTTAGAGCTAATTTCACATACCTATCAATCAGGGTTCAAATAACAAACTGCATTCCTAAATTATCTTAAATTTCTATGATGTTTATTTATTTTTAAAATTACCAAGTAGTTTTAATAGTTTAAGCAAAAGATACTTAAATATTATGTAACATAATATTTTTTATTAAATTAAGCTAAACTAATATTTTTGATTTTTTATGTAATGTTAACATGAAAATAATGAAACTGTTGGTAATAAAAAATATGTTACATACCTACCTACTAAAAAGCAAAATTTTATTCTCATTTCCTATTACCTACTTATGAATGTGTATACCTTACCAACATCACTATCACTACATAGTATAAAACAAAGTCACTTTCTCTGTCCCTATATCCCTATGTATATAGGTATGCTTGAATCTTTAAAACTATTCAACGGTATTTGATGCGGTTTTTTTTTTATAGATAGAGTGATTCAAGAGGAAGGTTTATATGTATAATACATGCATGATATGTGCACCCGCGCGAAGCAGGGGCGCGCGGGCGGGTCGCTAGTTATTATCACTACATAGTATAAAACAAAGTCGCTTTCTCTCTCCCATATCCCTATGTATGCTTAAATCTTTAAAACTACGCAACGGATTTTGATGCGGTTTTTTTAATAGATAGAGTGATTTAAGAGGAAGGTTTATATGTATAATACATGCATGATATACCTAGTAGAAAAACAATGTGCACCCATGTGAAGCAGGGGTGCGCGGGCAGGTCGGTAGTTTAAAAATAAAACAGTAAGATGGAAACAATTTAATCAATTTCTTTATTTCAAGTTTTATGATACTTACCTACTTGTCACCTATTTTTGTAATAATAAAAAAATATTTAAAAGTTGAAGATCATAAGTATGTAAGGTAAGTATATCTTACTTAATTAATTCAAATAATTACTCAACCTATTCTGAGCTTTTGAGATTGAATGATTTTATTTTAAACCTCTGAATTGCAATTTATACAGGTAATATATATTACCTAATTTATTTCCAGCTTCAATAGTTTTCTTGTAAATTAACTTCTATAAAATCTAACTTATCTACCTAAGATTATTGAGTTAAGAGCTCTTACAGGCAGTTGCAATAAACCAGTCTTAAAATTAGGATATTAACATAATTATCTTAGCTTGAGAGTGTCGAGGCTATCCAACAAGTTTTGTACTTCACAGTCTACTTCCTCACGTGTGCTGATGCGCTCCAATCTTTCTCGGACAGATTCCAATTCACCTGCATCAGCCTTTTGAATCTTGAGATACTTAAGCATCATGTTCACAACCAAGCATATCTCACCAATAAGCCATTTGGTGCCACCCAAATGACCTTCACCACATGGGCGTGTTTGTATCAATTTAAGTTTACTTTGAGCTAGTTGTATGGGATTCTTGCCATTCTTATCATTCAGGCTGACGTCAGTGCCAGCATCAAGTAACTCCATCACAACTGGGATGTGGTTGGTGCATGCTGCCAAGTGCAGGGGAGTGTTTCCTAGTGTGTCCTTGATGTTGGGATTAGCACCATGTCTAAGAAGTAGTTTCACTACATCCACGTAGCCACGGCAAGCCGCCAAGTGCAGTGGACTTCTCTTGTGTTCATCAGACGAATTGGGATCAGCTCCAGATGACAAGAGCTTCTCTACGAGATCGCTGTTGTTTGTGGAGGCAGCAAATCGAAGCTTTTGATTTTTTGATGAGCAAATCATCCCCCCATAGCGGTACTTCAATCGGCAATGCCTGGCTTTTGTCGAACATTTGATCTTGCCCACATGCTCATGTTGCTCTCCAAAAAATTCAATAGGCATAGGTTGTCCGGCCTGGTTTATTGGAATAGCAGGAGGATTAAACTCAAATACACACTGAGAGTGGTTGTGGTCCAGGTCGAACACAGGGTTATCACTACTTTCATTGCTTGTGTCTACCCCTGAATCAGCCATGTCATTTATTGGTAAATTTTTGAGTAATTCCAACTAAACATTTCTTTTCGTGCAAGATAAAAATACGTTGTTGTGATGTGAAATCTTTTTTGAGAAGGGAGAGAGAGAGAGTAGTGAAGTGAGTGAGCGGATTCTGTGGATTTAATTGATTGATTGAATGAATGAGTAATTGATAAAATATTGATAGAACGGTGAACTACGGATGTTACTTGTATTCAAGTTGTATTCAAATTCCTTGGATGTTCTAAAGGAATCTAGATTAGAGTTGTGTGAGTGAGTGAAAGTCAAGAATAAGACACTGAGTGAGTGATAGATTTGGTTATCGGTCGGCTATGGTTTTGTCAAGGAATAGTATAGTTGCATTCAAATTCCTTGGGTCTTGAGCAAGTCTAACGTAGTTACCTCTTTGCAAGTCTTCTTGAGTCAGCGGCTAACTTTCTTTGATTCTTTCCAAGTAGGTATTATGTACAACTAATAATCCTTGCATAAAAGACTAACCCTCGATTTTTGAAAGCGCGATCAACACTAATCGGCTGTCAAGTCACTTGCTATCTCTAATCTAATTTGAAGTAAAAGCTGAAATAGCAAGTGGCTTGACAGGCGATTAGTGTTGATCGAGCTTTCAGAAACCAGGGGTGAATATGACATGCATGACATTTCGTTGATATTTTGTTGCTTTGACTCTGAGTTCCTTTTGGCTGGCTGATTCATGACTGCTGCTTGACTTGACACATCATGGTATTTACGTGAAGTGACAGCGTATTCGGCCTCGAAGGAATTTTGATCGTTTATTTTTATCCAATGCTGCGTAAATCAACACAAATACAAATAAACATGCAACAATTAACCGTTTTCATGGTAAGAATATAGTAATATAGTGACATAGTTTTATTACTGCTTTTTTATTTCTAACCTACAAGGATATTTTCCGGCAGGATATCGAGAGCTCCCGGTCGTTTATCGACGAGTTGTATTCGCCGGACAGTGGAAAGGTTGCGGCCGCGCTGGTCACGCTGAAGAACTCCGTTATAGGTAGCAACCGGCAGAAGAACTCTGTGATAGAGCAGGGAGTGGTGCCGCGTCTCTTGCAAATCATGTCGGATGAAGCGCTGGATCCCAACATACGGCTTGATGCGACTATCACAATCGGTATGCACTAAAAATTGTATAAAGTAGGTAGGTAAGTATTCTTAGAAACTAGCAAGTTAAAAGGTAAAGGGGTATACATTATAGACTACCTTGCAACTTTCAATATAACTTTCAACCTCAAATATTTCCTCACTTCAATCAGCTGTTTACTTTTCACCTTACACACACCTGCACAGTTATTATGATGCCTTACATCATACTACTTTCAGGCAAATATGCAAAGTATCAAGTTTTTATATATCAATGATTAAAAACTAGCGATCCACCCGTGCGCTGGTGCTTCGCACGGGGGCACATAATAATATCATGCATGTATTATACATGTAAACCTTCAAAAAAAGCTGCATCAAAATCCGTTGCATAGTTTAAAAGATTTAAGCATGCATAGGGACATGGGGATATAGGCACAGAGAAAGTGAATTTGTTTTATACTATGTAGTGAAGTAGGTTATTTTTTAATTATAAATTTTGTTTTAGGTTCATTAGCAAAAGGCACTCCAGTTAATGTCACATCCCTTATTGAGCATGGGGCAGCCACCTCATTAGTGGAGCTTTTAAAGACTGCACCATTAGACACTAAGTTAATTGAGGCTGGACTTTGCGCTCTTCGAAGCATATTCTTGCATCCCCCAGCCCCAACCTCAATCTTACCTCCTGATACGAGGTTGCTTTCAAGATTGACACGTAAGTGTATCAATTATTTAAAAATGTTTCTGCAATGCATGTGATTAAAGAGTACTACAATAAATAAAGCTTGTTCCATCAGCTAGGTATAAAAAAAACTTGTGTAATGTTAAGAAATGAAAGGCTTTATTATTGTTATTATCATCTATCATATAACTATACTCTCACTGGGAAAGGCTCTCTGGAGAAATCCCTCAAAAAGTCCAGCACACCCACGCAGATTTTAATCTCGGTATTCCCATGGGATAAAAAGTACCCTATGTGCTATTCCAGACTATAATCTTTCTCTCTGCCAAGTTTCATCCCAATCTGTTCAGGCATGAAAGAGTAACAAACATCCATCCATCCATCCATACTTAAAATCTTTCTCATTTATAATGGTAGTAGGATAGGATTATTATCACTTGTCATAGACCTATGATAACACAAAAGTGGGAAAGGCTAACTGGAGAAATTCCCCTAAAAGTCCAACACACACCAAACCTGCTTATAGTCTAGCTAGATACTGATCGCAGATATAAACTGAAAATAAAATTCAATTCAATTCAATTCATTTATTCAATCATAATTGTTTTAAATTATCTATACATCTAAAAAAAATGTGTACCAGAAATAGCTCGCGATGGTCCATTGCCGGCCCGCATCTGCGTGGTGCGTATTCTGTCTATCTGGTGCTGCGGGCCGCGCGAGCAGCAGGCGCTGAGCGCGGCCGGCGCGGCGGGCGCGGCGGCGGCGCTGCTGCCCAACAAGGGCGCTCCGCCGGCCGCGCCGCGGGTCCTGCCCGCGCTGGATCTCCTCGCCGCCATGTGCTTTGAAAACGCGACCGTGGCGCAGCTCGCGCTCAACACCAAGTGAGCTTACCACCCCCTATAACTAATACCAGTGGTTCGTCTCTAAATGACATCTCGAGACGCTATCTATTTTCTTTCTTGTCTATATGCTTCTTCTCTGTGTTGTTGTCAAATAAATTTGTATTCTATTCTATCAGAATGTTCCGAAAATCAAAGTAGGCGGTAGTCAGAGGCAAGTCCAAACATTAGGTATATTTGCACTTCTGACTACCGCCTTCTTGGTATGGTAACCAAATTTTAGCTTTTTTGACCTGTTTATTGAAGAGTTCCGTTTCACAGTCCTTGGCTCGATCATCAGATCAGCGGCCCGTTTACGCTAAGGTCTGGCTATCGAGATGGCTTTCAGTTTGACATTTGATTCCCATGGAGTAGTAGCAATTGTATAGGGTGGATGGGAATCAAATGTCAAACTGAAAGCCATCAACAAAGTTAAGATAGGTAGTAGTATGATAATACAGTAGTATATAATATACTAGCGACCCGTCCGCGCGCCCTTGCTTCGCACGGGTGCAGATTGTTTTTCTACTATATCATGCATGTATTATACATATAAACATTCCTCTTGAATCACTCTATCTATAAAAAAAACCGCATCAAAATCCGTTGCGTAGTTTTAAAGATTTAAGCATACATAGAATATAGGGAAATAGGGACTGAGAAAGCGACTTTGTTTTATACTATCTAGTGATAGTGATGTATAGTGGTATAGATAAGTAGTTTAGATGATAACAAATGTGATCTCGCAGGCGCGGCGACAAGACCCTGCCAGAGCTGCTGATGCTGCTGGTAGCGCGGGACAAGCCGCTGGCGGTCGCTATGGGCGCCGCGCGCTGCCTCACCTTCATACACCGCGCCGGCGCCCTGCCCGCCGACGATCACAGGTTATCTTGTCTACTCTAGTTCACACAGGACTACTCGACACTACTCTAGTCTACATTAGTATTTTTGTATATTTTTTGTATTAATCCTACTAATATTATAAACGTGAAAGTTTGTAAGTATGGATGGATGGATGTTTGTTACTCTTTCACGCCGGAATGGCTTAGCGGATCTGGATGAAACTTGGCAGAGAGATTGGTTATAGTCTGGAATAACACATAGGCTACTTTTTATCCCGCGGGAATACCGGGATTTAAATCTGCGCGGGTGTAAACGTGGGGCGCAACTAGTATACAATAAAGTCGTAAGTATTAATAGTCTACCCAGGACTACTCTAGTCTCCTATAGTCTACTATAATCTACTCTAGTCTACTTTAGTCTACCCAGGACTACTCTAGTCTCCTATAGTCTACTATAATCTACTCTAGTCTACTTTAGTCTACCCAGGACTACTCTAGTCTACTATAGTCTAGTGTATAGTATCCGCCAAACTTCTTGGCCATCGCGCGAGGTGGTAGGGGATAGGTTTGCACTCTTCGCACCACCAAAGAGACCTATTTTTCGTTTCTTTTTCATTCAAGGTCGTTTGGCCAAGAAGTTTGGCGGATACTATACTGCTCTAAGTAACTAAAAAATATTTATCACAGTAAACTTAATTAAAACTTAAGTTAATTTCATGGGTTTTCTCTATTCTTAGTGTAGTCACAGATAAGAGAACACTATATGTGTAGTGTACTACTCTAGTCTACTCTATTTTGGTCAACTCTAACTCTAACTATAGACTAGTAGGCTTGTGTAGTGTAGACATTATGCTCTTGGTCACGGTACTTACCCCAAGTATAACGGTATGGTTGTTTCCAGGGTTGTATTTGGAGCCATGCCATGTCTCGCTCGCCTCTGCACCAAGGAAATGCCAGAGGACATACGAGCCACGGCTGCCGAGACACTGGCGTACTTGGCTGAGGTAAGACCACAAATGTATGTTTACAAATCCATACCGAACATTACTCTGCCATACTTTACTTTTTAATCCTATGTTTGGTTGCGTGGACTGACATACATTCATCTAGCATGAAAAAATAGAATAAATAAATATAGGTATGTTAAACATTCCACATATTACTATCTAACAAGCAAACCTTGTGTTATGGGAACCAGATAATATTATAAGAGATCTGATATGAAGGGACATCTCATCCTAGGGATCAAAGTCTTGAAGGTGTTTAAGCTTTCAGTTTCAGATAATATTATACTTTCTTCACGTATTAATATCGACTTCGCATTACTAAATCGAAGGTCTATAGTTAGTTTATTATTTACTAGTTGCGCCCCATGGTTTCATCCGCGCAGATTTACTTCCCTGTATTCCCACGGGATAAAAAGTAGCCTATGTGTTATTCCAGACTATAACCAATCTCTCTGCCAAGTTTCATCCAGATCCGCTCAGCCGTTCCGGCGTGAAAGAGTAACAAACATCCATCCATAAGTCGCTATTGTGTTCAGTGTGCCGATGGTTCTCCCAAAATAAATAAATGTAGCTAGCATGAACAAAATCTATTCGTAGTTTTGTCAGCCGTGTTATTTTTGATGAACGTCCACATATCCAACCATTTAAACTTTCTTTTTATGTCTCAAGTGAAAAGCTCTGAAGGCAGAGTTACTAGCAACTAAGCCGTGAGTGTTTTAAAACATTATTACTATCCCGATAGGTGGACACATCACTCCAACGACTAGCGGCAATCTCGAATCATCTGATGACGTCACTGGCGGACATAGTCACCTGCCAGTCCGCCGCTGCGAAGCAAGGAGCGTTTAAATGCTTCGCGTCGCTCGGAGCTAACGACGAGGATATTCGGAAGCGAATTATAGAAACCCACGGCGCTATGGTGCATGTCGTCAACGGAATGAACCATACCGAACCCGCTGTAAGTAAACACTGTAAAACGTTGAAATTTGCGAGCGAGAAACCTGACAGCTGTCAGCGCCTTAACTTCTCTTATTACATAATCAAAAGTGATTACCTACAGTGTAGGTCCTACACTCTTAGTGATTAGCAGGCGCGGAAAGGCTGCCTGTCCATTGACGCAGAGCGAGGCTACGGAGCGGAGAACCTGAGAAATATTCAATGGACAGGCAGCATACGGGCCCTATTCATATTACCTGCCGTTTTATAGCGGCTTATAGAGTGTATTTGTCGCTGTCACTTTCATGCCAACGAAGAGAGACTGCAACATGAAATGGGAGAAAGAAACCTGCATTCCCGACACCGTTTTAGGTATCTCATGTCACAGAATTATTTTAAGAAAACAGGATCTTGTTATTGAAATTATTTTTTGTATTTAATAGACCAAAAACAGCACAAAAATACAATAAACATGTTTACTCAAAAGAAGGCAGACCTCTTCCAGATAACTTTGTTTATATTTTTGTTTTTTATTTCAGGTTCGCTTAGCAGCTGTAAGGTGTCTACATTCGCTCTCCAGATCTGTGCAGCAATTGAGGACGACGTTTCAGGTGATTCTTCCAGGGATCTTTAGAATAAAAAAAAATATAGTTGGACATTCATCATAAATACTTAATTATGTTGGGCTTGAATTTCTGTGAAGAAGCTTATTCTATTTTTAAAAGCAATAAGCTGCATTGAGCGATCATGTCCTATTTCCGTCGGTCCCTCAACTGACTTGGATATCACTGTCTTAAAGAAAAGACAAATATCGCCTTACGGCGATGCATCGCTGGGGATTAAGGTATTCAAGCAATTACTTTTAATTTGTAAATATACTAGCGACCCGCCCGCGCGCCCCTGCTTAGCACGGGTGCACATATCATGCATGTATCTAAATATATATAGCTCAAAAGTGACTTACTGACATAGTGATCTATCAACGCACAGCCCAAACCACTGGACGGATCGGGCTGAAATTTGGCATGCAGGTAGATGTTATGACGTAGGCATCCGCTAAGAAAGGATTTTGATGAAAGTTTGTATGAAACTTTGAGTTCCTTGGCGCGAGCAAAGCCGCGGGTTCAGCTAGTTATACATATAAACCTTCCTCTTGAATCACTATCTATAAAAAAAACCCGCATCAAAGTCCGTTGCGTAGTTTTAAAGATTTAAGCATACATGGGACATGGGGACGTAGGGACAGAGAAAGAGTCTTTGTTTTATACTATGTAGTGATAGTGATATTGCAGGACCACGTTGTATGGCGGCCTCTAATGCACCTCCTCAACGAGTCTCCTGGCACCGAGCTCCTCACCGTCGGCTCTTCAACACTCTGCAATCTTCTCCTAGAATTCTCGCCGGCCAAAGAACCAATGTTAGATCAAGGTTTGAGAGACCGTCCTTGTTATGAAGACCTCTGTGCCTCACCCGGCAATCGAGTAAGAGTAGACCTCTGTGAAGGGCCAAGTGCGAGTCGGACTCACGCACAAAGGCTTCCGTACCATTACCTATAAAAACGGCAAAAAAACATGTTTGTTGTATTGAAGCCCCGTTAAATATGTATTGTGTTTTATTTCCCGGGTTCCCGTTTTACTCTTAGGGTACGGAATCCTAAAAACGTAAACTTGTGCAAGCTGCATGCAAGACGTGAGAAACAATTCAAATGGTTCACAATTATATTTTGAGCTACACTACGTGTCACGCGAGGTATCGACTACGGAATGTGTACTTGTGATGACACTTATTTTTTTTTTACATGGTAATGATATGGCAACACTTGCTGAGCCAAACAACAGACAAAAATTTAAAAAATAACTCAATAAGATCAGGAATTAGTTTATTCAAGCCAGTTTGAAAGTGGCGCCAGTGAAATCTGAAGCGTTAGCGTGGAATGGGCATGCCATGAGGAGGGAAGAATGTTATACAACGAAAAGAGCGATAAGTATGAATGTGGATGGAGTCAAGAGTAGTAGTGGAGTAGTAAGAAAATATCCATGGTCTGTGTGAAAGATGACATGGGTAAGAAAGGAGTATTACAAGGAGTATTATCACGTTTTACCTTTATTAGCCGAAACGTCGGGTAAATAATAAAGGTAAAACGTGATAAATACCCGTGTAATATTCAAATTAAGTATGTGTTAAGATCGCGGAAGTTTAAAAAATACTAAGAAAGGAGTGACTACTGAAATGAGGGATGATAGAGGAAAGACCCAGATGAAGTGGGATAAGGGCAGGGAGATGATGATGGTTAAATGTATTATAGGGGCCGTGGAGATGCTGTGTAATTTGACGAAACGGCCCGAAGCAGCTCTCAGACTCAACGGCATTTGGGCGCTCATGAATATGGCTTTTCAAGTAAGTAGATTTATCTGTAACACAAAATAGAGCATTCAAACAATTATTAAACATAGTAGAAAGTGAAACGCCGCTGTCGCTATGAATAGAATTATTGTTTATGTAGCATACGTAGTACATGTAGAAGTCAATCTGCTTTTTTTTATTTGCTGGTGGTATATATTTTTTTTTGTTATTTTTGTATAGTCTGTACCGGGGTTTTAAAATAGTCGTATATACAGACAATGAATTTTTTTTATTTCACACAAAAGCCTGAAAAAAGTTAAAAGGGTGGGTAACATTATGGTCATTAGGGTCATTCTTGGTTTGGGATGACGACCTCAGTGGCGCAGCGGGCGAAATTCCGCCTGCGACGCAAGAGGTTGCGGGTTCGATTCCCGCCTCGGAACAAATTTGTGTACGATCTGCAGAAATTGGTTCAGTTGGTCTGAGTGTTTTCTATGTATAGTAAAAAATATATATCTATGAAAGTATGTAGTGTATTAAATATATCAGTCATCTAGTACCCATAACACAAGCTTTGAGTAGCTTACTTTCGGGCTAGATGGTGCTGTGTAAATTGTCCAGCGTTATTTATTTATATTCTGTTACAAATGAATATAATTAACTAGTGACCCGCCCGCGCGCCCCTGCTTCGCACGGGTGCACATATCGTGCATGATTATACATATAAACCTTCCTCTTGAATTACTCTATCTATTAAAAAAAACTGCATCACAATTCGGTGCGTAGTTTTAAAAATTTAAGCATACAAAGGGACATGGGGACATAGGGACAGAAAAAGCGACTTTGTTTTATACTATGTAGTGATTTAGTGATGTGCTACATTCGAGTTGTTAAAAGTTGTTGGTGATTTTCACCTGACATCACCCAATACATTCTTATAAATAAACATTTCAAATTAGTATTGGTATATTTTGTATGAAAGTTTGGTTTTTTGTTTTTTTTTATACAATTCGCTGATGGAACAAGCAGATGGCCCACCTGATGTTAAGTGGTAACCATCACCTATAAACAAAACATTGCCCCGTAGGTCACGCACAATAAAAACGTGCCCTACGATGCACTGCCCTGCGTCCATCAACTTGAGGCATACCCATGTTAAGCCTCTCATGTGCCTGTAATCACACCGGCGACCACACTTCAAACCGAAACACAGCGTTGCTGCTTGGCGGCAGAAAAAGGCGTGGTGGTAGTACTTCCCCGGACGAGCCCTTCACAAAGAGCTCTACTACTCTTACAAAGAGCTCTGTGTTTGTTTCCAGGCCGATCAGAAGGTGAAGCAGCGGATACTGAGCTGCCTCGGCACCGAACAGATGTTCCGTCTCCTGGCGGACGCAGACACGCGCGTCATAATGAAGACGCTCGGTCTGCTCCGCAACCTGCTGTCCACCAGGCAGCACATAGACGTCATCATGGACGAGTATTCCTCGCAGGTCATGCAGGTACAATTTTGTTTCGGAAGTTTTGAGGATTACCACCATTTTCTTCATAACCTTCTCTTAAATATCACTATCACTACATAGTATAAAACAAAGTCGCTTTCTCTGTCCCTATGCCCCCTTGTCCCTTTGCTTAAGGGCCCGGCGACAGCGGCTCGCAGTTTCGAGGTGCGATTGGCTATTATTTAATTTTATTTCATTTCGGGGAGGTTGTTTGAAAGAATAACTATCCAGTGACACGCATAAATACTGTTCGAATACAAATAATAGAATAATATAAGGGAAATGTGCTTGAGTCAGAAATCATTTTGGTATTAGGTAAACGTAAGGCCAAACATACTAATACCAAAATGATTTCTGATTCGGGCATGTTTCCCTTATATTATTGTGTTATTTGTGTTCGAACAGTATTTATGCGTGTCACTGGATAGTTATTCTTTCAAACAACCTCCCCGAAATGAAATAAAATTAAATAATAGCCAATCGCACCTCGAAACTGCGAGCCGCTGTCGCCGGGCCCTTAAATCTTTAAAACTACGCAACGGATTGTGATGTGTTTTTTAATAGATAGAATGATTCAAGAGGAAGGTTTATATGTAAAATACATGCATGATATGTGCACCCGTGCGAAGCAGGGGCGCGCGGGCGGGTCGCTAGTTCTTCATAATCTTCTACATGAAAAAACCGACCTCTAATGCACTGGAAATTGCACCAGCTTTCGATTATTTATTTTATTTATAGACGAGCAGCTTTCGATGATATGTCTACGTCACAGTGTTGAAATGATTGATAATTGAATTTGAATTGTTGAAATAATTAAACGTTAAAATTGAATCTTTGAAATTAGGGAATATTATTTGTTATTTTATTATAAAAAGAATCATTATAAGTATGTATTATATAATATTATAAGTATGTATTTACAAAAAAATAAGTATATAAGTAAGCATAAGCTTAGTTTGGGGCTAGATAGTGCTGTGTGGAAAGTCCACCAATATTTATTTATTTATTTATCAAAATCGGTCAACCTAGTAAAACGTTATGAGTTATGTAACAGATATCAAAAAATAGAATTGAGAAAATTTAACCACCTGCTTTTTTTTATGAAGTTGGTTAAAAACAACAGACTACTATGCCCAATATTTCATTCCATCTTGACGAAGGGCGTCCTATATTACGCTTTACTATTCACCACTGGTTCTTGGTCACCATTCGAGTTTGTTTTTATTTAAATAAATTTTGCAATTAGTGAATAATGGACGGATTTAAAGTGAGGGCCGTAGATGAATCACGAGCAAGTGGAGGATTCTAACGACTGAATTACTACTGTAGCGACTTTGTAGTTACATGAGCTAGTAGTATAAACAATAGTTGTTAATAATGATAATACTTCGTCACCAGCTCACAAATGTTACAAAATTTTATTTTATTACTCTCCAGGCCGTGATAGTGGTCCTGGATAGCACATATCCGGCGGAAGTGAAAGAACAAGCGCTGTGCATACTGGGAAACATCGGCGACGGCGAAAAGGCTAAAGATCTGATCATGGCGAACGAAGATGTACTCAAAAAGCTAGTCGATTATCTGGTATGCCTATTTGTTTTATTACGAAGTTATAGTTGATGCAGATATTATATTAAAATATTTTTATTTTCCTCCATGCTTACTATTTTATAATAGTCTGGTATAAGATAAATATGATATGTTCAAAGCGATTTTATATATTTATGTGTGCGGGCTTTTGTAATAGTGTGAATAGTGATTACGTGCCGTTCCAAGCTGCTAGCAGCTCGGAACTTTTATATATAATTATTTTAATATATCAAACACCTAATTGCATTAAAAATATAATATATATATATATAAAGCCAAAGTGAACATTTTAAGTTCCATACAAACTCCTCAATCGCTATTGGACACTCGTTGGAAAGTCATCAGTAAAAGTTCGGAAAAAGATATACATGGCCGCCATCTTGTTGTACAAGATGGAGGCCATGTATATGTGTGTGATGGAGTTGTGTGGTGCAGGCGCACCCGGAGAGCAAACTGCAAGAGGCGGCGCTGTTTGTGGCGGGCAACCTGGTGTGGCGCGGCGAGGCGGGCGCCGGCGCGCGTCAGCTGCGCCTGGCCGAGCTCGGCGTGCTGCGCGCGCTGCGTCAGCTGCGGGCGCAGCACGACGCCGCGCATCTGCACGACAAGTAACTATTCCATATATACAACCTGGTGTGACGCGGCGAGGCGGGCGCCGGCGCGCGTCAGCTGCGCCTGGCCGAGCTCGGCGTGCTGCGCGCGCTGCGTCAGCTGCGGGCGCAGCACGACGCCGCGCATCTGCACGACAAGTAACTATTCCATATATACAACCTGGTGTGGCGCGGCGAGGCGGGCGCCGGCGCGCGTCAGCTGCGCCTGGCCGAGCTCGGCGTGCTGCGCGCGCTGCGTCAGCTGCGGGCGCAGCACGACGCCGCGCATCTGCACGACAAGTAACTATTCCATATATACAACCTGGTGTGGCGCGGCGAGGCGGGCGCCGGCGCGCGTCAGCTGCGCCTGGCCGAGCTCGGCGTGCTGCGCGCGCTGCGTCAGCTGCGGGCGCAGCACGACGCCGCGCATCTGCACGACAAGTAACTATTCCATATATACAACCTGGTGTGGCGCGGCGAGGCGGGCGCCGGCGCGCGTCAGCTGCGCCTGGCCGAGCTCGGCGTGCTGCGCGCGCTGCGTCAGCTGCGGGCGCAGCACGACGCCGCGCATCTGCACGACAAGTAACTATTCCATATATACAACCTGGTGTGACGCGGCGAGGCGGGCGCCGGCGCGCGTCAGCTGCGCCTGGCCGAGCTCGGCGTGCTGCGCGCGCTGCGTCAGCTGCGGGCGCAGCACGACGCCGCGCATCTGCACGACAAGTAACTATTCCATATATACAACCTGGTGTGGCGCGGCGAGGCGGGCGCCGGCGCGCGTCAGCTGCGCCTGGCCGAGCTCGGCGTGCTGCGCGCGCTGCGTCAGCTGCGGGCGCAGCACGACGCCGCGCATCTGCACGACAAGTAACTATTCCATATATACAACCTGGTGTGGCGCGGCGAGGCGGGCGCCGGCGCGCGTCAGCTGCGCCTGGCCGAGCTCGGCGTGCTGCGCGCGCTGCGTCAGCTGCGGGCGCAGCACGACGCCGCGCATCTGCACGACAAGTAACTATTCCATATATACAACCTGGTGTGGCGCGGCGAGGCGGGCGCCGGCGCGCGTCAGCTGCGCCTGGCCGAGCTCGGCGTGCTGCGCGCGCTGCGTCAGCTGCGGGCGCAGCACGACGCCGCGCATCTGCACGACAAGTAACTATTCCATATATACAACCTGGTGTGACGCGGCGAGGCGGGCGCCGGCGCGCGTCAGCTGCGCCTGGCCGAGCTCGGCGTGCTGCGCGCGCTGCGTCAGCTGCGGGCGCAGCACGACGCCGCGCATCTGCACGACAAGTAACTATTCCATATATACAACCTGGTGTGGCGCGGCGAGGCGGGCGCCGGCGCGCGTCAGCTGCGCCTGGCCGAGCTCGGCGTGCTGCGCGCGCTGCGTCAGCTGCGGGCGCAGCACGACGCCGCGCATCTGCACGACAAGTAACTATTCCATATATACAACCTGGTGTGGCGCGGCGAGGCGGGCGCCGGCGCGCGTCAGCTGCGCCTGGCCGAGCTCGGCGTGCTGCGCGCGCTGCGTCAGCTGCGGGCGCAGCACGACGCCGCGCATCTGCACGACAAGTAACTATTCCATATATACAACCTGGTGTGACGCGGCGAGGCGGGCGCCGGCGCGCGTCAGCTGCGCCTGGCCGAGCTCGGCGTGCTGCGCGCGCTGCGTCAGCTGCGGGCGCAGCACGACGCCGCGCATCTGCACGACAAGTAACTATTCCATATATACAACCTGGTGTGGCGCGGCGAGGCGGGCGCCGGCGCGCGTCAGCTGCGCCTGGCCGAGCTCGGCGTGCTGCGCGCGCTGCGTCAGCTGCGGGCGCAGCACGACGCCGCGCATCTGCACGACAAGTAACTATTCCATATATACAACCTGGTGTGACGCGTCAGCTGCGCCTGGCCGAGCTCGGCGTGCTGCGCGCGCTGCGTCAGCTGCGGGCGCAGCACGACGCCGCGCATCTGCACGACAAGTAACTATTCCATATATACAACCTGGTGTGACGCGTCAGCTGCGCCTGGCCGAGCTCGGCGTGCTGCGCGCGCTGCGTCAGCTGCGGGCGCAGCACGACGCCGCGCATCTGCACGACAAGTAACTATTCCATATATACAACCTGGTGTGGCGCGGCGAGGCGGGCGCCGGCGCGCGTCAGCTGCGCCTGGCCGAGCTCGGCGTGCTGCGCGCGCTGCGTCAGCTGCGGGCGCAGCACGACGCCGCGCATCTGCACGACAAGTAACTATTCCATATATACAACCTGGTGTGACGCGTCAGCTGCGCCTGGCCGAGCTCGGCGTGCTGCGCGCGCTGCGTCAGCTGCGGGCGCAGCACGACGCCGCGCATCTGCACGACAAGTAACTATTCCATATATACAACCTGGTGTGGCGCGGCGAGGCGGGCGCCGGCGCGCGTCAGCTGCGCCTGGCCGAGCTCGGCGTGCTGCGCGCGCTGCGTCAGCTGCGGGCGCAGCACGACGCCGCGCATCTGCACGACAAGTAACTATTCCATATATACAACCTGGTGTGGCGCGGCGAGGCGGGCGCCGGCGCGCGTCAGCTGCGCCTGGCCGAGCTCGGCGTGCTGCGCGCGCTGCGTCAGCTGCGGGCGCAGCACGACGCCGCGCATCTGCACGACAAGTAACTATTCCATATATACAACCTGGTGTGACGCGTCAGCTGCGCCTGGCCGAGCTCGGCGTGCTGCGCGCGCTGCGTCAGCTGCGGGCGCAGCACGACGCCGCGCATCTGCACGACAAGTAACTATTCCATATATACAACCTGGTGTGGCGCGGCGAGGCGGGCGCCGGCGCGCGTCAGCTGCGCCTGGCCGAGCTCGGCGTGCTGCGCGCGCTGCGTCAGCTGCGGGCGCAGCACGACGCCGCGCATCTGCACGACAAGTAACTATTCCATATATACAACCTGGTGTGGCGCGGCGAGGCGGGCGCCGGCGCGCGTCAGCTGCGCCTGGCCGAGCTCGGCGTGCTGCGCGCGCTGCGTCAGCTGCGGGCGCAGCACGACGCCGCGCATCTGCACGACAAGTAACTATTCCATATATACAACCTGGTGTGACGCGTCAGCTGCGCCTGGCCGAGCTCGGCGTGCTGCGCGCGCTGCGTCAGCTGCGGGCGCAGCACGACGCCGCGCATCTGCACGACAAGTAACTATTCCATATATATACTGATGTTAAGCCTCAAGTGCCTGTAATTACTCTGTATTACACCGTATTCTATTTTATCTAATAGTTTTATAATATTTTAAAGTGATTCATCTAGTGTCAGCCGTCCAGAGGCTAACGGGAACCTCTTTCCATCAGGGGGGTTCTGTAAGGTTGATTGTTTATGTACTTTGTTGAATACATCAATACATTATCAAATAATACATGTTTTGTCCAAATATGTTGTACGAATTCCATATGAGAAAAAAAAATACAACCTGGTCTGGCGTGTACGTCTATCCTGAGTCTCACATTGAGGCATACAGGTGGCCCTTATGTGTCTATAATTCCACCGTCAACCATACTCTTCAAACCGAAATACAGCAACTCTACTTGGCGGCAGAAGTAGGCACGGTGGTAGTACTTCCCCGGACGAGACCTTCACAAAGAGCTCTACTAAACTTGTACCTAGTTTTAATAGATAATAAACATCTTATTATTTTCCAGGGTGAAGACGGCTATAGCTCAGTTCAACGAGTACACATAATACAGCGGCAAGCATCGGCGCAAGCGGCCGCGCCGTCACTGATGACCCACTGCGGACCTTAGCCAAGGGAACTTACGCATCTTATTTTGATTGGCTGAACCACCCTGCCATCACAGCTAATTACCAGTGTAAAATAACACTACATTTATCCTGTCTATAAGATCGGATCTTATCCGAAAATCTCAGACAAGACAGTGCTTGTAAAACAGTTGAAAATTTGCAAAATTGATGCATAATGTCATAACTAAGGCTAGGAATCTGTGAGTGAATCGGACATGACTTAGTTATAGTGCTTGTGATCTATGGACAAAAGTGGACTTTCGAGTCAAATATATAATTATGTGCAGGATGTAAGAAAGACGATGCCTGAAGGTGGGAAGATTTCCGGGAACTGTCTTTTTGCACCCTGTATGTGTATAATACCTAAGCAGGAAGTTTATCAATGACTATACCCACACAAGTAGTTTTTAGTAAGTTTCACACAAATGCAATTTAGAGAGATTTTTAATCACCTTTATCATTAATTGCCATTCAGCGTGGCATTGCAGCCAGTGTCTTCGGACGCTACCGATCGGCACTGATTTGGATCAGTTGAGCTGTCTCTAGATCGTTTGGAACGGTCTCAGATAGCTTAGATTTTTGATATGTATTTTGTATATTTTGTACATTTTGTAAATAATTGTACCTATTACATAATTGTAATTTGCTTTGTAAATAAATGATAGAAACCAGCGAGCCATGGAGCGCAGTATTCTCGGAGTTAGGCTCACCGACCGAATACGCGACACCATAGGTACTGCGCTCCAAGACTCAAATTGCCGACGTTACTCGGAAAGCGGCTAGTTTAAAGTGGAACTGGGCTGGGCACGTCTGCCGCATGCCGAACGATCTTTGGGCTAGAACATCGACGGAGTGGGCCCCTAACAACGGCAAACGACCTCGCGGCAGACCAAGACTGAGTTGGCGGGACGACCTAGATTCATTTATGAAAGATTGGTCGTCCATAGCACAGGACAGAGAAAAGCTGAAGGGGGGTAGACAGGCCTTTGCCCTGCAGTGGGACTATGCAGGCTGATAATAATAATAATCTATGTTCATTAAACTTTATCATTGTTATATTGAGTTAAAAATTACACATTAGATACACAGTAGGTTTTATTCAAATAGATTTTTCTTTTTGAATAATATAATGTGCTTTCAAGCGGCGAACGAATACTTTGTTGTGAGGACCCTTTAGAACTACAGTAGCGGTATTGAAAGCCTTGCTAGGCATGCATACAGACTATGTTTTTTTAATACAATTTGTTAATGCAACATGCAGATGGCTCACCGGATGTTAAGTGGTAACCATAACCTTTGACAAAACATGGAGTCGTAAGTCACGAACGTGCCTTACGACTGCACTGCACTGTGTCCATGAACTTGAGGCATACAGATGTGAAGCATCATGTACCTGTTATTTCACCCAAAACCACACTTCAAACCGAAACATAGCAACGCCGCTTGGCAGCAAAAAAAAACTACCTATTTTGTTGGTGCTGCGGCAGTGGAAACTGACAGCGTTATGATTATATGTATTTCTTTCATTTTACTTTCTGTAATTCAGTGGAGTTAGGAGGTTATTGTGTAGCTACTGATTTTGTTGTTAGAAAGTCTTTCAAAGCAAACAAGCTAAATTATATGAACTCAGATTAGTCATTGATGAATATAATAGTTAAGTAATTTATTGTAAATATCGCATATTGTTATCATATCACATCATGTATTGTTATTCATCTTGTTAAAACATTTTTACCTCAATGTATAATTGTATATTGTGAATTAATAACTTTTTTTAATAATCAATATTTGTTTTATGTAGTACTGTTGCGCCCCGCGGTATCACCCGCGCAGATTTAAATCCCGGTATTCCCACGGGATAAAAATAAAAAAGATAAAAATAATAAAAATAAAAAGTAGCCTATTCCAGACTATAATCTATCTCTCTGCCAAGTTTCATCCAGATACGTTCAGCCGTTCCGGCGTGAAAGAGTAACAAACATTCATCCATCCATCCATACTCACAAAAATTTGCGTTTATAATATTAAGTAGGAAGTAAATGTAGGATTAAATTAGAAGAAGCATATTGCTATGTACAATAAATAGGTAGGTACTGCGTTATTGTCACTTGACCGCTCGTGGCATAACTAGCGTAGTCGTTACTGATTGATTAACTGTGTATAGTGCGCGTCACGCAAATAGAACGCCGGAAGGAGGTGGAGGGGGTGTGATGGTGCGAGCGTTTTGTATGCGCAAACACATCTCGTGCACTGTTTTCCAGCGTTCTTTTTGGTTGATGCGTACTGTACTAATGTAGGATCGTTCAGGACGGTCACTGGTTGGGCACCCGGTAGTGTCCCTCAGGGGACATCCATTTATTGTTTTTTATTTAGACAACTAGCTGGTGGAACAAGCTGATGGGCCACCCGATGTTAAGTGGTCCATCGCCTATAACAAAGCATTGCCTCGTAAGTCACGCACGATAGGAACGTGTCCTACGATGCAATGCCCCGCGTCCATCAACCTGGGGCATGCAGATGTTAAGCCTCATGTGCCCGTAATTACACCGGCGACCACACTCTTCAAACCGAAACATAGCAACGCTTTTTGGCGGCAGAAAAAGCATGATACCTACTCTCCCGAACGAGCCCTTTGCAAAGAAAGAAAGAAAATTCATTTACTCATCCACCACAAAATAAAAACCAAAAAATAGATTAACCTTAACAAACCAAAACCAGTACTTAAACAAACTAACAAAAAAGATAAAAAGGGCAACAACAAAGGATATACAAAGGGCTCTACTACTCTTGGCGAGAGGTGATTAGGGTGATTTTTGACCCCCTTTACCTTTTGGTGGGATGTGAGATTTTGCCTGACCTCCTCCAAGCTTAATCATGTGAGATTTTACAAAATGCGAATTTTTATGTGATTGGTTGTAATGCAGTTCTGAAAAAAGTAATGCGATTGAATCACAAGGATCGCTGAAACGACCAAAAGCTAGGCTATGCCTGAAGGGTTATTCCCGATCTTCTCCCCAAGGGGGTGCCGGCGGGAAATTTTTACCACCCCAACTGGGGAAAAGAAAGAAAGAAAGAAAGAAAATACATTTATTCAACTACACAGACACATAACATAATGGATATACACTAACCTTTAAACTAAAATATATCATAAAACCTTCTCTATGGTCATACAAATCGTTCAGGAAAAACCGCATCAAAATAAAAAACATAGGTACCTAGGTATTCTTCATCTCAAAATCCGCGTTCTAGCATTAAGTAAGGTGGACAGGTAGTGTCCACCCAATAATACATACGGATACAGATCAAGCTAGCTGATGCATATCCACGTGGTACCTACCTACCTACATGGGACAGGTACATTAGAACAGAAAATAACCGCAATTATTTTATCAATATATTATTATCATTAAGAAAAACAAAGTTTTACTCAATTCTTCGGTATTACATATTATATAATAGGTTTTTACTTAACCTTACCGCCGCTTTCTGAAAGCTCGATCAACACTTATCGGCTGTCAAGTCACTTGCTATCCTTATCTAATTTGAAGTAAAAGCTGAAATAGCATGTGACTTGACAGCCGATTAGTGTTGATCGAGCTTTCAGAAACCGGGGGTCAGTAACATAGAAGGTCCCTACTCCGGTAACACTACATCTAACCAACTGCACAATAAAACTTCTGAAACATCATTGCAACGCTATCCATTGTGATTGTGTCGTAATAATAGTGTTATAGGTAAGTGATAGGTACCAAGGTATCGTCGTAGGTTACGATAACCTAATCCGAAGATTATGGCTCGAGTTCATTCAAAGCAGAAGCCAATATATCACAATTACCAGGTTCATCGGCCGTAATAAATTCATAAATGTTTTTAAGGATTTCCAGAGGAATATTGGTCCAGCCTTGGCTTTCTATTATCAATCTGGCACGTCCATCTTTTATAAACTCTAATGTAGCATCTCTCAAGGAAACGGCCGAGTGCATTTCGGCTAATTGCAAAGTTTCAATAGCATTTTCAACAGTCAACCTTTTCAGAACCGCTTTCCCACAAAGATCCTTCAATCCCTCTAGCTGGTAGTAGTTTGCAGCAGCCAATAACTTTTCTGGATCATCATCAAAGTGTGGGGCATCGTTTGTGTACACAAATGTTAGCACCTCCCGCAAAACTGCAGTTTCCCATATTGTTTCCACAATATTTGTTACGCTTTCAGTTGTATTGTGTTCAAAGTGAGCTTTTAGGACCTTGCTACGAGTAGTTATTATATTTTTGTGAACCTTGATTTCTTCACCTTCAGCAGAGACCATGGTGACATCAGAATAGCTGCCGTCCATCAAGAGATTTATCAGGTCATCAGTTATTCGAGGTAAATTGTGGATATTAAAGTCTCGACCAATAGTAAATTCGAGCGTAACGTGAAGTTTTTCACAACATATGTTTTTTATATTTCTAATTGTAGCCATATGCTGCCATAAATTTGCTTGGACAAAATTACACTTTTGAGAAATAGAGATAGTATCTCGACAATAAACAAAGTCAATAGATATGTCAGCCCCTAAGAAAGCGGCTGTTTGTGATAGGTAATATATATTAATTATAAAATTATTATCATCTTTGGGAAAAAAGCTCATCTTTAATTGAAATTTGGAATCTGGTACTTCAACCACCGTATATTTAGGCGCCAAACAATTGCGGGTCATGGTTTCGGTTTTCAATATCTGGTCGAATTTTGGAATTCTCCATGATATTTTATGAACCTCTGTGTGTTTGAATATTTTCTTGGAATTCTCTATTGTGTACTGAGTCATTATAGGTGGGTATTCTATCGGCAATTAAACAAACAGTGTATAAATATCTCAGTGTTCCTCTTACGTGGCTATTCCTGCAGACTCAAGTGCCAGTGTAGCGATTATTGAGCAGGAAGCTAACGTCAGTCCTTGTGAAGATTCCAGGATCATTGAAGTTGTGCTGGCTTGTGAAATGCGTGAAATATTAGGAGAAGACCATTATTTCTATTACCTATCTACTTACTTATGGAGATGAAATTAAGAAATTTAATACTCTCTGACGGATGAAATCAAGGAATATAATTATTCACAAAGATTTGACCAAAGAATATAAGTACTTATTCAAATTCCTTCGATTTGGCCAGCCCCTTGATCACGTAACTTAAATGTAACAAAAGTTACGCGATCAGCCTGCAGCTACGCAAGGAATATTAGACTTGGCTGTCACACACCAATGTTTTTTACTAGAATATGCCAAGGAATTTGAATAGAATATGCCACTCATTGACTGAACAAAGAGCTCTGTAAGGACTTAACTGAAAAGTATTTGTTGCCGAGTAGGTACATACCTAACTGCAAATTAATAAATGCTCCTGTGTTATAGATAATCTAGTCCGGTTTTAGCGCACTAGATCACAATAAGTAGGTACCCAGAGTATTATATTCAGTTTGTTTATTTTACTTTTGGTTTTCTACTTTGCTATGTACTTTTCTTAAATCTTTGCCTTGTTTCTTTTGCTATCTTTGCCCTCATTAAATGTGCACTACCCAAAATTGTTTTCCCATTACCCAAAGGTTAGCTGGTAGATAATGCTATCCAGCGTTACGCTCGCCTATGTATCTACACTATATTTTATTTTGTGCAATACAGAATTTTCTATCTAATAATAATAAAAATATTGTGTCAGCAGAAATAGGAATCGTAAGTATTTCCCCGACGAGGCCTCTCTCTCAAACTCTCAAACTTTTACAATGAATTAAATTAAGTTAAAAAACTTGAACATGAGGCAGACCAACCTAAAAAGATACTGGTATTGCCTGCATCCATCAACGTAACAATTTACCAATTACCTAGACCGTAAGTAACCGTAGTTACTTGTTTGCGAGTTTCCTGGTATTAAAAAGAAAGAGAGACTTCACGGATGAAGGAAAGGAGGGGATGGGGCATGTGGGCGTATTCCGTGAGAAGGCAATATGTGCGTTTCCCCACAAAGTCCTTCGCTCGGCAAAAATCAGGGATTAGTCGCGCGTCGTCCGTCGTCTGACAAATTTTTAAAATGCCGGAATGTGCGATCCTCTCGTGTAAAAATAGTAGCAAAAAAGTGAATTATAGGGAACATGGAATAATCTACCACATGTAAGTTGACAAATTTACTTGTTTTTATTAAGTATTTAGCCATAAAACAATCACAAGTCAAAACTTACTTGCTAAGGTCAGTCAAAAGTTAAATCGGTGCGAAAAGCATTTCTAACTAATTGTTTCAAATACATTGCTGCGTGTATCTTGAAACGAGTCACGACCCAATTAACAAATGACGCAATGGAATGAGTAGTTAGCGATGCTCTCGACACCACGTTCTTTGCGTGGTACTGTCGCTGCTATTTGCTGCGAGATAGTGATGTGCTCGTTCATTTCAACAAATAAAAAAATTTACCGATGATCGAATGATGATTGGTTGAAAATAGTAAAATGAAGTAAAATATAACATAGTTTGAATAAATAAATGGTGTTTACTTAGATAGAGATATTTAAAGAGTAGTAGAAGAGCTCTTTGTGAAGGGCTCGTCCGGGGAAGTACCTACCACCACGCCTTTTTCTGCCAACAAGCAGCAACGCTGTGTTTCGGTTTGAAGAGTGTGGTCGCCGGTGTAATTACAGGCACATGAGGCTTAACATCTGTATGCCTCAAGTTGATGGACCCAGGGCAGTGCATCGTAGGGCACGTTCCTATTGTGAGTGACCTACGGGGCAATGTTTTGTTTATAGGTGATGGTTACCACTTAACATCAGGTGGGCCATCTGCTTGTTCCATCAGCTAGTAGTATAAAACAAAAGAGACAGCAGATTAGTTTTGATCGTGCTTTCAGAAACCAGCGGTTAAGCGCTGCCAGTATATTTTATACACCTCTGAAAAAACACATTATAGAACGAAAACGGGCCCCTCAAAATCTGGATCACTATTGATCAGATTTGGACGGGCCCGATTTTTTTGAGAATATAAGTACCTCCATTTTTGAAGTCAGTTAAAAATAAAAGTTATTATTATTATTAAATTAAGACATATGGATTTTTTTACTAGACAAGCTGAGATTGAATGTGGAAAAAACTTCGATAATATCGATTCATCTTTTGTAAGATCGTATCAATCGATAATACTTTATCGATAATATTGAAATCCCTATGCCTACGTTTTTATGGTAGTGCGACGTACGAGTGGTTCGCATTGATTGGGTGATTGTAAGTGTGAGTTGGTCAAGTAGCCAATCGTAGTGCTGCGTTCAGTGTGTGTGTCACCCGAGTTTATTATCGTATGTACGCTTTATATGTAAGTGTAGGCAAGGGAGAGGGAAATCTGCCGACACCGTGTTTCATATGATTAGGATTTAAACCGCCAGTCTCTATAAGTCTATGAGAGACTTCAAGCCGTCACAGCGTCCTTCACTCAATGTAAATCAGTTGAATAAGAAGCATCGTTACCAAAAGGCACGTCCCAGACGGACTCGCAACAAGGATCTCATCTCCAATCAAACTTTACAATTAAATAAATACATTTGTCACGCAAATTTCAACTTTATTGCAGTGGTGTACAGCTGATTTTAAAGGTGTAGTTAGAAGATGCTAACGGGTGCGGTTAGTGTGTATAATCCCAGGAATGTCTAGACCTCTTAGAAATAATTTAATTGTATTGACAATGAAGAATCGGGACCGTAACGTAGAGTTCAGTGTCTGTAATAGACATTTTTTTATTTAATTTATAAAGGGTACATTCTTGTCGCTGATAATAGTAGGAACCAAGGAAGGAAAGCGCACATTTTTCACGATCAATACATAAAGTTACCATCCAAAAAGGTAGATAATGTTGCCAGATTTTTTAGTTTATAAGGCGGCGATCAAACTCCGAGTCAACACGATGGAAATTTAAATTAAAATAATTTAAGAAAGTGGCGCGTAGAGTCCACTATAATTTGAAGAAGTATTTTGATCTTATCTAGTGTCTCATATTTGGGATAACAAAAATTAGTTAAGTTTTGACTTTGTATGTATGTTACTCGTTTATCCTTTTTTGTATTCAACGCCGATGATCTACGGCGTAGATCATCTACGATGGGTCGACGAGTTTATTATTACACGAGTCTGGATAATTGAGATATTCCTCGAAGCGCACCTAATCGAAGCACACCAAGACGAAGCGCACCCAAGTACTTCCTCGAAGCGCACCCTTTTGGTTGTAGAAAAGAAAAGTCGAAAAGTCTTCTACTTTTTTTTAAATCTTTTTTAATTTCTTCAGAGCGAAAGTTCTCTAAAATTCAGAATCAAAATCATAACTTGAAACTATGAACAATGAAGAACATGCATGGGGGTGATTCGGATACCCCAAGTGGTGTTAATCATCTCTGTCTTGCGCTTATCACTACTTTCAGGAACCTATTTTTTATTTTTTTAAATAGCGTACTTTACAACATTTTATAAAGTAGTACTCTATAGCCACAATAGCGGGATAATGAGTAATTTTACATTGACTACATTTTAGCTTAACTTAATAAATAAATATTTTATTTACGAAAACTGCTTTATCGCACTAACATTGTAAAGTAAGCAGGCGTCAGGCCAAATTCTTTAAAAGGGTCGTAAAACCATTTCAACAGCTTTACGAGCACATAGAGCAACTCTTATTTTTACGTTTCATAAAGTTTTCGTTTGAGTGCAGGCGAGGCTGGATTAAATCTGGGCTATGGTCTGCGGCCCGATTACGCTAATGTCTGGCTATCGAGATGGCTTTCAGTTTGACATTTAATTCCCATCCATCCTATACACTTGCTATTACACTATGGGAATTAAATGAAAGCCATCTCGACAGCCTGACACTAGCGTAATCGAGCCGCCGCGCCGGCGCGGCGGCGCCGCGAAAATAATAATTATACGACTATTTACTTACCCGCTTTCCCAGATTTGTTTGTTGATTCATGATGTGCCAGTCATAACAATTAACAGAAATGTATTTAAAATTAAAGTAAAATGTATTTAAAATAAATTTTTCCTGTGGTAAAACTACGAGTAAAAAAATTAAGTAAACATCTCCAGAAAAAATACAGTACTTACCTAATTTTACCTACTTTTTCTCAATAAAGTTATATTTATTGAGAAAAAGTAGGTACCTAGCTCTATTTATTAGAGTTCAATTTGTGCCCTTAACCACCTAAACCTAAAGTTACCATTTCATTATTTATATAGTTTTCTACTTTTTTTATAAAAGAGGCTGAATGCCAAGCGACTAGAAGCCGTTTCGAAAGTAAATATAAAAAAATTGTTAATACCTCAATACACTCAATACACATTGCTGAGGACCAACAGCATAAATTCCTTGGGACTAACGTACCTACTTGTATAATCACTAGTCTCTATTCTATTAGCATATCAGTGTGTATCAAAATAATCCTAACTAATATTTGTAAAGCGAAAGTTTGTAAGTATGGATGGATGGATGGATGGATGGATGGTTGGATGAATGGATGTTTGTTACTCTTTCACGTCGGAACGGCTAAACGGATCTGGATGAAACTTGGCAGAGATATTGGTTAAGGTCTGGAATAATACATAGGCTACTTTTTATCCCGCGGGAATACCGGGATTTAAATGTGCGCGGGTGAAACCGCGGGGCGCAACTAGTAGAAATATAAATTTACTAGGTGTGTACAGCGTATAACACAAGGAATTTAAACATTACCCACAACACATTAAATGAAAAAAAATCAGGGATCATTCTCTGGTATGCAAATTCCTTGATTATCCTTTGGTTCTACAAAAAGTTTTACTCGATTTTCGCACTCGTTAGAAAGATTTTGTATTCTGTAGGTTATTGGTTCGCTAAAGGCGAAGTACAGAGTAAAGCGACGTAAAGTTGTTGTGCTTCGAGTATGTTCACTGGATATCCAACAACGCCAGACTCAGCGGTTCTGTAAATAACATCTTGAGACTGCCGATAGGGTGACCAAGATGACAATAATCTCCGCCCCAAACTAACCCCTAGAGCAAATATAATACTTAGCACAACACATCGCATTGCGCAGTTGGTAGCGTAGCCCCGTATCAAGGGGAAGGTGGAAATCTTTGTGATTTTCTTAAGTGTAGTAAACACTATAAAAGTAATAAAAAATTTAATATAATACTTATACATTATACTTTTTTGTACGTACTATTAATATTATTAAACATTATAACCAGACAGAACAAACATTCGTTCATCATACAAATGTTTGTTCTCGATGGGGATCGAACCCACAGCCTATGGCGCAGAAGGCAGATATATTACCATCTGAGCTGTGAAGGCTGTCTGCAAATATAACATACCTAATTAATAAGGCGAAGTACTTTCAACGTTGACTAGTAGAGGGCGGTTATTAGCTGCTCTCTACTACTCAGTTTTATACTTTTTCTATCCTTACCTTATTTCCAAAAAAACGTTTACATGCCTAACTTACAACCTAACTTACACCTACGAGTACGTATAAATAAATAATAAATAAATAATGCTGGAAAATCCACACAGCACCATCTAGCCCCAAAGTAAGCTACTCAAAGCTTGTGTTATGATGGGTACTAGATAACTGATATATTTAATACATTATATGCTTACATAGATAGTTTTTTTTATATAATATTAGTATTAGGTAGCTCTTAGCAAAATGGCCTAATGAAAATAAGCAGGCGAGCATATAATCAATCTTCCTGGCAGAATGCCGCAACTTGATCCTTTTAACGAGCAAACGATGATTGGTAGGAGCCTGAAGCGCAGATTGAATGCCTCGTGCAGAGATGGCGAACCAATGGCACGCGTGTCATGATGGCAAGTGAAACAATATTTTGGGCACGCTACAATCAAACGGTTTGCATTTTAGTTCAAACTATCTATCCGCTATTGCGCCCGCCAGCTCGATCGAGTCAGAGACTAGGCTAACTAATAGACTAGACTACTACTAGAGAACTTGGATAACTAGCCCTCCGGGCCGCTGAGGCCCGTGGGACACTGGTTTTAGTTGTTTGTTGAAAATTATAACAATGATAAGTAATTATGAATGGTTGTTTTTTATATTTTTGGCTTGGGCTTTCTTGAAATTATGGAACGGCACGTCACTGGCCTAATACATTTTTTTAAATTGCACCTTTATTCAAACAGGTTGACCACCCCTGGCCTAGTTTAATCCCAACTAATATTATAAATGCGAAAGTAACTCTGTCTGTCTGTCTGTCTGTTACGCTTGCCCGCTTAAACCTCTCAACCGATTTTGATGAAATTTGGCACAGACAATTTTTAGACCCTGAGAAAGAACATAGGCAACCTTTTATTGCGAAAAAAAGAGATGAAGAGATTAAAAGTATGCAGACGAAGTCGCGGGTACCAGCTAGTAAATAATAAAATGTACGTTGATTCAAAAAGGTTCGTGACCCCTGGTCTAGTGCGTGCTTTCACTGTAGCATAGACATGGATATCACCTAGTGATATTGTATTCTCGTATCACCTCAGAGAGGCGAACTTTGAGGGCACGTTTGTATGAAACGTCCACGCACTTCACATCAGGCGTTTCGTTTTCGTATTAATTCGCGTACTCATTCGTCTTATTTTCCCACAATGTAAAGTGACTATTTGAATATTTTTATAATTTTTTTATATAAAAAAATATACTTTACCTATGAAATTATAGCGCACACAATTAAGAATAAGATTACTCAGTAGTACAGACTGCAATGGCCCGGCGATCGTTGATTATGCGTTAATCTACCTACCTGAAAATATCCCGGTATTTCCAATCAAGCCTTGTCACCCTCGCGCATGGCGGTGGAAAAACGAGACGTGAGTTGAGGCAGGAAGTAATCAGTTCTACTAAAGCTATCTGTAGGTACTTTAGTTCTGTGAAAGTAAACCTTTTCACAGAACTTAAAATAATTTAAAAACCTTTAAAAGTAGTGG